>OZ020189.1:91995032-92517747 GCA_963971165.1 Philopedon plagiatum
TACCATGGGAAAGCTGAGGAAAAAAAATACAACGAAAATAATGTTTCAGTTATTTTTTAATGGAGTTTTCATTACGAGATCACGAGTTTAAAATGGCATGTGATTCGTTCCATATACGTGTTTTAGTGAAATTTTGAGTGATTTTTATTTTTTCCTAAAAGGATTTTATCCATAAACTTTGAAAAATGATGCATTAGTGCTAATTTTGTGGAAAAATGGATTCCTTATAACCGAAACTGTAGCGTAGCAAATAAAATAACAGTTATAGAATTTGTAAACCACTCGCAAGGTCAGGTAATTTTGATTTATTATCTGTAAGAGGTCAGTATTTTTTAATCTAGAGGTCATTACTATTTTGATATGATTAAAGGAAAATCACTGGTCTTTTTTATATTTAACAGCAGTATAACGCATTTAATCAACCTAATATGTATTCCCGACAGAGTGTATTGGTTTTGTTTTTAATAGTTTTCGCACAAAAATCAAATTCGAACGCTCCTGATTGTGCTGGTACAAAAAATATTACAGTAGGTGTGTCAAAATCTGAGAAATCAACTTTTTCAACTTTTACAATACCTATAACTGGCTGCCTAGAAGATGGCAAGTTTTTAAATTACGGAAAAGTCGAATATTTCGAAATTATTTGTGATCATCAAGCAATAACCACATTGGGGACGCAATATGTAAGAAATATGGCAAGTTTAGAAGCTATTTACATTCACGAGTGCCCGATTACTACCATCGGTCCATGGGCGTTCACGAACGTACCGAAATTAAAATATATTGCCATAGTATTATCATTACAAACAGCTGACACGATAACACTAGGAAAAAATATTTTTAATGTGATTCCTTCGTTGACGCGAGTCTCACTAGGGTTGGGAGTTGCATATATAGAAGAAGAAGCGTTTGGTAACCTAGACAACTTAGAGTCGGTAGATCTCAGCTATAACAAATTACCATATATCGGTGGAACCTGGTTTAACAACAGCTCAAATATAAGATACCTGAAATTAATGCATAACTTCATTACCTATGTACCAAGTGGCATTTTTCGACACCTTTCGAATCTCAATATGTTGTTTCTGTCATATAACCAAATCAGCGCCATTGACGCAAATGCTTTTCAAGGCCTTGACAATTTAATTCAACTGGATCTTGGGCATAACAAAATAGCAACCATATCGCCAAAGATTTTCTCGCCCACCAGGAAAATACAAACAGTGTTTTTGGACGAAAATGAAATAAACTATTTTCCTAAATCATTTTTAGAGGTAACACTGCGAAATGGAGTTGAAATACAAGTTTCTGGCAACCCTATTGTTTGTTCGTGTTTAAACTATGTCTTCAACTGGATGTATTGGCATGAAATTGACCAAAATTTGTTGAAAATAGACATTCTAGATTTACCGGACAACGGTCACGCTGTTTGTGTTGTAGATACAGAAAATTCTAAAATATGTGATATGACTGTGAAACCTCATCTGACAACGTACTATAAAACGAATGTGTTTAGTAGACAATTGAAAAATGTATAAAACAATATTACTTTAGGTACAGTATATTTCATCACTGCTATTTTGTTTTTGTTACCACTGTTGTTGCAATAGTTGTGTAGATACACAAAAGTGGAGATTCATGTAAAATTACTAATTATAGACCGATAACATTAATATCTTCATTAGCTAATGTTTTTGAAAAAATTTTGAAAATAAGAATTGATAATGATTTAAAATAAAAAATTCTTTCTGAAAATCAATTTGGTTTTCAAAAAAATTAGTCAACGCCACATGCTATTTGCTACTTAACAGAAAGAATATATGATACATTCGATAATAAAAAACCTTGTATTTGTATTTTTCTGGATTTAGCAAAAGCTTTCGATATTGTTAGCCATAATTTACTTATTAAAAAATTAGAAAATATTGGATTTAGAGGAATAGCATTAGAGTTGATAACAAACTATCTAAAAGATAGGCCACATCATGTTATGATACATAAAGAAGAAAGTTATTCAAAAGTATTTAAATACGGTGTTCCCGAAGGAACAATTATAGGACCTTTATTTTTTAATATTTACATTAATGATTTATTTAGTATAAATTGTGATGGAGAAATTCATAGTTTTGCAGACGATACTGTTATTTTTTATAGTGATACAAATTGGAACAACATACATAACAAAATTACAAAATATTTTAAAATAGTTACAAATTGGTTTGATAATAACTTACTAACAATTAATTTTGACAAAACAAATTAAGTATCTTACTTTTAGTCTAAATCAAAATAATAACACCTCAAATGTGGATAGTATTAAAATAGACGATGATATTCAAATTTTAAAAGCTAACAGTGTTAAATACTTGGGAATAATTTTTGACAGTAAATTAAATTGGGATTTACGTGTAGATTACTTAATTAAAAAATTAAGAAGTTTGCTACCAATACTCAAAAATGTTAAAACCTTTTTGGATATAAAACACTTAGAAACATTGTATTATGCCTTAGTTAAAACTCATTTGAATTATGGGATTTTAGGTTGGGGAGGAATAAGTAGAATTTTAGTGAAAAAAATAGAAGTATTACAAAAAAGATTTCTAAAAATTATGTTTAATAAAGACTATTTCTATCCTTCAAAGGAATTATATTCAGAAACAAAAAAAATGGACGTTAGGCAAATATATATTTATAATATTTTAGTGTACGTTTTTAAAAATAAAAATCTAATACAATTTAAAAAACATAACCATGACACGCGTCATAAAAATGAAATTTCCATTAAACCAAAAATACATAAGTTTATAGCACAAAAGAATTATAAATATTTATATTTTTATTTAAACGATTATTTACCAGTAAATATTAAAAGAATTATATCATTAAAAAAATATAAAATTGAAATAAAAGCTGGGATATTAACAACAAACGATTTAAAGAAATTTTTGGAATTACTTTAATATTATTTTGTATAATATAAAAATTATTTATTTATTTTTCTCTAAGGATCTCTCTTGTCCTAAAAAAGAAATTGTATGTATGAATTTGAATATATATTTTTTTCAATTGAGTAATTTATATAATTAAATAATGTAATGTTAAATATAAGATTTGCCCCCAACAAGTACGCCTTCGGGGGATTTATCAAGTTTATTTATAATATACATATATATAACATATTTAAATTGTAATTAATTTAAATAAACTTTATTATATAAAACTTATTATTATAATTCATTAAAGAAATCACAACTATACAAAGGTGTCTCATTATAAAATGATTATCTATGTACTATTTACTATCATCCGTGAGTTTTTCTACAGGTGGGGCAAATTTTGTGGGCAAGTAGTGATATCAACGTAATACACTTTTTTAATTAAGGAAGGATTTTATTAATGTGCCTAGTTTTGCCAAGAAATTCAAAACCCAACCGTTAAAGCCATTGTTAACACAATGGGTCTTGTGAACTTAAGGTATGACGGAATTAACAAATTTTCGAATAGGCAAAGGATAGATTACCTTCTCTGGAACACTTAAAAACCCTGAGAAATACATATATACACATAAATACAATTTGTTTTACCTTTTAGCGTTATGTTTTTTGTTATTACAGTTGTTGGCTATATCACTAACTTCATCTATATTCCAACTAGGTTTATCTGCATAACCTAAAAAATAAATATATTTATTTATAATAGTACATATTTATAAAATCTTAATTATCCCCACTTCCAGAAAAAAAGAATTTTTATCGGATAATAAATTAGATAAATACATAACGATAAAAGATACATAATATGACACAGTCAAGTATGAAAAAATCACAATAATTATCACAATAAATTATCATAAAAAATATAATAAAAATAACAAAGTGGAATCTGAGGCCAAAATGCCACGCAAGGTATTAAATCATACAAGATATTCACTGGTCTCGCTTTTGTTGCTAATCACAGTTTGGCCGAGTGTTCGGAAAGTCATGTGACGACCACACCAGATTTATTTCAATTAGAACATTTTTACTATAAATACCACAGTGTAGTTAAATTTATACAGGATGTCCGAAAAGTCTGTGTATTGTAGTATCCAAGCAAACCCAACCAACCCAGGCTAATATCTTTTCTATTAGTAGAAATAGAGACACAAAATTTTAGGTGTATCTTATTGGTATTGTATTGTATAGTGGTATCTTATTGGTATCTACTTTTTATGTAATTTAACTTTTTTTTAACCCCCTTAAGGAGTGACGCTAGGGAGTTGAGGTCAAAAATTTTAAATGCAACCCTATGCCGTGTGGTACCTCATTTTAAAGGTCTTCAAAAAAGAAACATTTTACCGCAAATCCGAAATCCGATCTTAATTCGTTGTTAAATGGCAAGTCTTTAAAAGATATAAATTGTGAAAAAAAATTTAAATACTCCTTTTTTCCCTTATTACTTTAAAAGTTGTTCAAAATGACCACCATCAACTTCTTAGCAGTAATAAAGTCGATTTTGGAACTCTGTCAACAATTAACACCTGCCATTCTCGAAAATGTCAGAAGCGAGTTCCAATTACTGCCAAGAAGTACCCAGTGGTCATTTTGAACAACTTTTAGTATAATAAGAGAAATAAAGGTATTTAAATTTTTTGCGATTTTTAAATTTTCAAGGCTTGCCATTTAAAAACGAATTAAGATACGGACCTTGGGATTGCGGTAAAATGTTTATTTTTTTGAAGACTTTTAAAATGAGGGACCACACGGCATAGGATTGCTTTTAAAATTGTTGACCTCAACCCAACCTTAGCGTCACCCCTCAAGGGGGTTGAAAAGGTTAAATTGCATTAAAAAGTAGTTTTATTAATCAATAAGATACACATAAAATTTGGTGTCTCTATCTTTACTAATAGCAAAGATATTTGCCCATACTAAGACTTTTCGGACACCCTGTCTGTATAAAATGAATTACAGTATGGTATTTATAGTAAAAATGTTCTAATTGAAATAAAAAATCTGGTGTGGTCGCCACATATGATTTTTCATATGTTGCACAAGAATTTCAGCCCTTTAAAGGATTCTCAACTCAGATTATAGAAGAGCCTCTTTGTTGGATATAAAACACTTAGAAACATTGTATTATGCCTTAATTAAAACTCATTTGAATTATGGGATTTTAGGTAGTAAGGTAGGTAAGGTAGGTAGGTAAGGTAGGTAAGTAGAATTTTAGTGAAAAAAATAGAAGTATTACAAAAAAGATTTCTAAAAATTATATTTAATAAAGACTATTTTTATCCTTCAAAGGAATTATATTCAGAAACAAAAAAAAATGGACGTTAGGCAAATATATATTTATAATATTTTAGTATACGTTTTTAAAAATAAAAATCTAATACAATTTAAAAAACATAACCATGACACGCGTCATAAAAATGAAATTTCCATTAAACCAAAAATACACAAGTTTATAGCACAAAAGAGTTATAAATATTTGTTTTTATTTAAACGATTATTTACCAGTAAATATTAAAAACAACGAACGATTAAAAGAAAAAACAAACGATTTAAAGAAATTTTTGGAATTACTTTGATATTATTTTGTATAATATAAAAATTATTTATTTATTTTTCTCTAAGGATCTCTCTTGTCCTAAAAAAGAAATTGTATGTATGTATTTGAATATATATTTTTTCAATTGAGTAATTTATATAATTAAATAATATAATGTTAAATATAAGATTTGCCCCCAACAAGTACGTCTTCGGGGGTTTTATCAAGTTTATTTATAATATATATATATATATATATATATATATATATATATATATATATATATATATATATATATATATATATATATATATATATATATATACAGTGACCGGCAAAAAGTTCGCAACATATGGGAAAAATTTTTATTAGGAGAGTATCGGAAAAACTTTCCCAGGGGATCGGTTCTGCATGTCCGATAACCTAAAAATCGATTTTGACATACGTCACGTGACCACTGGTATAGCGTCAAATTAAAAAAAAAATTGTTAATTTACAAAAAGTGAGGTTAGTTGACGAGATATCAAAAAAAGTTATTTGAAAAAATTGCTTAGAATTAAATTCTAGGTCCTTGTGCAAAATTTTAAGATTTTATTTAAAAAAATTGGAAAACTCAATTTTTTTTAAATATTTTTTTATCGATTTACAAATTTCCGGTTTTTTTCGTTTAGATAGCTTGGCTAATGTAAAGCCCATGTATCTGGATGAAAATAAACGAATGTAGTAGTTTTTTCTACAATTGACAGGACAAAATTTAAAAAAACAGGGTTTCGCCGGACGCTAGCTGTTGCAATGATTTGTATCTAGCAGCAGTGTCAAAATTTTAGAGACATTTGAATGAGATTACATTGAGAAAACCTTAATCGTCTTAAATATATCTGAAGTTCGACTTTTTGTAAAGTTAAGGGGATTAAAATAGATAATAAACAAAAAATTACCTGTTTATTTAATCGAAATTTTATAAACGAAAACCAATGTAAGAAAAACTTAAAAGTAGTCAAATTCTGTACTAACAACACAAAAAATCATTGTTTTTCCTTGGGTGCACAAAATTTAAAACTCAAGTATGACCACCATTTCTCTCCATACATACTGTTGTTCTCGAGCGCAACTCTCGATTAACATTTCGGAGCATTTTACGATTTATTTGCAATACACAATTTATAATGACATTCTCTAAATTTTGTATATTCCTAAAGGGTCGATGTTTGTACACAGGGTTCTTTAGGTATCCCCACATAAAAAAATCTAACGGAGTCAGATCTACAATTCTACAATTGACAGGACAAAATCGAAAAAATAGGTGTTCGCCGGACGCTCGCTGTTGCAATGGTTTGAATCTAATGAAATGACTGTATCAAGATTTTATTAAGATTTTTCGCACATAAATTTAACAACCAGGTCTATTTAGTTGTACTTAAAACTACCAAAGCAGGCTCTGAAATTAAAACAACCAAATAATCTAGTAGGTTAAAAACAACAGAAAAATGTCAAACAAATTATAATTTGTTTGATTTCAACCTATGTCATTGGTTTATGTCTCGCATCTTACTAAGTTTGATATTTTACATAAGTTTATTAATATTTTATTCCTTAAAATGGCACCCACACTACTTCTTCAGGAAAAGATAGAAATTATTTTAATTTCTGGAGATAATTACAAAAGCCATAGAGAAACAGCAGCAATTTTTAATGAGAGGCACCCCGATAAATCCCTCCATTATTCCACAGTATCTCGTCTAGTCAATAAATTTAAAGAAACGGGATCGGTAGAAAATCAGTATAAAGTTTCCCATGAAAAACCGGTAACAGGTGACGAAGGTTCTCTGGATGTGTGTTTGTCGATCACAGAAACACCCCAATTAGCAGTTAGTCAAATATCGGAGATCACTAACATTCACGAAAGATCTGTGCGGAGGATATTAAAAAGAAACAAATTTCATCCGTACAAACCTAAATTTGTAAAAGTATTAAAAGATAGGGATTATGACGCCCGCTTCGATTTTTGTGCCTGGTTCCAGGGTATGATTGAGGAAGATTTTAATTTCCCAAAGAACGTTCTTTTCTCGGATGAAGCTACATTTACCTCTAACGGAACCGTCAGTTCACAAAACTGTAGATGGTGGGCCACCGAAAACCCAGACTTTGTAATTCAGAGTAAAGACCAATATAGTTTTAAGGTTAATGTGTGGTGCGGAATTTTCAACCTCAGAATAGTGGGACCTTTTTTCTTTAGAGACAATTTAAATTCAGAACGATATTTAGAATTTCTACAAACTGAGATATCTGACTTTTTAGACAATTTGTCATTAGCCGAAAGAAGAAATTTATACTTTCAACAAGACGGAGCTAGCATTCATTCCACAAATGAGGTGAAGAGATGGCTGGATCAAGAATTTGGAAACCAGTGGATAGGACGGTTTTCTGAAAATCCGTGGCCTGCGAGATCACCAGATCTGACTCCGTTAGATTTCTTTATGTGGGGATACCTAAAGAACTCTGTGTACAAACATCGACCCTTTAGGAATATACAAAATTTAGAGAATGTCATTAGAAATTGTGTATTGCAAATAAATCGTAAAATGCTCCGAAATGTTAATCGAGAGTTGCGCTCGAGAACAATAGTATGTATGGAGAGAAATGGTGGTCATACTGAGTTTTAAATTTTGTGCACCCAAGGAAAAACAATGATTTTTTATGTTGTTAGTACAGAATTTGACTACTTTTAAGTTTTTCTTACATTGGTTTTCGTTTATGAAATTTCGATTAAATAAACAGGTAATTTTTTGTTTATTATCTATTTTACTCCCCTTAACTTTACAAAAAGTCGAACTTCAGATATATTTAAGACGATTAAGGTTTTCTCAATGTAATCTCATTGAAATGTCTCTAAAATTTTGACACTGCTGCTAGATACAAATCATTGCAACAGCTAGCGTCCGGCGAAACCCTGTTTTTTTTAATTTTGTCCTGTCAATTGTAGAAAAAACTACTACATTCTTTTATTTTCATCCAGATACATGGACTTTACATTAGCCAAGCTATCTAAACGAAAAAAACTGGAAATTTGTAAATCGATAAAAAAATATTTAAAAAAAATTGAGTTTTCCAATTTTTTTAAATAAAATCTTAAAATTTTGCACAAGGACCTAGAATTTAATTCTAAGCAATTTTTTCAAATAACTTTTTTTGATATCTCGTCAACTAACCTCACTTCTTGTAAATTAACAATTTTTTTTTTAATTTGACGCTATACCAGTGGTCACGTGACGTATGTCAAAATCGATTTTTAGGTTATCGGACATGCAGAACCGATCCCCCGGAAAAGTTTTTCCAATACTCACCTAATAAAAATTTTTCCCATATGTTGCGAACTTTTTGCCGGTCACGGTATATATATATATATATATATATATATATATATATATATATATATATATATATATATATATATATATATATATATATATATATATATACAGTAAAATCCGGTTATAACGACATTGGTGGGACCGTGAATATTAGGTCGTTATAGCCGGGGGTCGTTATATCCGATAATAGAAAAAAACGCTGCCTATATTGGATTTATGGTAGGTAGGTAATTTTACTTTATGTTGTTTTACAATTTTCATAATAAACACGCTCAAGTCGTTGGTCAACGATGGAAATACTGTTTAATAATTTTTGGTCATCTAAACCTTCACGAGTAACAAATTTTTTTAAAAGTGAAACTGCGTGTAGAGCCTCGGCACATGGTGGCACTGGACACATATTCTCTTCTTCATAGTCGGTTTCTTCTACTGTTTCGCTTATATCGTTCTCAATGTTCTTGACAATATCAGCTTCATTTAAGTCTTCCCAGGTTTCTAATTGTTCATCAACGTTTATAAGATTCGAAAGTTCATTCTCGGTCATTATTGTAGTATTAATAAGTTGCCTAAGTTGGGCCAAGGGAATGTTGTCTTCTTCATCGGGATCATTTTCCTCAGCCGTTGGTTCATTTGTTTTATGTTTGCTAAAACCCACATGGCGGAAACAGCCCTCAATTGTTTTAGGTGTTACCTTTTCCCAAGCAGCAGATACCATTAGAACAGCATCTACGAGTGTTATAGCAGCTTCTTTTTCAAGTTCTATATTTTTAATCGTTTCCAAAAGTTGCATTTTACGATAGTGGGTCTTTAATGAATTAATTATACCTTGATCCATAGGCGTTGAAGCCATATAAGAGTACCTACTCGATCAATAAACTAGAGACAAATGATTACGCTTTGCTCATGACTGCAGTGTACATACATAAAACTCGGAGAATACCCTGCATCGCTCGGGTATTCCCCGGATTTCACGTCACTGTATTGGGTAAAACTTGTCGATCTGTAACTGGCGCGTCGTTATAACCGGAGAAAAAGAGCAAGCGCAAAAGAATTTTCGTCACTATAAGCGGATTCGTTGTTATAGACGAAGTTGTTATATCCGAATGTTTTTATGTTGATTTACATAGAATTTCAAACAATGGTCTATAATTTGGTCGTTATATCCGGATATATATATATATATATATATATATATATATATATATATATATATATATATATATATATATATATATATATATATTCTAGGTTGGTTTCTTTTTCTTGGACTTTTCTAATGTATTTTATTTATTTTTTTGTATTTATTATGTTATATTTATGTAATGACGGGGAAAAAATTTACATGAGCTATTTTTTAGCAATACAAATTTTCTGAAGAAGATCGAAAGAAGGAGACCGAATAATAACCGTATAATAAATACCCTAACTAAAACACTGTATTCATGTTGATATTCAATAAGTCCTGAGTACTGTCAGCGTACTACATAACTATATTGTCCTACGGACACCACATAATCTATATTGTCCTTGTTTAAGTTTAAATTTAATTTTTTGCGAAAAATCTCAGTTAGAACATATTTTTTTGGGTTTTACGCAAAAATTACTAAATATATAACAGTTGGAAAAGACAAAGAAAAAAGTCTATGTCGTTAGTATTGGAAGAACTATATCTGTTCCTACACAATACTTTAGACATTTGGTTAGTAGAGAAAAAATATTTATGAAAATCTAAATATATCTAAATTTACATAGCAAAAATTGAAGTTAATAAAGTAGCTATAAAAAGGAAATCTTTTTAAAATACAGAATTGTAAAAAAATAAAAATAATCATAAAATGATTTCAAAAATTTACTTACACCTCAATCCTGTTGACAATATATTGTTTCGGCCTTTTTGGGCCTCATCAGCCCAGGAGCATGAGGGCCCTAATCTAATCTTTATATATTTTTATTATAACAGAGAAACGCATTTATGAAAAAAATATTATGTCAAAATGACTTGTTAAGACAGTAAGTCTTATTGTTATATTTGTTGGTAAAATACCTTAGAAAATTAAAAAAAAACTCTGGCCATGCAGGTATGGTTTGTTTAAGTTTAAATTTTATTTTTTGCGAAAAATCTCAGAACATATTTTTTGGCTTTTACGCAAAAAATTCTAAATATATAACAATTGGAAAAGACAAACAAAAAATTCTATGTCGTTAGTATTGGAAGAACTATATCTGTTCCAACACAATACTTTAGACATTTGGTTATTAACGAAAAAATCTTTAAGAAAATCTAATTGTTTCGGCCAAAAAATATATTCTAACTGAGATTTTCCGCAAAAAATAAAATTTAAACTTAAACAAACCATACCTGTAGACCAGAGTTTTTTTTAAATTTTTTAAGGTATTTTACCAACAAATATAACAATAAGACTTACTGTCTTAATCAGTCATTTTGACATAATATTTTTTTAGTAAATGCGTTTCTCTGTTATAATAAAAATATATAAAGATTAGATTAGGGCCCTCATGCTCCTGGGCTGATGAGGCCAAAAAGGCCGAAACAATATATTGTCAACAGGATTGAGGTGTAAGTAAAATTTTTGAATCATTTTATGATAATTTGGTGCCGTTCTAATATGCGGTCTACCGTCCTACATACAGTCTATGTGTGTACGCTATTATTCTAATATGCGGTCTACCTGCTAATAACTTTAACATTTAATATCTAATTGTAAGGTAAGGTAATCGGGCGATTCCCAACTCCGCCCGGCGCCAGGTACACGAGGACAGACAGTACCCATCTCCGCCCCGAAATATTTTCGCTCCCTTATCTAACTACCTAACTCCGCTCCTAATCCTTAATGCGAAATAAAACAAATAAATCAATTAGGAACCTTTAATGTATATAAAATTACAAATTTACACTTTGATTGTACTGGTAAGAAACAATCTTCCTTCCTCCTTAACAATTAAGTAGAATATGCATATAATAATTTTGTAATCTTCTTTAAGGTAGACCGCATATTAGAACAGAGTTAGGACGGTAGACCGCATATTAGAACGGCACCGATAATTTTTATTTTTTTACAATTCAGTATTTTAGAAAAATTTCATTTTTCTAGCTACTTTATTAACTTCAATTTTTGCTATGTAAATTTAGATATTTTTAGATTTTCATAAAGAATTTTTCGTTAATAACCAAATGTCTAAAGTATTGTGTAGGAAAAGATATAGTTCGTCCAATACTAACGACATATAATTTTTTCTTTGTCTTTTCCAATTGTTACATATTTAGTAATTTTTGCGTAAAAGCCAAAAAATATGTTCTAACTATATTGTCCTATCGGGATACTCCAAATATAAATTGACCCGTGGTCACCAAAAAAGGTCAATCTGCAATCTAGCAGACTAACTCGATGCAAACTAAAATTGTCCTAATATAAACTGACCTGTGGTCATTAAAAAAAAGGCCAATGTGCAATCTAGCAGACAGATTCGATTGTACTTTATGTAGCAGAAAATATATTGTCCTACGGAAACCAAACACAAAATTATATTGTCTTATGGACACTCTAAAGTAAATTGACTTGCAGTCACTAAACTTTCCAGACCACTAACGCATCTAGACGACCAAATCGTACTACAGATTACATAACATAGTACTTAATCGCTGTTGGTCGTAACAGATTAACTAGCTGAACTGACTAGGGCTAATCAAACTAGCTGCACTGACTAGCTGAACTAACTAGCTGAGCTAACTATCTGTAGGTACTCTCTATCTGTAGGCACCATCTAGGGTAGCGTGGAGAGCTGGAGATGTTTTTGAGCTCCTAGCTTAGAAATTTATCTAAAATCTGCTAGGACTCTTTCAGCATTTTCTCTTAAGTACGAAGCTACCCCTCAAATGTCTCAAGATCAAAGAGAGATGCTCAGTCTTGCTCACATAATATATATTCTCTATTTCCGCAGTTCAGCCACCTGGTCAATTCGAGCCAAAATCTGTTACGACGTACACCAAATTCACACTTGTTTTTCTCCTAAAGGAAACCCCACGACACTATAAATATGCCAGTAAAATATTTTGTTTCTGTGACAGTTAAAATTCAAAACAAACCCCGACCTACATTATTTATCGATTTTTTAATTTCTTATTACTCACCCTTCTGACGTATCTAAAGCTTTCCAACCTTACTCCTTTACAGGAGTGCCTCAGTACTTACTCCTATCGCTCGATTTACCCCGAACTATTATCTTGAAACAATACAAGAACATAATACAAAAATATGAAGGGTTTCCCTTAAGTAAAAACATGTATGATCTTAATATGTCTAAAAAAACATATAAAAACTACAACTGCTAAATTTGCAAAAAAACTGTCCTAGAGTACATTACTCCAGAGCATAGGCAGAATGAAAAACGCCCTCAAAAGTCAATGTAACTGGAAATTAGCCCGTTACACCATCCCCTTCTTTAAAAAAAAATAAAAAAAAACTATTTAAGTTAGTTATAAAGTATTGGTTAATATGTGTCGGTAAATATTTTTTCTTTAAACCTAATAGGTATATACACGAATAAGAGAAGTAGATAAGAATAAGAGAAGTAAGTTTCAAAGGGAAAATAGAAAAGAAGATAATGTGCCCGGAGGCGTATTGTTGGCGCGACCCTATCGAGGCCGTCAGAAGCCCAAACTTAGCTTTTGGAAGATAAATGTTTATTTTAAGCCGAAAACCGTGCTAGCCGAGCCCTGCTTTCTACAACCAATATTCTGTCAACTAATCAAAAGAATCAAATATCTATATCAACTCAAATAAATGACATGGAGCAGGCCATACCCTATATCGGTACAAATGACATCTTGTCACTACGTATCTCACACATCTCAGTTCGGGAACATTTGTTGTACCGCAACCAAGACAAATAAAAAAAATTAAACTGAAAGTAGGCTTCGGCCTTCAGGAAATCGAAAAATACTAGAAGAAAGAAAAGGAAAAATCGGTTAAGTAAATCAACCTAATAGACTACAAATATTGGAAGATATAATCCAAGTCACCAAAATATAGCCTTCATTAAAATGTATTCAAAAACTTCATATATGAATAATTAACTTCAACTAAACAACTAGACCCCTCTATGGTTCTTTCCGCACAATACAAAATAACTGAGATATCATATATATTTAAAAATATTTCACTTTAAAATAGTACTAGAAAATGTAATCTAGCACAAAACTAAAATATTTAATGAAGATTAATACAGGCCTTGATTTGTAGTCACACTCCCTCATCGGGAATTACTTCTCCGCGCAAAAGCCAAGGTAGTTAGTAGGTCCAAAGCCCATTGCAGAAATGAAACATCCTGCAGTGAATTACGAACACCCAGAACCATCATGCTGCAAGTAGTAGGTCCAAAGCCCTCGAGAAATATCTAGATCTTAAACAGCCTAACGTGAGTTGAATTTTGTCGCCTTTTACTACAATTACAACAAAACCTCTGGAACTATTCTTACCCTGGGTCCAGACATGGATAGACCATACATTCATATATACTCGAGTAGACTGACACGTATACTTCTATACATGTCCATTTACATGAAATAAACTATAGGGAAGTAACTGACACGGAACCCTAGATCTCCAAACTCCTTAATAAACTCAAAAATTTTCAAACTATGTCTTTTTCATACCTCTAAATAGAATTAAAACCAAACACATAAATATAGACATTTCTCAGCCTCCCTACACAATAAAAAACTTGAGCTTGATCTCAATAAAACTGTTCCGTAACACAATAGAACACCAAATTCAAACTTCAATCTGAAGGCATCTCCGTCAGGGGACCATAATAAGGCATTAGTTTTGATACATGCCAACATCCAGCATCACTACCATCTAAATTATTCAACTCATAAGCCGTTTTAGACTTTACCCTGCGCATTACGCATAGGACATAAGTAACGATCGGCTAACTTTGCCGAAAAATCCTTAGCAGCATTTGACAATAGGTTCTAAATTTCTCTTCCAAACTTTATCACCTTCACTAAAGGCACAATCACGCCTGCAAAGATTGTAAGTGTGACAATTCTTACGGTAGGCTGCAATAAGATTTTCCTGAACCTCTTTATACACCCAGGATAGTTTTTAAAGTTCTTCAACATAAGATCTTCGATTCTCAGAAGTTATCTCAGTTTCTAAATCGAGATTCTCATAAAAATCACCCGTTATAGGAACTTTCCTGAACCAAAAAATTTTGGGAATAACCTGTCGATTCGTGCATATAATTATTTAAAGCACTCTGAATATCAGGTATATGGACATCTCAATCCTTATGTGAATCTTTAGCAAAACATCTAATGGATGTACCAATTGTACGATTTACTCTCTCGACAGGATTAAACTGTGTGTGATAACAACAGTTATACCAAACCTTTGGTATTTTAAATTTTTTTACGATTTCTCCAAAAACCTTGCCTGTGTGCGCAGAAGCATTATCCAAAATGATGACTCGAGGTGTCCCATGAGGTAGGAAAACGTGATCGGTCAAGAATGACACAATGGCTTTAGCTGTAGCCTGGCGTAAAGGTTTCATAATAAGGAATATGCACATATTTTTTTCTTGCATAAATCGTTTAAGGAAGTCATTACAAACCCAAAAAAAAATATTTTGAAGAAAATTACTTGGATAATTTAGCTACAAAAAATGTTTACTTTTCGGTATAATTTATTACAATTTAAAAAGCAGCCATTTGTCCTTAGCCAAAAGTGACGTCAGGATATCAGCAAAAATCTACAGGTTAACGTAAAAGCCTAACTTAAAGTCGAACTGGTTTGATTTTCTCGGAAACAGTCAGAGGGAGAGAAATCGAATTTTTTGGGTTGATAGAGGAATAGTTCAACTAGCTTCGGTAAAAAATTCAGTTATACAGGATGTTTCGTTTCGAGCTATTAAACGTCAAAGTCGAAATTTCCGCGATTTCCGTTGAAATCGGGTACGGTCGCAAATGTCAATTAAATCGATTCAAATTTTCGGAAATTGTAGGGGACCCGGAGCTTCAGAACTCCACTCAAACTGGTGAGGATCAGAAAATGGCAAGTAATTCTTTTGAATTATTTTAGGTCGAAAAATGCCATTTCCAGACCCGTCTTTGATACCTAATAACTCGAAAACAAATCGTCAGATCGAAAAACGAACTCATAAGCGAAACTTTAAACTCTCAAATACTTTTTTGCAATACATTTACCTAAACCTAAAATCACTGGAAAATGGAAATATTTGGAAAAAACTGGAAATTTAGATTTTTGACCCAAATATTTCACGGTTTTTAATTTTTTTGTGGGGTCAAAATGGTTCAAATTAAAATCCCATATACGTCATCGGAAAGATCTCGTCGAAGTATATGATATCCATATTTTTTAGTTTCTTCGTTCTCTATAGGAAGGGAGCAATCGCTGATTAAATTTAGATTTTTTACCTTTTTTACCCTCGACATCGGAACATTTGAATCACTCTGTATTTTTTCTATCTAATTTTTTCCCAATTTTTCAGCACTATCTTATAAAGGGATACTCACACTTTAAAATGAATACGGAATGGGTCATAGTAGTAGGAGATGGGGGTTTCTGCCCCACCACAGGGCGCGGGTTCGAATCCCGGTTCGGCTATAACTATTTTGTGATTGTTGTTGGAGGGTGGTAGATGAATTTTTCCTCGACCGAGGTGGTGCCCTTAACTACTTGGACACTATCTATTTGGGTACTATCTATTCTTCTTCTTTCAGTCGTTAGGTCCTTATTCACGATGACGTCACAAACGTTTTCATTAATCCTACCTAATTAAATGTATTTATTTCGTAAGTCGCATATGCACTAAAAAAAGATTTCTGTCCAAGGCGCGGATCGAACCCGCACACACCATGTGTATAAATTTCGTATTATATGCGTTTCCCAGCTGTAGAACCAAGTACGCCACGGCACCTAGTTGAATAAATAAACATGGAAAATGATATCTTCAGTGATATATGGGGCGTGACGTAACGTAGTAGGTATGTTTTATGTATTTTATGTATTTTAAGTGGATAATACTAATAATAATAGAATAGTTTCTTTATATTTAACATGCATCACGTGCTCAGCGTAACGTAACAAGTCGTTTGGAGAAAAAAAAACGATTTGCCAACTATCACCTGTCATATCTTCGATCTGTCAACTGTTACCTGACCTGTCATTTGTCAAACGCCAAAATTAAAATTTAACGTAGCTCACGTGTTCAAAATGGCGTCAGAAGACATGCGTAAAAGTATGGCGGCTGTCACCTGTCATTTAAGATATGTAAACTGTCACCAGTCACGTGTTAAACGTCAGAACAAAAATTTAGCATATGTCACGTGTTCAGGGCGGTGTCCGAAAGCGTTTAAAAAAAGAATGGCGTCGATCAGCCTTAGGGTTCCGGAGATATAGTTTTTTGCGATTAGTGACCTAACGGCTGATGGTGAAGAGACGAAATTCACATGTAGGATAGTGGATGAGTAGATCTTACGATTTATAAAATTATTTTTCAAAAATCTCGACTTTGAGGAAAAAATTAGATTTCAAAATTTTTACATCACCCTGTATAGTAAATTTTCGATGAGATATATAATTTAGGAAATATTATTTAAGTTAATAACAACTAAACAACCCACGTTAAAATCACCAATGTTTAAACTGAGCTGTTTAAACACCCCTGTTTAAACAGCTCTGTTTAAACAGCCCTGTTTAAACTATCCTGTTTAAACAGCTCTGTTTAAACAACCCTGTTTAAACTACCCTGTTTAAACAGCTCTGTTTAAACAACCCTGTTTAAACTACCCTGTTTAAAAACACCTCTGTTTAAACTGGGCTGTTTAAACACCCCTGTTTAAACAGCTTTGTTTAAACAACCCTGTTTAAACTACCCTGTTTAAAAACACCTCTGTTTAAACTGGGCTGTTTAAACACCCCTGTTTAAACAGCTTTGTTTAAACAGCTCTGTTTAAACTACCCTGTTTAAAAACACCTCTGTTTAAACAGGGCTGTATAAACAGGGGTGTTATAAATTATTAACTTTATTTTATTGTTAAATATTATCTGCCGGATGGTTATATCAAGTTAAAAGAACCTAAACCAATAGTACATAAGAGAAAGATTGCATCATTAGTGGAAAATTCCCAACTCAAGCGAGCTAAACTGACTCAGCACGAGGTAAGGTTAATTTAAATGTGTTTTTCGAGATATGAATATGTAAGAAAACTAGCAATTACAAAAATTGGTGATTTAACCACAAGACATCCATATTGAGCAAATTTATATGCAAAATTAGTGAACACTAGTAAACAAGTTAGGACTAGGAATACAAGTAAACTAGAAATACGGTTCAGAGTTTCGGATAAAGATGGGGTTAGGGTAGAATTAGTACGAGGAAAAGATGTTGCGACGGACGGAAAAACTTTTCGAAATTCTCGACGAAGATCATCGATGCAGGTCTTTGGGGCTAAAATACGACTTTCAGATAAGTGCTCTAACGGTAGGAAGGGAAGGATTCCGAATGTGGGAGACCCAACCACTCAACAGCGAAACAACATACTCTGTTTCTAAAATCAACTCCTGGACAGCTATGAAACAACTAAGAAAAAGGTCTTTGCTTCTGGAAACAGTAATTCGTATTCATACTTGCTAATATATAAACAACATACAGACGATTTTCTTCAAAAATAGAAGGGTACTAATGCTGATACTAATAATAAAACAGTTATCTGTAAAAAAAAGCATCCAGTCCATCCTCCTTTTCGAACGGAATTTAAAATAAAAATTTCGTTCAAAGATCTTTAAGAACTGCATACGTAGATACAGGCTATTTTCTTTTGACAGAAAGCTGTCAATAGAACTGGAAAGACTTAGGTACACAACAAGTTTGATACTCAGATCATACCCTAAATCAATATCCGAAAATTGTTTTAGAAGACATATTGAAATATTGGAGAGTCAGCTGATAGTGAGCTCACACAGGGTCTTAAGCACGATATCGAAACTGATACATGGAAACGGGGAGAGTTACGGGTTGATTTTTTGAAAAATAGTGATATTCAAGTGGGCGATATTGAATACCGAAGAACTGATGGGCTCTACGATCGTCTGTTTTTTTCTAAACCTATTTATCAGAGAAAAGAAGATGAGGAACAATACAAAGATAGGGAGTGATGTATACGAAATTTGTAATCTAAGTGGAATAGCTGATAAGAAATGGTTAGTATACCGTTGACCGGCAGACAATTAACATGGCGGAAATATGAAAAACTATTCTTGCCAACATTGAAGAAGTATTCAGTCGGAACCAGTATTATGGGTCCTGTTTACCGGCAACTTTAATGGTTTGGGAACTTGCTAAAAAATATAATGTACATGTAGAGCCAAAATGTGGAAAGATTTTCTATGAGGAAATAGAAGGTAACATTCATTTTTGGAACGTATTTGAAGGAGAAATTTACGATCCTACCGTGAAAGTTATTAAACATATGATGCCATCTGCAGACCTTACGAAGTTTGTGTACAAAGAAGATCCTAGTATAAACACAGATATGGAGGCAGCACTAATGCTAGATATTTTTAATCAGTTCCAGAGAACAAACACAACACACCAATACTTTTCCAACGCTCCAGATAAACTTAAAACTCTGAGAAAAATTATCCATAGAAATGTAGCTAGATGTATTAAATAAAAGAATTAAACCAAGTCCTTAGATGTTTTACTACCTGAAACAATCAAACCTAACCTCAACAAATATTCTAGTGCAGGTGGTACAAAATTCTTCGAAACTTAAACGATTCTCAGCCTCAAGCTATTTAATAGAACAGGTTCTGTTTCCAAGGGATTCAAGCTTTTCTCAGGGCGTTTGTCTTTGCATTGTGTGTGACGCCCCGTTAACGCCCTGTGAACCACCCTATTGTTGTCCGGTTACTGCCCGGTTGTTGTCCTATTAACGTCCGGTTGCTGTCCGGATAACGTCAGGACGTTGTCCTGTATGTGTTATAACGAGGTTTTGATGGATAAAAGGACATGTTCAGATTAAGGGCTTTAGTTGAGAACTGGATGTTATAGTAATAAGATGTATACCAACAAAATAAAGTATCAGCTTCTTGAAACACCAGCTGTTAAATATGGTGTAAGGACAGAGGGGTCTAAGTTCTTTTAAACACCCTGTAAAACCGTAGATATATTAAAAAGAAATTATGCCTGAAAATTATGTAACCGGTTAAGGGCTTTATATCTAAATATAGCCACCGTTAATACAAAAGGTTCTATTCTAAACCTTGTAAAACTAAAACAAAATCCCATTCAAAACTCCTTAAAATAATAACGCTTATTTTCTTATGCTAGGTCTTATATTTTCGAAAAACTGGGTAGTCGGAAGAGAGTCCTTTTTTTCTTATTCTAAGTCTTAGATTTTCGAAAAACTGTATGGTTGAGATTCTTTCCGGCATCACCATGTTGGTGGTATTTGTAAAACGTGTTTTTCAAAAATACCGCAAAGAAAAGTGCAAACCCAAGCAAACGCTCTCCTTATTGGTAGAGAAATCTACATATTTCGAAAAAATTTACTACTAATTTGTATTTAAGTCGACATTATTTGATTCGACAGTATAAAAAGAATAAAAAGGGTCCCCAAAAGACGCAGGAAGATATGCTTCACAGCTCAAATTGCCCCTTTTGTAGGGAGGTCTTACAAATCAAGCTCCACTATCTTGGTCCTCAGTGAGGATGTCTAAAGGGCCATAATAGATTCTTAGTATACAGATATGACAATAAATCACTAAATGGTTCACAGAAAAATTTCTCGCACCATTTGAGGATATTATTGCATAATATGAAAGACATATTTTAAACAGTACAACCACTAGCAACGTTAGTCGAGATTTTCGAAAAATTTTTGTCAGTCGAAAGGTCTTTTTGACCTTACCCAATACCCGCCAAAGATTCTCCGTCCCTTTCTTACTGTTAGGGCACGAATAGGAAAGATATAATATGTTAAACAGTCTAGCCTCTAGTAACGTAATTAGTCAAAATTAGCTCCTTTATAGAGTCAAAACAAGCGAACATATAACAGAGCAAACGCAAAGCGTTATTTTAAGTTGAAACATGGCCGATGGATGGTTCTTTAATAGCCAACAGGCGACAATTAACCCTAATCATGTCCATAAGACATATGGAAAACACTGTATATACCAAACTCCTTTAAGGTGCCAACCCCCTTTGTACAGAGGAATTACCGAACACCGGAGTCAGTACGTCTCCCCTCGGAAGGGTACCTGGCATGTTTCCATGCGGAAAAAAGTCGACCATCCCTTTATACCCCTTAAGGAGCCAGCTCATTAGCAATAATAGGGAACATACCGAAATCACTTTGAATATATTTTTTCTAATTTTCAAACCAGTATACGCTGGAAGTTGTACATGAACATGCAAACATTTTCTGTAAAAATAAAAGATTTTAACTGACGAAATTCTTCAGACTATACGACACACATTTTTTGATTCATTTTTCTCCCCCAAAAGTTACAGTTTTTAGCGCAATTGAAAAGCAAAACTACAGTTAGTTTTATCTAGGACATCTCACGTAGACTTCAAGCCTAAGTACTAACGAACCGAGGGCGTCTGAAGAGAAGGGATCTAATCTATTGCCACGAGATTTAAAGGGTTGGACGTGGGAACAGACAGGGAAAACATCTGCAGGCAATTTTTTCAGAATTCAGGTACTAATATGAGTTCAAAGAACTAACTATTTCTATGTTGTTACTGAAACAGAAATTTAAAATGATACTCGTAAATTTCCGCTTTAAAGATTTTTTTATATAAGTCATCCCACGTAGACGTCAAGCCTAAGTACTAACGAACCGTGGGCGTCTGAAGAGAAGGGAAATGTAAGCTATTGACATGAGAGTTAAAGGAGTGGGTGTTGGGGCAGACAGGGAAAACATCTGCAGGCAATTTTTTCCATAATTCTGGTATGAAGGAGAGAAGTTCGAGGTTTTTACCCCCAGATCCCAGTGCTAATATTAGTTCAAAGAACTAACTATTTCTATGTTGTTACTTAAACATAAATTTAAAATGATACTCGTAAATTTCGGCTTTAAAGATTTTTTTATATAAGTCATCCCACGTAAACGTCAAGCCTAAGTACTAACGAACCGTGGACGTCTGAAGAGAAGGGAAATTTAATCTATTAACATGACATTTAAATGAGTGGGTGTTGGGACAGACAGGGAAAACATCTGCAGGCAATTTTTCCATAATTCTGGTATGAAGGAGAGAAGTTCGAGGTCTTTATCCCTAGATCCCAGTGCTAATATTAGTACAAAGAACTAAATATTTCTATGTTGTTACATAAACGTAAATTTAAAATAATATCCATAAATTTCGGTTTTAAAGATTTTTTATCTAAGACATCTCATGTGGACTTCGAGCCTAAGTACTAACAAACCGTGGGCGTCTGAAGAGAAGGGAAATGTAAGCTATCGACATGAGATTTAAAGGAGTGGGTGTTGGTTGGGACAGACAGGGAAAACCTCTGCAGGCAATTTTTTTCAGAATCCCAGTACTAATATTAGTGTAAATAACTAAAGATTTATATGTTGATACTTAAACACAAATTGAAAATAACGTTCCATAAATTTCGGCTTTAAAGATTTTTTTTTGAGTCATCCCACGTAGACATCAAGCCTAAGTATTAACGAACCATGGGCGTCTGAAGAGAAGGGAAATATAAGCTATTGACATGAGATTTAAAGGAGTGGGTGTTGGGACAGATAGGGAAAACATCTGCAGGCAATTTTTTCCATAATTCTGGTATGAATGAGCGAGAGAAGTTCGAGTTTTTTTATTCCTAGATCCCAGTGCTAATATTAGTTCAAAGAACTAACTATTTCTATGTTGTTACTTAAACATAAATTTAAAATGATACTCGTAAATTTCGGCTTTAAAGATTTTTTTATATAAGTCATCCCACGTAAACGTCAAGCCTAAGTACTAACGAACCGTGGACGTCTGAAGAGAAGGGAAATTTAATCTATTGCCATGAGATTTAAGAGATTGGACGACGGGACAGAAAGGGAAAACCTCTGCAGGTAATTTTTTTTTCATAATTCAGGTAGAAATGAAGGAGAGAAGTTAGAGGTTTTTTATCCCTAGATCCAGGTGTTAATACTAGTACAAAAGAACTAAATATTTCCATGCTGTTACTCAAACGCAAATTTCAAATAATACCCCTAAATTTCCTCCTTCAAGATTTTTTATCTAAGACATCCCACGTAGACGTCAAACCTAAGTACTAACAAACCGTGGACGTCTGAAGAGAAGGGAAATGTAATATATTGACACTGGATTTAAAGGAGTGAACGTTGAGGGCAGACAGGGAAAAACATCTGCAGGCAATTTTTTTCATAATTCCAGCACTACTATTAGTGCAAATAACTAAAGATTTATATGTTGTTACTTAAACGCAAATTTAAAATAGCGCCCCATAAATTTCAGCTTTAAAGATTTTTTATATAAGTCATCCCACGTAGACATCAAGCCTAAGTACTAACGAATCGTGGGCGTCTGAAGAGAAGGGAAATGTAAGCTATTGACATGAGATTTAAAGGAGAGGGTGTTAGGGACAGACAGGGAAAACATCTGCAGGTAATTTTTTTCATAATTCAGGTACTAATATTAGCGCAAATAACTAAAGATTTATATGTTGTTACTTACCCGCAAATTTAAAATACAACCCTCTAAATTTCAGCTTTCGAGATTTTTTTTTAATCTAAGACACCCCAGCCTAAGCCATCAAGCCCAAGTATTAACGACCCGTGGGCGTCTGAAGAGAAGGAAAATGTAATATATTGACATGGGATTTAAAGGAGTGAATATTGGGAGCACACAGGGAAAACATCTGCAGGCAAGTTTTTCTAGTGTAAATAACTAAAGATTTCTATGCTGGTACTTAAACGCAAATTTAAAAAATATTGTCCCTAAATTTCGACTTTTCAGTTTTTATCTAAGACACTCCACGTAGACTTCAAGCCTAAGTACTAACGAACCGTGGGCGTCTGAAGAGAAGGGAAATGTAAGCTATTGTATTATAAAATACTACCCATAAATTCCGGCTTTTTCAGATTTTTTTATCTCAGACATCCCAGTCTAAGTCACCAAGCCTAAGTACTAACGACCCGTGGGCGTCTGAAGAGAAGGGAAATGTAATCTATTGACATGAGATTTAAAGGAGGGGGTGTTAGGGACAGACAGGGAAAACATCTGCAGGTAATTTTTTTCATAATTCAGGTAGAAATGAGCGAAAGAAGTTCGAGGCTTTTTTTATCCCTAGATTCCCATACTAATATTAGCGCAAATAACTAAATATTTCCATGTTGCTACTTAAACGCAAATTTAAAATACTACCCATAAATTTCGACTTTCTAGTCCCCACACAAACTCTTAAATATACCAACTATTAATTTTTAAACCTCAAATAACAATAGTAATAATATTAACACGATTAAATAAAACACTAGAGTACTTACGTTTTATAATACTTAGGGCACAACACACAAACTAATTCACAGTAAAAAATCTAAATGACTACCAGTTCAGCCTGCTAACAAAAAACTCGAACCCGTATTTTGCCCTGATTGAACCAACCGATCACGCGTAAAGATTTGTTACTACCTAAACTCGTACTGGCGAATCTCTTGTATGTAGTTACTAATTAAGATTCTAAGATATCCAGACCGGATGTGTCAAAACCACAAATCTCCCTGTTACCAATAAATGTACACTTATATTATCAGAAAAAGGCTCGCAAATATGTTTAGAACTGTATTTGATTTCTTTATAAAATTATTTAAAATAAAACATCAAATTTCTATAATTGCTAATGCCTTTCCATCTCTGAATTAAGAAACTATACTAGTATCATGAATTTACTTAAATTTTTCTCTTTCATTTGATACCCAACACGCCGTTTATCATATTAGAGCCCTTTTTCGACGCCATATCTTCGGGGGGGAGAGGGTTTAAATTTCTACAACTATATACGATGGACATGATTTTTTAGCAAAAAATGCGTAGCAGGGTTGCGTCATCTTTATGAGAAGTAGTTAAAAGGATATTTGTAAAACAAAATACAACCTCCCGTTACATACTCGTGATAGCAACTTGTAAACGTTAACTAATCTGTTTTTGAGAGCAATTTTTCATACCGTACCAAACACCCAAATCCCCACCCTCTGTTTTAGGCCGTTAGGGTACTAACTGTAAAAAACTCGGACCCTGAACCCCGCTGGACGGCTTTTCTTTTTTCAACATCTTCTGACATCATCCTCATCATGTGACCTACGTTAAATTTCTATGTTATCGTTTGACAAGTGACTGGTAACACATCGAAGATGATAAGTGGCCACTGATGTACTTTTACATATGTCTCACGATATCATCCATAACACGTGACACATGTAAAATTTTTATTTTTGAAGTTTCACAAGTGACAGGTGACAGCTGACACACCGAAGATAACAAGAGACATCCTTAACACGTGACCTAAGTTAAATTTTTATTTCTACGTTTGACAAGTGACTGTTTGGCTGAGTTTGCTCAGGTTTGTCTCGTTGGGTTTGCTGAGGTTTGTTCAGGTCTGCTCAGGTTTGTTTCAGTGGGTTTGCTCCGGTTTCTTCAGGTTTATTTGGCTTTGCTTTGGTTTGCGCGTTTAAGGTTAGCTCAGGTCGCGCGCGCGCGCGACCTGAGCTAACCATAAACGCGCAAACCAAAGCAAAGCCAAATAAACCTGAAGAAACCGGAGCAAACCCACTGAAACAAACCTGAGCAGACCTGAACAAACCTCAGCAAACCCAACGAGACAAACCTGAGCAAACTCAGCCAAACAGTCACTTGTCAAACGTAGAAATAAAAATTTAACTTAGGTCACGTGTTAAGGATGTCTCTTGTTATCTTCGGTGTGTCAGCTGTCACCTGTCACTTGTGAAACTTCAAAAATAAAAATTTTACATGTGTCACGTGTTATGGATGATATCGTGAGACATATGTAAAAGTACATCAGTGGCCACTTATCATCTTCGATGTGTTACCAGTCACTTGTCAAACGATAACATAGAAATTTAACGTAGGTCACATGATGAGGATGATGTCAGAAGATGTTGAAAAAAGAAAAGCCGTCCAGCGGGGTTCAGGGTCCGAGTTTTTTACAGTTAGTACCCTAACGGCCTAAAACAGAGGGTGGGGATTTGGGTGTTTGGTACGGTATGAAAAATTGCTCTCAAAAACAGATTAGTTAACGTTTACAAGTTGCTATCACGAGTATGTAACGGGAGGTTGTATTTTGTTTTACAAATATCCTTTTAACTACTTCTCATAAAGATGACGCAACCCTGCTACGCATTTTTTGCTAAAAAATCATGTCCATCGTATATAGTTGTAGAAATTTAAACCCTCTCCCCCCCGAAGATATGGCGTCGAAAAAGGGCTCTAATATGATAAACGGCGTGTTGGGTATCAAATGAAAGAGAAAAATTTAAGTAAATTCATGATACTAGTATAGTTTCTTAATTCAGAGATGGAAAGGCATTAGCAATTATAGAAATTTGATGTTTTATTTTAAATAATTTTATAAAGAAATCAAATACAGTTCTAAACATATTTGCGAGCCTTTTTCTGATAATATAAGTGTACATTTATTGGTAACAAGGAGATTTGTGGTTTTGACACATCCGGTCTGGATATCTTAGAATCTTAATTAGTAACTACATACAAGAGATTCGCCAGTACGAGTTTAGGTAGTAACAAATCTTTACGCGTGATCGGTTGGTTCAATCAGGGCAAAATACGGGTTCGAGTTTTTTGTTAGCAGGCTGAACTGGTAGTCATTTAGATTTTTTACTGTGAATTAGTTTGTGTGTTGTGCCCTAAGTATTATAAAACGTAAGTACTCTAGTGTTTTATTTAATCGTGTTAATATTATTACTATTGTTATTTGAGGTTTAAAAATTAATAGTTGGTATATTTAAGAGTTTGTGTGGGGACTAGAAAGTCGAAATTTATGGGTAGTATTTTAAATTTGCGTTTAAGTAGCAACATGGAAATATTTAGTTATTTGCGCTAATATTAGTATGGGAATCTAGGGATAAAAAAAGCCTCGAACTTCTTTCGCTCATTTCTACCTGAATTATGAAAAAAATTACCTGCAGATGTTTTCCCTGTCTGTCCCTAACACCCCCTCCTTTAAATCTCATGTCAATAGATTACATTTCCCTTCTCTTCAGACGCCCACGGGTCGTTAGTACTTAGGCTTGGTGACTTAGACTGGGATGTCTGAGATAAAAAAATCTGAAAAAGCCGGAATTTATGGGTAGTATTTTATAATACAATAGCTTACATTTCCCTTCTCTTCAGACGCCCACGGTTCGTTAGTACTTAGGCTTGAAGTCTACGTGGAGTGTCTTAGATAAAAACTGAAAAGTCGAAATTTAGGGACAATATTTTTTAAATTTGCGTTTAAGTACCAGCATAGAAATCTTTAGTTATTTACACTAGAAAAACTTGCCTGCAGATGTTTTCCCTGTGTGCTCCCAATATTCACTCCTTTAAATCCCATGTCAATATATTACATTTTCCTTCTCTTCAGACGCCCACAGGTCGTTAATACTTGGGCTTGATGGCTTCGGCTGGGGTGTCTTAGATTAAAAAAAAAATCTCGAAAGCTGAAATTTAGAGGGTTGTATTTTAAATTTGCGGGTAAGTAACAACATATAAATCTTTAGTTATTTGCGCTAATATTAGTACCTGAATTATGAAAAAAATTACCTGCAGATGTTTTCCCTGTCTGTCCCTAACACCCTCTCCTTTAAATCTCATGTCAATAGCTTACATTTCCCTTCTCTTCAGACGCCCACGATTCGTTAGTACTTGGGCTTGATGTCTACGTACGATGACTTATATAAAAAATCTTTAAAGCTGAAATTTATGGGGCGCTATTTTAAATTTGCGTTTAAGTAACAACATATAAATCTTTAGTTATTTGCACTAATAGTAGTGCTGGAATTATGAAAAAAATTGCCTGCAGATGTTTTTCCCTGTCTGCCCTCAACGTTCACTCCTTTAAATCCAGTGTCAATATATTACATTTCCCTTCTCTTCAGACGTCCACGGTTTGTTAGTACTTAGGTTTGACGTCTACGTGGGATGTCTTAGATAAAAAATCTTGAAGGAGGAAATTTAGGGGTATTATTTGAAATTTGCGTTTGAGTAACAGCATGGAAATATTTAGTTCTTTTGTACTAGTATTAACACCTGGATCTAGGGATAAAAAACCTCTAACTTCTCTCCTTCATTTCTACCTGAATTATGAAAAAAAAATTACCTGCAGAGGTTTTCCCTTTCTGTCCCGTCGTCCAATCTCTTAAATCTCATGGCAATAGATTAAATTTCCCTTCTCTTCAGACGTCCACGGTTCGTTAGTACTTAGGCTTGACGTTTACGTGGGATGACTTATATAAAAAAATCTTTAAAGCCGAAATTTACGAGTATCATTTTAAATTTATGTTTAAGTAACAACATAGAAATAGTTAGTTCTTTGAACTAATATTAGCACTGGGATCTAGGAATAAAAAAACTCGAACTTCTCTCGCTCATTCATACCTGAATTATGGAAAAAATTGCCTGCAGATGTTTTCCCTATCTGTCCCAACACCCACTCCTTTAAATCTCATGTCAATAGCTTATATTTCCCTTCTCTTCAGACGCCCATGGTTCGTTAATACTTAGGCTTGATGTCTACGTGGGATGACTCAAAAAAAAATCTTTAAAGCCGAAATTTATGGAACGTTATTTTCAATTTGTGTTTAAGTATCAACATATAAATCTTTAGTTATTTACACTAATATTAGTACTGGAATTCTGAAAAAAATTGCCTGCAGAGGTTTTCCCTGTCTGTCCCAACCAACACCCACTCCTTTAAATCTCATGTCGATAGCTTACATTTCCCTTCTCTTCAGACGCCCACGGTTTGTTAGTACTTAGGCTCGAAGTCCACATGAGATGTCTTAGATAAAAAATCTTTAAAACCGAAATTTATGGATATTATTTTAAATTTACGTTTATGTAACAACATAGAAATATTTAGTTCTTTGTACTAATATTAGCACTGGGATCTAGGGATAAAAACCTCGAACTTCTCTCCTTCATACCAGAATTATGGAAAAATTGCCTGCAGATGTTTTCCCTGTCTGTCCCAACACCCACTCATTTAAATGTCATGTTAATAGATTAAATTTCCCTTCTCTTCAGACGTCCACGGTTCGTTAGTACTTAGGCTTGACGTTTACGTGGGATGACTTATATAAAAAAATCTTTAAAGCCGAAATTTACGAGTATCATTTTAAATTTATGTTTAAGTAACAACATAGAAATAGTTAGTTCTTTGAACTAATATTAGCACTGGGATCTGGGGATAAAAACCTCGAACTTCTCTCCTTCATACCAGAATTATGGAAAAAATTGCCTGCAGATGTTTTCCCTGTCTATCCCAACACCCACTCCTTTAACTCTCATGTCAATAGCTTACATTTCCCTTCTCTTCAGACGCCCACGGTTCGTTAGTACTTAGGCTTGACGTCTACGTGGGATGACTTAGATAAAAAAATCTTTAAAGCGGAAATTTACGAGTATCATTTTAAATTTCTGTTTCAGTAACAACATAGAAATAGTTAGTTCTTTGAACTCATATTAGTACCTGAATTCTGAAAAAATTGCCTGCAGATGTTTTCCCTGTCTGTTCCCACGTCCAATCCTTTAAATCTCGTGGCAATAGATTAGATCCCTTCTCTTCAGACGCCCTCGGTTCGTTAATACTTAGGCTTGAAGTCTACGTGAGATGTCCTAGATAAAACTAACTGTAGTTTTGCTTTTCAATTGCGCTAAAAACTGTAACTTTTGGGGGAGAAAAATGAATCAAAAAATGTGTGTCGTATAGTCTGAAGAATTTCGTCAGTTAAAATCTTTTATTTTTACAGAAAATGTTTGCATGTTCATGTACAACTTCCAGCGTATACTGGTTTGAAAATTAGAAAAAATATATTCAAAGTGATTTCGGTATGTTCCCTATTATTGCTAATGAGCTGGCTCCTTAAGGGGTATAAAGGGATGGTCGACTTTTTTCCGCATGGAAACACGCCAGGTACCCTTCCGAGGGGAGACGTACTGACTCCGGTGTTCGGTAATTCCTCTGTACAAAGGGGGTTGGCACCTTAAAGGAGTTTGGTATATACAGTGTTTTCCATATGTCTTATGGACATGATTAGGGTTAATTGTCGCCTGTTGGCTATTAAAGAACCATCCATCGGCCATGTTTCAACTTAAAATAACGCTTTGCGTTTGCTCTGTTATATGTTCGCTTGTTTTGACTCTATAAAGGAGCTAATTTTGACTAATTACGTTACTAGAGGCTAGACTGTTTAACATATTATATCTTTCCTATTCGTGCCCTAACAGTAAGAAAGGGACGGAGAATCTTTGGCGGGTATTGGGTAAGGTCAAAAAGACCTTTCGACTGACAAAAATTTTTCGAAAATCTCGACTAACGTTGCTAGTGGTTGTACTGTTTAAAATATGTCTTTCATATTATGCAATAATATCCTCAAATGGTGCGAGAAATTTTTCTGTGAACCATTTAGTGATTTATTGTCATATCTGTATACTAAGAATCTATTATGGCCCTTTAGACATCCTCACTGAGGACCAAGATAGTGGAGCTTGATTTGTAAGACCTCCCTACAAAAGGGGCAATTTGAGCTGTGAAGCATATCTTCCTGCGTCTTTTGGGGATCCTTTTTATTCTTTTTATACTGTCGAATCAAATAATGTCGACTTAAATACAAATTAGTAGTAAATTTTTTCGAAATATGTAGATTTCTCTACCAATAAGGAGAGCGTTTGCTTGGGTTTGCACTTTTCTTTGCGGTATTTTTGAAAAACACGTTTTACAAATACCACCAACATGGTGATGCCGGAAAGAATCTCAACCATGCAGTTTTTCGAAAATCTAAGACTTAGAATAAGAAAAAAAAGGACTCTCTTCCGACTACCCAGTTTTTCGAAAATATAAGACCTAGCATAAGAAAATAAGCGTTATTATTTTAAGGAGTTTTGAATGGGATTTTGTTTTAGTTTTACAAGGTTTAGAATAGAACCTTTTGTATTAACGGTGGCTATATTTAGATATAAGGCCCTTAGCCGGTTACATAATTTTCAGGCATAATTTCTTTTTAATATATCTACGGTTTTACAGGGTGTTTAAAAGAACTTAGACCCCTCTGTCCTTACACCATATTTAACAGCTGGTGTTTCAAGAAGCTGATACTTTATTTTGTTGGTATACATCTTATTACTATAACATCCAGTTCTCAACTAAAGCCCTTAATCTGAACATGTCCTTTTATCCATCAAAACCTCGTTATAACACATACAGGACAACGTCCTGACGTTATCCGGACAGCAACCGGACGTTAATAGGACAACAACCGGGCAGTAACCGGACAACAATAGGGTGGTTCACAGGGCGTTAACGGGGCGTCACACACAATGCAAAGACAAACGCCCTGAGAAAAGCTTGAATCCCTTGGAAACAGAACCTGTTCTATTAAATAGCTTGAGGCTGAGAATCGTTTAAGTTTCGAAGAATTTTGTACCACCTGCACTAGAATATTTGTTGAGGTTAGGTTTGATTGTTTCAGGTAGTAAAACATCTAAGGACTTGGTTTAATTCTTTTATTTAATACATCTAGCTACATTTCTATGGATAATTTTTCTCAGAGTTTTAAGTTTATCTGGAGCGTTGGAAAAGTATTGGTGTGTTGTGTTTGTTCTCTGGAACTGATTAAAAATATCTAGCATTAGTGCTGCCTCCATATCTGTGTTTATACTAGGATCTTCTTTGTACACAAACTTCGTAAGGTCTGCAGATGGCATCATATGTTTAATAACTTTCACGGTAGGATCGTAAATTTCTCCTTCAAATACGTTCCAAAAATGAATGTTACCTTCTATTTCCTCATAGAAAATCTTTTCACATTTTGGCTCTACATGTACATTATATTTTTTAGCAAGTTCCCAAACCATTAAAGTTGCCGGTAAACAGGATCCATAATACTGGTTCCGACTGAATACTTCTTCAATGTTGGCAAGAATAGTTTTTAATATTTCCGCCATGTTAATTGTCTGCCGGTCAACGGTATACTAACCATTTCTTATCAGCTATTCCACTTAGATTACAAATTTCGTATACATCACTCCCTATCTTTGTATTGTTCCTCATCTTCTTTTCTCTGATAAATAGGTTTAGAAAAAAACAGACGATCGTAGAGCCCATCAGTTCTTCGGTATTCAATATCGCCCACTTGAATATCACTATTTTTCAAAAAATCAACCCGTAACTCTCCCCGTTTCCATGTATCAGTTTCGATATCGTGCTTAAGACCCTGTGTGAGATCACTATCAGCTGTCTCTCCAATATTTCGATATGTCTTCTAGAACAATTTTCGGATATTGATTTAGGGTATGATCTGAGTATCAAACTTGTTGTGTACCTAAGTCTTTCTAGTTCTATTGGCAGCTTTCTGTTAAAAGAAAATAGCCTGTATCTACGTATGCAGTTCTTAAAGATCTTTGAACGAAATTTTTATTTTAAATTCCGTTCGAAAAGGAGGATGGACTGGATGCTTTTTTTTAACAGATAACTGTTTGATTATTCGTAGCAGCATTAGTACCCTTCTATTTTTGAAGAAAATCGTCTGTATGTTGTTTATATATGAGCAAGTATGAATACGAATTACTGTTTCCCGAAGCAAAGGCATTTTTCTTAGTTGTTTCATAGCTGCTCCGGAGTTGTTTTTCGAAACAGAGTATGTTGTTTCGCTGTTGAGTGGTTGGGTAGTTCGACGTTTCAGTGGGTTCCTGAAACAGGGTCTGTTTTTTTTGCTGTTCTTCCCGAACAGTGTCTGTTTTTTTTTAGCTGTTTTTCTAGAAACAGAGTCTGTTTTTAGCTGTTTTTTTCCAGAACAGGGTCTGTTTTTTAGCTGTTTTTTCCCGAACAGGGTCTGTTTTTAGCTGTTTTTCCAGAACAGGGTCTGTTTTTTAGCTGTTTTTCTAGAACAGGGTCTGTTTTTTCGCTGTTTTTTCCAGAACAGGATCTGTTTTTGAGCTGTTTTTCCAGAACAGGGTCTGTTTCTTAGCTGTTTTTTCCAGAATAGGGCCTGTTTTTAGCTGTTTTTCCAGAACAGGGTCTGTCTTTTTTAGTATGTCTACCCCCAAGAGCCAGCTCGATAAAGACGTTAAACGTAGGATTATCCAAGCTGCACGAACAATAAGAAAGAAGTATTTAGCATTTAAGACCTGCATCGATGATCTTCGTCGAGAATTTCGTAAAGTTTTTCCGTCCGTCGCAACATCTTTTCCTCGTACTCATTCTACCCTAACCCCATCTTTATCCGAAACTCTGAATCGTATTTCTAGTTTACTTGTATTCCTAGTCCTAACTTGTTTCCTATTATTCGCTAATTTTGTATATAAATTTGCTCAATCTCGATGTCTTGTGGTTAAATCACCAATTTTTCTAATTGCTAGTTTTCTTACATATTCGTACCTCGAAAAACACGTCTAAATTAACCTTACCTCGTGCTGAGTCATTTTAGCTCGCTTGAGTTGGGAATTTTCCACTAATGATGCAATCGTTCTCTTATGTACTATTGTTTTAGGCTCTTTTAACTTGATATAATCATCCGGCAGATAATATTTTAACAATAAAATAAAGTTAATAATTTCTAACACCCCTGTTTATACAACCCTGTTTAAACAGAGGTGTTTTTAAACAGGGTAGTTGAAACCGGGCTGTTTAAACAGAGCTGTTTAAACAGGGGTGTTTCAACAGCTCAGTTTAAACATTTGCGATTTTAACGTGGATTGTTTAGTTGTTATTAACTTAAATAAAATTCCTAAATTATATCTTTCATCGAAAATTAACTCTACAGGGTGATGTAAAAATTTTGAGATCTATTTTTTACTAGTTCCAATGACCTGATACATATTTTTCTATTACTAAATCCCCCTAATATTCATAACTTATATAATTAATCCAAAATTTGCTATACAGGGTGATGTAAAAAATTTGAAATCAAATTTTTTCCTCAAAGTCGAGATTTTTGAAAAATAATTTCACTAATCGAATGATCTCATCATCTACTATCCTACATCCAAATTTCAACTCTCCAACCTGAGCCATTAGAGCGCTAATAGCAAAAAACTGTATCTCCGGAACCAAAAGGCCGATCGACGCCATTCTTTTTTTAAACGCTTTCGGACACCGCCCTGAACACGTGACATATGTTGAATTTTTTTTTGACGTTTAACACGTGACTGGTGACAGTTGACATGTCTTAAATGACAGGTGACAGCTGACATATTTTTACGCATGTCTTCTGACGCCATTTTGAACACGTGACCTACGTTAAATTTTAATTTTGGCGTTTCATAAGTGACAGGTGACAGTTGACAGATCTTAAATGGCAGGTGACAGCTGCCATACTTTTACGCATGTCTTATGACGCCATTTTGAACACGTGACGTATGTCAGTTTTTTATTTTAACGCTTCATAAGTGACAGGTGACAGTTGACAGATCTTAAATGACAGGTGACAGCTGACATGCTTTTACACATGTCTTATGACGTCATCCTTCATACGTGACGTATGTCAAATTTTAATTTTGACATTTGACAAGTGACAGGTGACAGTTGACAGGTGACATTTGACAGCTGCGCGCGCAGGTTGGGTTTGCTGACGTAAGATCCAGTGACGTAGACTTCGATGACGTACTTGAAATTTACACATGCGCAAAGGTGGCTGAGATATGACGTCATAGATCACAAGATAAGATCCCGCCGGTGGACGGCGGGGGCAGAGACCCCTATCTTGTACTACTGGTCATCTAGGAGCTTATTTAAGGGGTAAAATTCGGATTTTATTGATTTTTTCCGACAAATCCTATTTGTAACCGAAATTATTCCACACTGTTTACCCTATTTAGTGATTTTTTTTCGGTTTATTTTATCCGTTAATTATCTAGGAATACCTCCAACTAATTTAAATCGCTTATTTTTTCGGTAAAGTTATAAATAAATAGGTTTATTTGCATCGGGGACATCTAAAATTTGAAAATTTTTGAATTTTCGAAGATTACCATGAAAATAAAGAATTACAGTTTATTTACTCGAAATTATAAGATGATATGTCAAAATTTCGCAGAAATGCCAATTTTTGTTGCAAAATTGAAAGGTTCCTGGACCGATTTCGGCTTGAAGTATACATGAATACGATTTTAGGAACCTTCTACTTTAAGTGCAGGGATATTTCATTGGATGAGTTAGGCATTAAATACCATTTTTATTGAGTTACAGTTACAATACTGGAATTCGCCATATACTCATGATGAGTCATAAGTTCAGTTTTGACGACACAGCCAATGGGATCACGTTTTACAGGTTTCGAAATTCGCGCGAAAATTTGCAGTTTTAAATCCTTTTTTTGTTTGTTAATAAAGACCAAAATAAATGAATAGCAGCAACCGCCATAAACATTTAATTTATGTAGAGAATATTCAAAAAAAAGATTTCAGATTTCTTTGGGTTATATGCATATTCCCTATTGTAAGTTTGGAAAATATATCGACTGCCACGACTTGAAATGAATGTCTCTTTTTACGTCTGGGAAATATACAATCAGCGGCAATAACTTCAAAAGGAAAATAGGCCTTTTTCTCAGCCATTAAACCAAACCTAGAAAAATTGGACATTTTTGTTTCTGACAAACCTCACACTTCCGAATATACCTCTGGACTTGCTGCTTCGACTTAGGCCAGTAATAATCATCTGCTATTTTATTAACCGTCTTAAAGAAAAATCCAAATGAGCTGAAGTAGGCTCACCGACACTTTTTATTATTTTCAAACGTTCTCTAGTAGGTACAACTAATTTCCATTCTGAAATATTAGTCTTTAAAGGCAGTTACTGTCCGGTATGTTTATATATGTATCCGTCCTTAACCATTCAATGGGGATAGTTGGAAGGTTCTTTTATTATTTTTTTCCTAACTGAATACCCAACCGATAGATCAAGTGTCAAACATATCAACAGAAACATTCAAAACGTTTACTTCAGGGACAGAACGAGACAAAAAACAGTCTCTGTATTATTTATACGATCACTTTTGTAAGAAACTTTCCCATAAAAAGTCTGAACTGTAGCTTTCCACTTATACCAATCTTTTAAGTCGGTTTTAGATAGATATAAACATTCAGAAAAATCACTGTGAGAATTATCAAAATACTTTGGCTTCACCCTACGATTAAAAGAAACAGACGGGCCTTGTTTTTGACAATGAGTTTGAGTTCGGCGCTGCTCAAACCCTGAAATTATTTTTTGAAGTACACCTAGGACAAGTTTTGGATGTGTAATTTGGTTTATCACATGTAAAACAAAACTTATTCCTTTGTTCTACACATGTCACAAAAGTATGCCCCCTCTTGAGACAGTTCCAACAAGTGGAAGCTACGATACTAAGATTCTTAACTTTTTGTTCTTGGATAGAATGATGGATAACTTTAGTCCTGGGTACTGTCTCAACATAAGTTAACTCAGCCTCGACACAACTAACAGAACTTGACAAACTTTTATTTTTAAATTGCGTGGCCTCGTCAAACTTTTTGCCAAGCCTTACTAAATCTGAGCTTTCAAAAATACCATAAACTGCAAAGCATTGACATATTTAGGTAATAAATGACATCTAATTTTAAGTTGCTCTTCCTTAGAATGCGAAATCGAAAGTTTAGAGAATAAATTCTGCATAGTGGAAATAAAAATAGTAATGGACTCATTACGTGCTTGACACCTTGCATTAATTTCTTCTAATAAGTTTTCATCATAGCACGGTGGTATAAAATCTCTCTAGCCTCGACTACTTCAATCTATGAATGAAACAGACTTTTATTAGCATGGTACCACGTAAGTGCAGCACCTTGAATTAAATCAAAACAAGAAGTATACAGCTGATCTTCGTTAACATTTCTCGATATCGCCAACTCATTAAAGAAAGCTTTAAAACTAGACCTACCGTCATAAGTAACAACCCCATTTATACACAGGAGCCGAAAGCACTGCGGACGTAGCAGGGACCGCTACAGCTTGTAACGATATACTTTTTCCTAAAAGCGGATCAGTTAATTTTGAATTTAATTTAGCTTTCAATTCATAACAACTTGCATAAAGGTTGTGTTTACTTTCTGTATACAACTTATTTTCCTCCTCAGGCAATTCTGGTAGGTACCTCAAAACGATCAACTCTATAACTACAAATATATGCAGTATTATTCTATATAAATTGTCTGACTTGGGACCTCTAAAATCTGAGATCAGAACCTGTAAATCTTTTAAAATATTTGAAATTATTTTAGATTCACTACTGACATTAAAAATTTGATCTTTAAGTGTTGGCCATTTTTTAGAATCCAAAATATCCTGTGCTATCGAACGCTTAGAATTTAAAGTCTGTCTTCTCGCTTCGATATTTTTCAAACCTAGTACATAGTCAATATCAGACTCAGGCAAACACTTTGCCTCAATTTGTTCCTCCATGATAAAATATAAATACAATGTACGGTAAACAATCAACAAAAGTTATATAATACACAATTTAAAGTAATACCCACAATATATAATTTCCAATGTGAGAACTTTCACTGCTCTGAGCATATAACCAAGGACCACACGACCAGAAACAATAAATAACGCGCTTGTGCGTTGGGCGCCATAAAATGTAACCTACTTTTCCCTAAGGGTCCTCTCATTACATCTTTTACCAGGTAATCTAGATGTTCTGACCTGTGCACGGTAGCTTTCATTAGTCGCTTTTAGCACAAGTGTGATCAGGGGGGGCCCTTTTTGCATATTAGTCCTTGGTCGCTACTCTCCACACAGTGTCAGTAGTATCGAAGGAAATTCAGGAACCTTGATCCATTAAAATATGTAATTTGGGCGCCAGACAGTGACAGATTTGATCAAGTGGACCAAAGTCCCAAAAAAGCAAATAGGAAAATTTAAGAATTTCCAAAACTACACATTGGAAAACTTCCAATTACCCATAAAAAGTACACTCATCTACAGGAAATTAAAACCAAACTTCATAATAACTACTGGCTGTTTTACGATAATTTGTTACATAAATAGTTGAAATATTGCTTCAATATTTTGTGTATTTTTAAAATAGTTTAAAAGTATTTTGGATTTACAACAATAAGCCACAAAATAAAGTTCATGTTCGTAAAATAAATTCAGAATATTGTTTTAATACAATACCATGTATCTCCCCGCTTTGACAATTATTATTGTTGTGTAATACCACTTTTCTTTTAAAGAAAAATAGATTTATTATTTATTAAGAAAAATTCCGAAGATATGTAGTAAAAACGCCCATTAATCGGAAAAGTAACATACAATTTAAAAACAACAGGAGTAGTTGGTTTTCACAACTACCAGACCAATCCAAATCCAAAATCCAAATCCCCCCACTCTTCACCCCACCAAAATCCCCCCACTCTTCACCCACCAAAATCCCCCCACTCTTCACCCCACCAAAATCCCCCCACTCTTCACACTACCAAAACCCCCCACTCTTCACCCACCAAAATCCCCCCACTCTTCACCCCACCAAAATCCCCCCACTCTTCACCCACCAAAATCCCCCCACTCTTCACCCCACCAAAATCCCCCCACTCTTCACACTACCAAAATCCCCCCACTCTTCACACCACTCCTCTCCCCTCTCCGCTCCCCTCTCCTCTCCCCTCTCCTCTCCCTACCAAATCCTACTCAATATTTACAGTATTTAACACAATTCAGATCATGTCTGTAGCAGTCCCTATTGATTATTCATGGGACGCAGAACATTGCGAAAGCTATAATCCACAAGAGTACATAGAAAACAATTTAATAATAATAAATCCACCTCCCAATCTATCTAAGAGTGCTAAAAAAACGTTTCGAACTCAACAGAGAAAGAAAGTTCAAGAATTGGAAGCAGAAAAGAAAAACTATGTCTTGTCCAACAGCAAATGTAATGTTTAGTCATGTAAGCGGAAAGAAAACCTTGCAGGATTTTACTACAGATGAACTAGAAATGTTACTTTTGGAATATCTAATTAATTATGCAGATCCTTTGGAACTCTTGGATGTATGGGGAAAATTACCAATGTCTTATAAATCAAGTTTTAATCTTCAAATTAAACTACCATGTTTTATACATTATAATCGTCCTGACTGGAGCACACACTTCGATGGACCCCCTGTATCCCAGGAAGCACGTTTCGTGTGCTATAGAAACATAAAGTAGACTAATGTAGATAAACTCACTGTTATTTTTGTTCAAAAATAAACCTGTATTTTAATATATGTTTTATAAATGTCAAACAAATAATTAGAAGTATTATTCATTAATCCATGGATTTACAGCATCCCACCACTCTTCACCCACCAAATCCCCCCACTCAAAATCGTTAAACATCATTACGCAAAGCTTCACTCATTTCATCGTAATACAGCGCGTTACTTAAAAGGGTAAGTGCGGTTAAAACGCAAGTGTTGTACTAATTCGAACAATACACAGGTCAATACAGACCCCCATATGTAGAGCGGTAGAAAGGACCCGCCCAAACAACAAATTTTTTTATTTGTAGCTTCACTATTGGAGTTATATTCTTAAAAGTGGGTGGGTTGGAATGTATACACCAAAGTACATCTCCTAACACTCCGTGCGCATGTCTAGCAAGCTCGGTGTGCGCGTGGTACGCATTTTGGTCTACTGCGCATATAAAAAAAATGGCGTCTCAAAAAAAAAAGCCGGCTCAAAAAAAAATGGCGGCTGAAAAAAAAGGCGTCTAAAAAAAAATGGCGGCTCAAAAAAAAATGGCGGCTCAAAAAAAAATGGCGGCTCAAAAAAAAACGTTTTTTATATTTTTCGTTTTTTTACATCTGCGCAATAGAGATGCGTATGAGCATGCCCCGCCCAGACGGATTCTCTTTATATTCTCTTTTCGTTCTTAAGTGTCTGCGGTCGCACCTTGAGCTCGACAGTTGTGCTTTCTCCTTGCTAGCTATATATCCTCAGCGGTTAGTTAGCGTTGATATTATATTAATTGTTTAGTTTGCAAAAACAGTATTGTGCAAAGTGTTGCGAAACCAGTGAAAATATCCCAAGAATTGTTGAATAAGTATCAGTCTTTTCTACTTTTTGTTCAGTTCTCAAGATGTATCAGTGCAGTGAATGCAACAAGAGTTTTACTCATCAATCTAACGTACATAGACATAAAAGAGAATCGTGTGCCATGAGACCATCTTGTTGGCGAGAAAAAAGGAAGGCTAATAACCAGGTATGTGATGTATCCATGAAAAAAGCTAAAATAGAAGATATTAAAGAAGACAGACCTCCAATACCTAAACTTACTTTATCCCGATGTAAAGATTGTGATACTTGGTATGTGAAAAATAAACTTGCTGCGCATTTACGGTCAAACCTACATAAAAGCGATGATAATGTAAAAATTTTAACTTCTGCGTTTAAACACAGGCTTACGTCTTACATGTTGCTGCCATCGAAAAAGTACGTGGACATTGAAGAATTTTTTGATGAAGTACAACAAAAGTTTGTAAGTTTACTTTCAGAACAGTTAGTTAAGCATGGAAGTGTTAAGATTAATGTAGAACTATTTGGACAATATATTTTACAAACAAAAGAGACAATCGAAACTAAATCGTTTAATACGAAAAATAAGATGATAACTTCAACAACAGATTTATCCGATATTTACAAGAAGTTTTTGTCTGAAATTAAAGAGAAGGTGTCAATATTCACAGAAAATGGATCAGGTTGGGCGTTGGAAAAAATATTACATTTGGAGCTTAATATAAATAAATTTAATCCAATTAGAGCTTCATCGTATATAACATTACCAAAACAAATTTCAAATAAACAAGGTGTAATTAATATCAAAAATAATGACTCATATTGTTTCGGATGGAGCGTGATAAGTGCACTGTTTCCTGCTGAAAATCATGTTGATAGAACAAGTTCATACCCTAATTTTTTTGAGTATTTAAATTTTGAAGGAATAGAGTTTCCTGTAAAGTTGAAAGATATACATAAATTTGAAACGCTTAATCAAATATCTATAAATGTTTACGGTTTAGAGAGTGTTTATGAAGATAATAAATTCAAGTATGAAGTGGTTGGTCCTCTTCATTACACCAGTAAAAAACTTCCAGCGCACATAAATTTGTTGTTGATAAGTGAAGGTGAAAACAACCATTATTGTTGGATTAAGGACATGTCTAGATTAGTATCATCTCAAATTAATAAAACAAGCTATAAAGAATATTTCTGTGATGGTTGTTTAATTTATTTTACTTCCATGGAAGAATTAAAACAACATCAATCACATGATTGTAATCATTTGTTTACAAAAGTTCCTACCAACGACATTAAAATTAATAAGTACGGTCAGCATATACCAGAAAATATTTTACAGTTTGAAAATTTTCAAAAACAGTTGAAAGTTCCATTTGTCGTATATGCAGACTTTGAATGTTTTTTAAAACCTTTACAGCATCAAGAACTAGGAAACGAACAGAATTCTTATACTTTAAATACATTTAAACACGAACCGTATGCTTTTTCCTATTTTATTAAGTGCTCGTATGATGATTCTTTATCAGTATTAGATTCATATTTTGGTTTAGATGCAGCTGATGAATTTTGTAAACGAATTGAAGGTCATGTACATAGAATTTATAATGAACATCTTAAACCTGTAGTGAAAATGCTTCCTTTATCAGATGAGGAAGAGCTGGCTTATAAAAATAGCACAATTTGTCATATTTGTAATAAAAAACTTGAAGAAAATGAAAAAGTAAGGGATCACGATCATTTAACTGGTAAATTTCGAAATGCAGCTCACAGTATCTGCAATCTAAATTTTAAAATTCCAAATTTTATACCTATCTTTTTCCATAATTTAACTGGTTATGATAGTCATTTATTTGTTAAACAATTGTGCTGTGAAGAAGATAATATTGATGTACTTGCACAAACCAAAGAAAAATATATTTCATTTTCAAAATCCATATTAGTTGACAAAGTAAAAGACAAGGATAATAAAGAAAAAAATATATTTATTAAAATGAGATTTTTAGATTCATTCCGTTTCGTTGGTTCCTCTTTGGAAAAGCTTGGTGAAAGCTTGGAACCAAATCAGTGCATTGAGATTAAAAAATATTTTGAAGATCCTAACCAGTTTAATGAAATTCGAAAAAAAGGTGTTTATCATTATTCTTACGTTGATTCTTTCGAAAAATTACATGAAAATCAACTCCCAGCTATTGAACATTTTTATGATAAACTTAAAGATGAACCTATGTGTCCATCGGATTACAATAGAGCAATTACTATTTGGAATTTATTTAATTGTCAAAATCTTATGGATTATACCAAAATTTATTTATTGTCAGATGTTCTCATATTAACAGATTTTTTGAAGCTTTTCGAAATATATCTTTAAATAACTTTAAGCTAAATCCTGCACAGTATTGCACATTACCAGGTTTAACCTGGGATTCAATGTTAAAAATGACTGATGTTAAATTAGAATTATTAACGGATATAGATATGATACATTTTTTTAAAAATAGTATAAGAGGTGGTGTCTGTCATTGCAGCGTTCGAAAAGCTGAAGCTAATAATCAATTCTTGGAAAATTATGATCCAAGCAAACCAAATTCATTTATAATGTATTTGGATGCCACTAACTTGTATGGACATAGTATGAGTCAATGTCTCCCCGTAAGTGATTTTTCTTGGTTGAACGATGAATAAATTGAATCCCTTGATGTGATGTCTATATCTGATGATGCTGAATTCGGGTATGTTTTGGAAGTAGATTTAAAGTATCCTCAAAATTTACATGTAAAACACAACGAATTACCTTTTTTGGCTGAAAATATTTGTGCACCAGGTTCAAAACAAAAGAAATTAATATGTAATTTAAACCATAAAGAAAAATATGTTATTCATTACCGACATCTGAAACAGGTGCTTCAAAATGGATTAAAATTACCTAAAATTTATAGAGTTATTAAATTTAAACAAGCTGCATTTCTTAAACCATGCATCGATTTAAATACCGAAATGAGGAACAAATCTAAAAATAAGTTGGAAAAGGATACTTATAAATTATTTAATAATGCCATTTACGGTAAATCTTTAGAAAACATTGACAAGCGAGTTGACATTAGATTAATCACACACTGGGAGAATATTGGTAAAAAACAAGGAGCGCAGACATTGATTGCTAAACCAAATTTTAAAAATCGTGTGGTCTTTAATGAAAACTTGGTTGCGATACAAATGGAAAGAGTAAAGATAACTTACAATAAACCTGTTTATGTTGGCTTCACAGTCTTGGAATTATCAAAAACCGTTTTATATGATTTTTATTATGACTATATTAAAAGCAAGTATGGAGACGAAGCAATTTTGTTATACACGGATACAGACAGTTTGATCTTGCAAGTAGAGACTGAAAACTTTTATAAAGATATGCAAGACAATTTAGAGAAATTTGACACTTCTAATTACAATGAAAACAATATACATAATTTAACTAAGAATAAATCAGTATTAGGGCGAATGAAAGATGAGTTTGCGGGCAAACCAATTTCAAGTTTTTATGGTACGGGCGCAAAAGCCTACTGTGTAAATTTAGAGAATAAATCTGAAAAAAAGGCAAAGGGAGTTAAAAAATATGTTATAGAAAATTCCATTACTAAACAAGATTATAAAGATGTAGTTGAAAATTCTGAGATCAAATTTAGAAAAATGAATATTTTTCATTCAATTTTACATGACATGTTTACACAATTAAAAAATAAGGTTGCTTTGTCTCCAAAAGATGATAAACGCTATATAATTCCAGATTCTTTTAGAACTTTAGCTTGGGGGCACAAACATATAAGTATTTTGGAAGAGAAATCCAAGACTGATGATGACCAAGTTAATAATGTAATTGATATTCTAAAAGATTTAGTTCGTGACGAATATAAAACATAAGAACCCTGGAAAAATATTTTAGTTTGAAAATGGCTCTGCTACCAGTAGGAATTCTATTTCTATCAGCATTCGTTAACAATACTTTGTTCATACAAGTTGATCCTAATGTTCGAGAAGCATTTATTTGTCTATCTGTTAATAATCTAAATAATGATAGTTGGCCTTCAACATGGAAAAGAATGAATATAAATAATGGTTTATTTACCCACAAAATAGATGATAATATTATAAATGATTCTACCATTGTACAGTATAAGTTAAGATTATATTATTTCAATAAAACTTCAATAGTGACACAGGAATGGAATCAGTTGTATAGAAAATCTTGTATAGAAGAAGAATGTAATTCAAATGTGTGTGTAGTATTATTAAGTATATTGTTAGTAGTGTTTATATGTTCAATAGGATATATATTATTCAAAGTATATTTGTATTATAAATAAAATTCAATAACAAAACATATATATAATAATAAAGGTTTTTATTGATAACAATGTCTATAATTATATAACAATTTTACGTTTGCTAGTGCACAATGCCATGGATTCACATTTTTGTGAAAATAACACTCTGGAATTTTCTTAAATTTACTTAATTTTGGTTCTTGTCCAATGGGAATAGCGTATATGAAATCTTCATCCAAAAACTTTTTTAAGAAGTTTATTTTTTCATTCCCTTTCACGTACATTTTGGGCGATTGGTAAACTTCTAACACATGCTTTAAAATATCATCAATTTCATTAAGTTCTATATTTCCAAAATTCCATTCCAATCCATGATACTCTTCGGCCCATTTAACCATTTTGAGATCGAGAGCAGATAACATATTTTTTTGAAATGGTGATTTAAACAGATAATTTGAGCAACGAATCCCATCATAAATCGCTAATTCTTTTGAAATGTATCCAAAGGAACTGTTATATCCTTGAATGTCGATAAAAAGTTCTGTGATGTTTAAATCTATAAGATTAGTGTTTAAATCCCCCCACCACTCTTGCTATCCCCCACCACTCTCGCTATCCCCACTACCACGCTTGCTTATTTAAACACTCACCCACAGTTCTACAACCATTATTTCAAGCAAGCATCTGACAATGTATCAACCAACAGGAAACCAACAAGAGTTTAGTAACAAGCGCAATGCAGCTCTCGTCAATGAAACAATTTACTACATTAACAAATCCAAATCCAAATGGGTCAGCATTGGATTTTCCTTAGAGAGAAAATATATTCCTGTTGTTAAACTCTGTGGATACAAATATAATCAAAATGTGACTTTTAATGAAGATCAATGGATCTCCTTCCTAAATAATCAAGGAATTATGAGTAAGTGATTTTTCTTGGTTGAACGATGAATAAATTGAATCCCTTGATGTGATGTCTATATCTGATGATGCTGAATTCGGGTATGTTTTGGAAGTAGATTTAAAGTATCCTCAAAATTTACATGTAAAACACAACGAATTACCTTTTTTGGCTGAAAATATTTGTGCACCAGGTTCAAAACAAAAGAAATTAATATATAATTTAAACCATAAAGAAAAATATGTTATTCATTACCGAAATCTGAAACAGGTGCTTCAAAATGGATTAAAATTAATTAAAATTTATAGAGTTATTAAATTTACACAAGCTGCATTTCTTAAACCATACATCGATTTAAATACCGAAATGAGGAACCAATCTAAAAATAAGTTGGAAAAGGATACTTATAAATTATTTAATAATGCCATTTACGGTAAATCTTTAGAAAACATTGACAAGCGAGTTGACATTAGATTAATCACACACTGGGAGAATATTGGTAAAAACAAGGAGCGCAGACATTGATTGCTAAACCAAATTTTAAAAATCGTTTGGTCTTTAATGAAAACTTGGTTACGATACAAATGGAAAGAGTAAAGATAACTTACAATAAACCTGTTTATGTTGGCTTCACAGTCTTGGAATTATCAAAAACCGTTTTATATGATTTTTATTATGACTATATTAAAAGCAAGTATGGAGACGAAGCAATTTTGTTATACACGGATACAGACAGTTTGATCTTGCAAGTAGAGACTGAAAACTTTTATAAAGATATGCAAGACAATTTAGAGAAATTTGACACTTCTAATTACAATGAAAACAATATACATAGTTTAACTAAGAATAAATCAGTATTAGGGCGAATGAAAGATGAGTTTGCGGGCAAACCAATTTCAAGTTTTTATGGTACGGGCGCAAAAGCCTACTGTGTAAATTTAGAGAATAAATCTGAAAAAAAGGCAAAGGGAGTTAAAAAATATGTTATAGAAAATTCCATTACTAAACAAGATTATAAAGATGTAGTTGAAAATCTGAGATCAAATTTAGAAAAATGAATATTTTTCATTCAATTTTACATGACATGTTTACACAATTAAAAAATAAGGTTGCTTTGTCTCCAAAAGATGATAAACGCTATATAATTCCAGATTCTTTTAGAACTTTAGCTTGGGGGCACAAACATATAAGTATTTTGGAAGAGAAATCCAAGACTGATGATGACCAAGTTAATAATGTAATTGATATTCTAAAAGATTTAGTTCGTGACGAATATAAAACATAAGAACCCTGGAAAAATATTTTAGTTTGAAAATGGCTCTGCTACCAGTAGGAATTCTATTTCTATCAGCATTCGTTAACAATACTTTGTTCATACAAGTTGATCCTAATGTTCGAGAAGCATTTATTTGTCTATCTGTTAATAATCTAAATAATGATAGTTGGCCTTCAACATGGAAAAGAATGAATATAAATAATGGTTTATTTACCCACAAAATAGATGATAATATTATAAATGATTCTACCATTGTACAGTATAAGTTAAGATTATATTATTTCAATAAAACTTCAATAGTGACACAGGAATGGAATCAGTTGTATAGAAAATCTTGTATAGAAGAAGAATGTAATTCAAATGTGTGTGTAGTATTATTAAGTATATTGTTAGTAGTGTTTATATGTTCAATAGGATATATATTATTCAAAGTATATTTGTATTATAAATAAAATTCAATAACAAAACATATATATATAATAATAAAGGTTTTTATTGATAACAATGTCTATAATTATATAACAATTTTACGTTTGCTAGTGCACAATGCCATGGATTCACATTTTTGTGAAAATAACACTCTGGAATTTTCTTAAATTTACTTAATTTTGTTTCTTGTCCAATGGGAATAGCGTATATGAAATCTTCATCCAAAAACTTTTTTAAGAAGTTTATTTTTTCATTCCCTTTCACGTAAATTTTGGGCGATTGGTAAACTTCTAACACATGCTTTAAAATATCATCAATTTCATTAAGTTCTATATTTCCAAAATTCCATTCCAATCCATGATACTCCTCGGCCCATTTAACCATTTTGAGATCGAGAGCAGATAACATATTTTTTGAAATGGTGATTTAAACAGATAATTTGAGCAACGAATCCCATCATAAATCGCTAATTCTTTTGGAATGTATCCAAAGGAACTGTTATATCCTTGAATGTCGATAAAAAGTTCTGTCTTACACTCATTCATGGTTAGTCGCTAAATGATGTTTAAATATATAAGATTAGTGTTTAAATCCCCCCACCACTCTTGCTATCCCCCACCACTCTCGCTATCCCCACTACCACGCGTGCTTATTTAAACACTCACCCACAGTTCTACAACCATTATTTCAAGCAAGCATCTGACAATGTATCAACCAACAGGAAACCAACAAGAGTTTAGTAACAAGCGCAATGCAGCTCTCGTCAATGAAACAATTTACTACATTAACAAATCCAAATCCAAATGGGTCAGCATTGGATTTTCCTTAGAGAGAAAATATATTCCTGTTGTTAAACTCTGTGGATACAAATATAATCAAAATGTGACTTTTAATGAAGATCAATGGATCTCCTTCCTAAATAATCAAGGAATTATGATGAGCTTTATTTATTCCAAAAACACCGGGTGGCAACCCATGAAGGGAAATGGTTATGAGATTCACTTTGTGTTTATTGGGGATGCAAGAATTATCAAGATTACACAAGATGGTGGTAATGAAGTATTCCTAGCTGGTGATACCATAAATGAATTAGTGAACTTGGCAAATTTAATCAAATATCGTTTTGATATCTTAAAAAACCAGGAATTTGCCAAGTATTATAATATTTTAGTTAGTGGAATCTCTATGAAAAATGGCGATTTGTTAAAAAATGTATATGATGTTATTTCACCTATGGAAAATAGTTTAAATGTTTGCTGTGTTTTAGAATTATTAAACTTTTACTCAGATTGTGTTGTGGAGGATGTAGAATCATTCGCATGTAATGAATTTGTAAAGAGTTGTATTGAAAAATAAAATTTTAAAATGTATTTTTCTTTTTATTCCTCCCACCTCCTAAATTAATATTTAAAGCTCTGAACTTACTTTAAGTCTTACTCTTTTATATATTCTAAATTGCAATACTTAATATCTGTTTGGGGATGTGCTAATTTTTCAGTTGTAAAACCTCTTAAAATACTACAAAATAAGATAATTAAATGTATTCATAAACTCCCTTTATTAGAACCTACGAATGACTTATATAAATCTTTGGGATATTTAAATATAGAAAACATTTTCAAATTGAAAGTATGCACATTTATTCATTCAATAAAAATAAAAAATAAATATTCAGTTTTAAAATTAAAAAAAGTTAAAAATGAGTATAATACTAGACAGTGTGATTTATTAGAAAAAGTACCAATAAAAAGTAATATTGGCAAAAAATGTTTGTTATATAATGGTATTTCAATATATAATTATTTGCAAGAACAAATAAAAAATTCTAATAATATGAAAAAGTTTAAAAGAATCACAAAAAATTTTTTTATGAAAAAAAGTTTTTAAAATTTAAGTTGATTTTTGAGTTAGAAGCTTTTTTTCTATGATTTTATATAAGAAATCTCTACAATAGTTTTTATAGTAGTCAATTTTGACTGATTTTAATGCTTTTTTCTTTCTTTCTTTTTTTCTTTAAATATTGTGTAATATATTATGTTATATTAGAGATTCCCTGTTATAAACTTGTAAGTTTGTTGGGAATAAATAAGTTGAATTGAAAAACAAAAAAAAAAAAAAAAGTCTGTACATTCTCCAACAAGATGTGGTTAGCATATGTTCGTGAACGAGTAGCATATAACCTAACAAGTGCTATAGAGAATCTATCACAACACTTCAGTAATTTAGAATTTGATGCTGCCCATGAAGCCGAGTATGGATTCGAAAGATTCTATACGTATGAAGAATGTATAGAAATGTGTAGAAAATATGAAAAAGCGGCAGAAGCCTGTAACATATATTTACATACTTCTGATTTAAAGTCTTTTCTGTACACGATGAAAGAAATGGGATTTGAGGAGCATTTGGATGAAGTAAAGAAGTTTTTGTCACCTGAAATTATTCAAGAAGTGTTTGAAACCTAATTTATAAGAAATAAAAAACTTTAATATATTTATTTGTTTTATTCAATCATTAAATAATTATTATATAAATTGTATACATTAGTAAGTGAGCATATACATGGTGATTTAGAATGATAAAAACAATGAGCTTCTCCTTCTTGCAATGATGGATTTTGATCAAGTTCCATGACTGGTTTTAATGAATATTTTCGAATGTATTCGGATTTCTCTCTCCCTTTCACATAAACTTGATCCGCCTTTTCTGTTAGATTGTTGATTATTTCAGAAAATTTGTGAATTGGTGTATATCCTTCATTCCAAGGAATACAGTGATGATTTTTCATTAACCATACAGCTTGTTTATGTAAGTCAGGTGGTAGGTATTTTATATCAAATGGTGATTTAAAGATATAGTGACATTTTGTGTCCATCATAGGCAGCCAACTCTTTGGGAATAAACTTCTTATTTTCGATGTTAAATCCTTGCACATCGACAATTAATAACCTCATAATTTCAAAAGAGAGAATTGTTTAATCATAGATTTCTTGTCAGAATATTCTTGTAGTTGTTGTTTTAATTTTTTCAACTCTTCTAAAAAGTAGGATACTCGAAGTTCTAGATCTTCACTCATAATGGTAGGAAAGAATAGTAGAGCATTGATTTTATTTAGTTAGACATGCGCTTTAAAGTTGTCTAACATTTTTGGTTAATGGATTGTAGCTAAATACTTTGTCATGCATAATGAGACAATAGGCAGATATTTTGTCTTTAAGATCATCATGTAATTCAAACTCAACTCTCATAACAATAGGTCCGGATTCAATTGTTTCTTTCTGATGTGAACAATCGATATATACGATAGGAGCATAAGTATTAAATTCCTTTGGAGAAAAAATGGGTTCAGGTGTTAATCCATAGTAAGATTTTTGAAATTGTGAAAACATTTCATATAATGATGCAAATTTATTTTTAGCAAAGTCCAAAAATAGATCGTTGTAGGGATATCTCTCAGAGTTTAAAAATACTTTGATGTTTCGTAATTTAACGTTGGAAAATAGAGACATATCAGTTGTTGATTTATCCCTTAAGTCTTTTTGAAAAGCAATTGCTACATGACGTGGGGTATTAACTTTCGTAGATGTTTTGACAGGCCAGTTATGACGATTCGTTTTTAATAATTCAGGGTATTCGATGAGTTCCCAACTCCGGAAAGCAATTATTATATCAGTATTCTTATTAATTATTTTAGATAATGCTAATTCTTGAGGAATAGCTACTGAAATGTGAGGTATATTCCAAGTTAGCTTCGTAAGCTCAATTTTTGGATTTTCATCTGCAGTATTAATTGTTGCATTTTTGTCTGAATTATCTCGTACTAAAATAAGTTCTTGTTTGGCATTTAAAATAATTTTTTTGTAGTCTTCAAAAAACCCCATTAAGAATTTAAGCGGAATGCAAACATTAAATAATCCTGTCGTTGCATCAACAACTTGTGAAGATTCCATAGGAAACCAACCTGCGTTTTTAAGTTTATTGCATTCATTTTTATTATACGACATGTATCCCTTTATTGTCGAAGTTAACCCAACGTCTCTAACTGAATCTATTGTAACACCGTTTAGTTGATAACGCATTTCTTTAAAAAGGAATGCAATCCCATTGTTTATCAATGTTAATGTATTTGAGATAGCATTATTATCTTTTGTTAGTTTACCCTCTATGTAAAGAAAGCTTTCGGAAGGAAGAGTATACTTGTCTACTTCATGAACGGGTATTATAATTTCATCATTATTTCCCAATTTTGTAGGTAGGTATGGTTCATAACCATGAACTTCGGAATGTACAATTGAATTATCTATGAAAAGATCTTCTGCTACGTTAAGGATATCCATTATACTAAAACCGTTAAACCTAGAGATTTCAAAAAGCTTATATTTTCAGGTGTTATCCCTTGTGTGTTTCTCTTTCTACTAATCTTTGGTTTACGATGTTTAGTCTTCTTATAGTTTTTATTAATTTTTGTGGACAAATTGAAGGTTTCTCTATTATAAGGGATAACCATTATACTTCTTTTATATGCAACCTTATAGTTACAGTTTCATTTCGAAAATCAACAATATTTAAATCTTGGTCTATTACCTTTATTGTTATTTTATCTATTACTTTTACTGTAACAGGAAAATAAATAATATTTTGGGGACTTTCTATTATTTTAAATCCAGGGCTAACATTAGGGAAAAACTGATGAATAATGTGTACTGGCTTTCCGTTCAGATAGGAACCTTCTGCGATACTGCAGTCTATGCATAAAGAATTAACTTTTATAATCTCTGCTGGATTTTGCGATGTTCTTGGAACTGCATCACCAGATACAATGCCCTTATTAAAACCCAAAAGTTTTCCTATTGTTCCATCTTTAAAAATAATATCTGTAGTAGACTTTATTGTTGATTTTAATGTGTTGTTATTTGCATAGAGGTGAAACGAAATATTTCTTTTTTGGAATTCAGTCTGTAAATATTTATTAACATCGTCCATTTCATAACTTCCCGTAGGAATTGTTAAAAATTCATTATTTTTTCCAAAATATACTTTATTATTACTTTTATCAATATTTGGTATTGCATTAAAAGTCTCAAAGTTGGTAAGTCCTACAACGTAGGAAGTGTTAGGATCTAAGTAAATAGGTGGATGGAAATCTGCTTGAAGTATAGTTGAATTTGCGGAAAGAGCTATAGTAAACGACATGATGGTCGTAATAAGAATAAAATGGAAACACTATTACGCATTATTATAAATAAACTGTAATGATAACTGTCCACAAGTTGAGGTATTAAAAGATTGATATTTATCATAGTTATATTTAATATTGTTGTTGCTACCATCGCTATAGAAATAAGTTATAACTTCATTTGGTGGTCGTAAATTTCCAAAACTATCAAAGTAAATTATGTTATTATTATTTTTAACATACGCTGTCCAGTGAGTGCCTTCCCCCATATCGTCATCTAAATTTATAATACCTGTTTCATATTTTTTTATTTTTTTGGGTAACTTATTTCTCATAAAGACACCTCTAAAATGTGGCAACTTTAATATTTTCGCATACTTTAATAAATCTATATTTGTCAAAGGTCGGCGAGGTAGCAAATTTAACAGTTTTTTGAATATGGTTTTAAATATAGACCACACCCTTGCTTATATGGTTTTAAATAAAGACCTTTTCCAATTGATATTTTTTCCATTTCTTTGTAGTGTCTTGTTTGTTCTTCTAATTTTTTTTGCGCGTTTTTAGCTGAATTTACTGCTTGCGCAATGCCAGCAGCGCCCCCGCTTAGGGCTCCTAGAGCAGATAAACCAGAAATAGGTATTAAAGGTAAAATTCCACCAGTTTTTGGAATTGGAATAATTCTTTGTTTAGGTTCTTTTATTTTTAATTTTTTAATCGATGATAAAGCTGTGCTGGCAGCATTTCTTATATTAGCAAACTTTTTTCCAACCAGCTCTTCACGTGCTTTTCTTACACCTTGGTTAAAGGATATTTGACCTCCTTTCTTGCGTTTTTGTTTTCTTTTTCTTATTCCCATACCGAGTTTTGTTTTTGCTTTCATGATTCCGGCCACAGCCAAGGATGACAGTTTTTCGCCTAGATTTGAATCTGAAGCTTTAAATCTATTAAATGCCTTTTTAGCTAATATTTTATCTGCCTCGTTTCTGTTTTTTAAATCGGAATATTCCGAATATGCTATATCGTGCTCTTTGCAAGCTTCGTCTAATAAATTAATTCCCTTATCACCTCGGGCAAGCCTTTTATTTAACTTTGTACCAGGCCCACAAAAGTTATAAGAAGGAATACTGGTAATTTATTAATAAGAGTATTTAATAAACCACTACCTGTTCTCTGTCCTTCCACGCAGTGAATGACATTATTATGTCTAATCATTATATATAAATGATTTAAAAACGCAAATAACCTTACTTAAATAGCGATGTTCAAACAATGAAGATCAAAAAACAAGATTTTTCTTTACCGCTAGAAAATTTTGATTTATGTCATGATAATTATCGAAAGCATGGACAATTATTTGGAGGAAACTGTAAAAGATGTTTAATAGTAGGACCATCGGGTTGTGGGAAGACAAATGTTATGATTTCTCTTATAACACACCCTAATGGATTAAGATTTGAAAACATATATGTGTACTCAAAATCCTTATATCAATCAAAATATGAATATCTAAAAAGGCTTTTTGCTCCACTAAAGTTTATTGGTTATTTTGAATCATCGAACGCTGAGGATATTGTTTCACCCACTGAAATAAAACCAAATTCATTGATTGTATTTGATGATATAGTATGCACTGATCAAAGTCTTATGAGGGATTATTTTTGTTTCGTACGTCATAAAAATACAGATTGTTTTTATTTGTGTCAAACATATTCATCAATCCCTAAACAACTTATACGTGATAATGCCAACCTCTTGGTAATTTTTCAACAGGATGCTACACACTTGAAACATATATATGATGATCATGTAAATGGTGACATGAGCTTTCAAGAGTTTAAAAACTTGTGTTCAATGTGTTGGAAACATAAATATGACTTTGTCGTTATTGATAAAGACTGTGAATTTAATGGTGGCCGCTATAGAAAAGGATTTGATAATTTTATTTCCACTATATAACTCTCTGACACAACGATAATTTTCTAGTATACAACCTACCTTTTGTAAAGATGGACGAAAAAACAGCGAAAGAGTTGGTAAAAACTAGACAAGCCGTTAGACAAAAGTATAAAGCTTTAAAATCAGATTTATCTGATAAAGAAATTCGTATGGAAAAAGAATTTAAACCAATAACTCAACCTTTGCATGAATTAATTCAGACAATTAAAACAGAACCGTTCATTAAAAAAGAAGTATATTCACCACAATTAGTTTCGACCCCAAAATTTCAATTTCCTACGCCAGAGGTCAATCAAAGGAAATCAAATGCATATAGTAAATATCTTTCAACACACATGCCCTCACTTTTAGGAGATGAAGAAGTATTTTTTGAAGATTCGCAACAGTTAGGAGAATCAAGCCCTGAAACAACAATTGAACCAACTATAGGTGAGTTGCGACAAGATGTTTTAGAATTAACAAGAACACCTGCTTATGAAGAATATTTGGAAGCATATCATTCACTTCTAAGACCTTTCGTGGATGGGCTAATAAAAGACACGGAAGGCAAATTTGATAACAAATATGGGTTTAGCCATGATGTTGATGCAGATAAATATAAGATTGCTAATTCTGTGGTGGATTTCATAGGAAAAGATTTTAAAGTTGAAGGAGTTAGGTATGAGGGAACACCTGGATTGTATGAGCTTCTTTTTAAAAAAGAACCTGTTGGTTATACATCAAATGATATGGAAAATTATATGGATGTTTTGAATAGGACAAATGCATATAGACGAAATTTTGATCCTGATAGTCGAATTCAAGGTTCAACCGACATTAAATACTTGACAATAGTTAAACCTTACTTATTACAAAAAGGTATATTAAAGCGTGGAAGCACAACAGAGACAGGTTATCGTGCAATACTACCAAGTACTTCGCGTTTGTTACCCCCACAAAGACCGCGTTCTACAAGAAATCTGTCTACAAAAAGTGGAAAGGGGGGAGCTATGTTAAATCTATCAAGACAAAAAATGGATTACGTTTATTATGACGATCCAAACGAAATCATAGATAGATTGAAATTGTTAATGTCATCGCAAATGGCTGGACATACTGGTCATCAAAATGAAATAATATCGATTTTAGAAGAATTAAGAGAAGCAAAAATAATTAAATAAATACTAATTCTCACATGTTTATTCCTTATTCTACCGCTGGCAACAACCATGTCTATTGATAAGTTTGGTTCCCACATCTTTGGCAAAGATAATAAAGAACATAACATTATAAAACTTGTTGACCTTAGTGCTGTTAAACTATATTATAATTTGGTATTACCTTTTATGGGAAATTACTCTCTATCCGATAGAGTTTACCATTTATTACAAGACAAACGAATTACATATGTTTTTCCTATGGAATCTGCTACAATAATTGGGGCAGAGTATCCAAAAAAATATGTTTTTTTTTAAATTAATGGAAAAAAGATCACTGACCCTGTAGGTATTCGGTTAAAGAAAGGGGATGTTCTTTCTTTTCATCGTCCTGAAAATAGCCATTTAGAAGATTTTTATGGTGAATTGTTAATAAAATGTCCTGTAGAAGTAACAAACTAAACATTTAGAAGTCATGAGTAAACAAACCAACATCAAGGAAGATCTAGTCAACGAATTACATAAACCTGCTAGAAAAAATTTTAGACGACGACGGGTTATTATTAAAAATTTAAACGATTTATGGCAAGCAGATTTGGTGGAAATGATACCTTATGCAAAACTAAATAAAGGATATAGATATATTTTAGTTGTTATAAACACATATTCCAAATATGTTTGGGTTCAACCTGTTAAAAGAAAAACTGCTGAGGAAGTACCTTTAGCTATGGAAAAAATTTTAAAGCTTGCGAAAACGCCTCCAACTAACATACATACAGATCAAGGAAGAGAATTTTTCAACAAAAACTTTAATAAATTAATGGAAAAATATAACATTAATCACTACAGTACATTTTCCACGGTCAAAGCGAGTATTGTTGAAAGGGTCAACAGAACTTTAAAAACTCTCATGTGGAAACAATTTAGCTTGCAAGGCAATTATAAATGGTTGGATATCCTAAATAATATTGATTTTAAGTATAATACAACTAAACATAGAACAACAGGATTAAAACCTATTGATATAAATGAAGAAAATGAAAAAGATGTTCTAAAATCAACTTATAATAATATAAAAACAATTGACCCCAGAAAATCAAAATTTAAACAAGGGGATTATGTTAGGGTTAGTAAATACAGGGAGGCTTTTCAAAAGGGGTATACACCAAACTGGTCAAATGAAATTTTTCAAATTAAAGAAATTAAATTAACCAACCCAAGAACATATTTGCTGGCAGATGACAAAAATGAAATAATTTTAGGTAGTTTTTATGAACCGGAGTTGCAGAAAGTCAAACATTCAAACGTGTATCTCGTGGAAAAGGTGCTAAGAAGAAAAGGAAACAAAGTTTATGTTAAATGGTTGGGAATGGATAAATCACACAATTCTTGGATATTAAAAAAAGATGTAATATAATAAAATAAAAAAACTTTATATTTAACAACATGGTTTTATTTACTTCTGATATATCTATATTAAATTCATGTCACTTATGTACAACAATATCACTAGAGCTTGATCAGCACTGTCATTTTTCTTCACAAGAATCTTTTCCTTAGTCTCTTTTAAAACAATTGAGAAATAGAATCTTCTGCAAAGAGGACAATATGCGTTTGTTTTCGTCCACTCTGTTAAACACTTTATACAAAATTTGTGTGTGCACGAATTGGGTGTGCAAATTTCTTCTCTTCTCATGGAATATAAACAAACAGGGCATCTGCTTCTGTCTTCTTGTTTAAGTTTTTTCACCGATTTTCTGCAACCAACCAGCTTTCGTTTTTGAATCATATTTCTAGCAACTAATGTTTCAGAAACCGTGTGCGTATAAATTTATAGATGTTCCCCCACCCAGTACTGCAAGTCAAGCCTACATGGTCGAGGTGGGAGGATATGAGCTTGAATTGGTTGTAATACAACAAAAATTATTTAAAACGTTCATTGTATATTTTATTTCTATAATTTTCATCCAAAACATCCTTTAGGAGTTTCTCAGCATATTGAAGTCTATTTTGAAAGCGGTATCTATCCAAAACATACTGCTCATAATCATTCTGTCGTGCTGCTTTGTAAGCAAACTTCCATGCAAACAATACATCTACACAACGTCTACACAACGTCTACACTACGCATACAAAACGTCGACACAGAGCAAAACACCTACACAACAATAAGACAAACATCACACAAACTTAACGCAAACGTAACACGGCGTCATCGAGAATGGAGTAAAATCTTGCAAGGTTTTCTTTCCGCTTACATGACTAAACATTACATTTGCTGTTGGACAAGACATAGTTTTTCTTTTCTGCTTCCAATTCTTGAACTTTCTTTCTCTGTTGAGTTCGAAACTTTTTTTTAGCACTCTTAGATAGATTGGGAGGTGGATTTATTATTATTAAATTGTTTTCTATGTACTCTTGTGGATTATAGCTTTCGCAATGTTCTGCGTCCCATGAATAAGCAATAGGGTCTGCTACAGACATGATCTGAATTGTGTTAAATACACAACGTCTACACTACGCATACAAAACGTCGACACAGAGCAAAACACCTACACAACAATAAGACAAACGTCACACAAACTTAACGCAAACGTAACACGGCGTCATCGAGAATGGAGTAAAATCTTGCAAGGTTTTCTTTCCGCTTACATGACTAAACATTACATTTGCTGTTGGACAAGACATAGTTTTTCTTTTCTGCTTCCAATTCTTGAACTTTCTTTCTCTGTTGAGTTCGAAACTTTTTTCTAGCACTCTTAGATAGATTGGGAGGTGGATTTATTATTATTAAATTGTTTTCTATGTACTCTTGTGGATTATAGCTTTCGCAATGTTCTGCGTCCCATGAATAATCAATAGGGACTGCTACAGACATGATCTGAATTGTGTTAAATACTGTAAATATTGAGTAGGATTTGGTAGGGAGAGGAGAGGGGAGAGGAGAGGGGAGCGGAGAGGGGAGAGGAGTGGTGTGAAGAGTGGGGGGATTTTGGTAGTGTGAAGAGTGGGGGGATTTTGGTGGGGTGAAGAGTGGGGGGATTTTGGTGGGTGAAGAGTGGGGGGATTTTGGTGGGGTGGAGAGTGGGGGGATTTTGGTGGGTGAAGAGTGGGGGGATTTTGGTAGTGTGAAGAGTGGGGGGATTTTGGTGGGCTGAAGAGTGGGGGGATTTTGGTGGGTGAAGAGTGGGGGGATTTTGGTGGGGTGAAGAGTGGAGGGATTTGGATTTTGGATTTGGATTGGTCTGGTAGCTGTGAAAACCAACTACTAACAGGTCAGGTTTTATAAACTGTTTCTTGATTCCTATCAACTTTCCTCCCTAGACATATGAGGTATTGTATTGACACCATCGATATATTTATACTTCTAGGTCAGAAAAATACGTACAAGTGAAAAGTCAAGTAAATAATTACATTTAAAGTCGATCTCGCTTGACTACTTTTACAAAATAAAATCCTACGTATTAATAGAGCAAAAAATATTTACCAATTTTCTCAAACAATAATTATTTTTACGAAATGGCGAAAGCGACACAAATTATAATATCGACAACTCCCGCTTTTTGTTTCCTGAAATCTGGTAACCGTAGTCCCTCCCCCATATGAAATGCCACTCTGTCCTGGATTTTTATTTTCTAGTGTTGGTCACCTTACTTTAAATTGACAAGAGTAAAATAACTATATTTTGGAGAAATAATAAAATAAGCTTTGAATGACACATATAAACAATTTCACTACCAAAAGTTGTCAAAACTGAACTAAAAGTTAAGTTGTCGGGGCAGTAAAACTATGATGAGTCACTGACAGTAATTCTGGTCTCAGACCTGACTCTAGACTCAGATAGTCTAGTCAACAATTTCAAAATCGTGTTAATTCTTGATACAGGTCCTAACAATATGTACGATAGCTCATTGGATTCGGAATGACGTCTAGAAAAATGTTTTCGAAGGATTTTACTGCATGATAAAAATTGCAAAAGTTATTAACAAATTAACATGAAAAAAAAGGTGTTTCGTTTTTTGGCAATTACTCAAAAACTATTAATATTTAAGAAATTTAAAAAAAAAAGATTCATAAAGAGGAGAAAAGTTCCAAAAAAAGTCCCGACTCCCGGAACTCTACCTCCATTATTTATAATTTTAATTTATTGCTGAAAATAGGGCCCCGCGCGGCCGATACAGCATGGCCGCGCTACCGCTCAACAGAGTCTATTACATAAAATAATTGTTTTATAGAGTTAAATATCAATAGAAAAATTTTAAAAAATGATGGTGTCATCAGAACACTTTAAACAATAAAGTCCCGTTGGAAAAAAAAATTTTGTTGATTTTTCAAAAAGTTATACTATTGTTAACTAAGTAATTTTTCGTGGGCTTTCATGTTTACAAAAGACAGTATAAAAGTTTAAATAATTGGCCTATAAATTTTTGGCTTCTTGGAGCTCTTCTTATATATATATACTTAACAAGACCACGTTATAAAAGCATCTTAAATTTGTGTATTTTGTTTATTATAATTTTTGTAAGTTACCAAAAAATTAATTTTTTTGCATTTTTTGTTAACTTACAAAAATTATAATAAACAAAATACACAAATTTAAGATGCTTTTATAACGTGGTCTTGTTAAGTATATATATAAGAAGAGCTCCAAGAAGCCAAAAATTTATAGGCCAATTATTTAAACTTTTATACTGTCTTTTGTAAACATGAAAGCCCACGAAAAATTACTTAGTTAGCAATAGTATAACTTTTTGAAAAATCAACAAAAAATTTTTTTTTCTACGAGCGGGCGGAAAATTGAATTTTCCACACACATTTTAGTGTGGAAAATTAATTTTCCCGCACCGTGTGGAAATAATTTTCCGCACCGTGTGGAAATAATTTTCCACCTCAATATATCAAATTAATAATAAGCCGGTATATTATGGTGGTTGCGAAATGCTTTAGTTACCATGTGTAACTAACCAGCTATTTACTTTCATTTTTGTTTGTTTATTGTCAGAAAACTGTCAGTGCATTTCTAAAATATTTTGCTCGTGAATAAGTGAATCCTCATTAAAAATGAATATTTGTCTCGAGGGAATCGATGAAAATACCAGCGAGGGAGTTCCCGATGAGATTCTTCTGATAGCAGAAAATGTGAAAACGGACTTGTTACCAGAAAAATCAAAGAGAAGATATGAAAAAGAATACGAGATCTTTTGCAAATGGAACGTAAAGAAGGGCATTACAAGTTTTGAGAAAGAGGATATTTATTTAGTGTATTCTGTTGACTTTCCTCACGCTCGTAGAAAAACTATTGTACCTAACACTTGCGGAAAATGTTTTTCCGCACTCGGCTGCTTCACCGAACTCCGCTACGCGTCGTTCGGTGAACGGCAGACTCGTGCGGAAAAATTCATTTTCCGCACTTGTTAGGTAAATAGCTATTTCCAACGGGACTTTATTCTTTAAAGTGTTCTGATGACACCATAATTTTTTTTAAATTTTTCTATTGATATTTAACTCTACAAAAAAATTAATTTATGTAATAGACTGTTGAGCGGTAGCGCGGAGATGCTGTATCGGCCGCGCGGGGCCCCTATTTTCAACACTAAATTAAAATTATAAATAATGGAGGTAGAGTTCCGGGAGTCGGGACTTTTTTTTTGGAACTTTTCTCCTCTTTATCAATCTTTTTTTTTAATTTCTTAAATATTAATAGTTTTTGAGTAATTGCCAAAAAACGAAACACCTTTTTTTTTCATCTTAATTTGTTAATAACTTTTGCAATTTTTATCATGCAGTAAAATCCTTCGAATACATTTTTCTAGACGTCATTCCGAAGCCAATGAGCTATCGTACATATTTTTAGGACCTTTATCAAGAATTAACACGATTTTGAACTTGTTGACTAGACTAAGATAGGTGGTAAATATATTCTTGTAAATTAGAGGACACCGTAGTTTTATAAAATTAGACAGTATCATTTCTGGTAAAAATAGAGTGAGTATTGAGTTGTTGGTTCCTATTATTATAGAAACAGTGTTGGTTGTATATTTATCAATTATCACTATTATCAGTTATTGTATTGATCAGGTTATTGTTGTGATTTTAAATTGTCCAACTTACAACCATGGTTTTTATTAACCAGCAAAAAGGGATCAAATATATATTCAGATTTGCCCTCCACAAACGTAAGCAAACCTGACTTTTTCCAAAAAAAAATACTTACGGGATATGATAGTTAGAAGAGTCAGCAGACTTCCTAACCCATCAGTAGCACTTTCTTAGGAAGGCTCAACATTCTTACTAATATGTCTAACCTAGTAACATTTTCATCTAATTAGATACTATAAATAGTGAAAAAGGGTGAGCTTTTTAAATCTTGATGAAAGCGGTTTGCTCAGGTTTGTTAAAGAATTTCAAAGGAGCAATATTTTAATAACGAACTTATAGATATTCTGATTTTGGATAGAATATTGCCTTGACAAGAGTAAAGTTTTATTTTTTTATTCTAAACCTTATTTATAATAAAAAATTAATAAGCTCAACGCCTGATTTTGTCCACCAGGCAACTATCCAAAATATTGGTCTATAAGTCTGATGTATCCGATGGGCAATCTAATTTAACAAACTTCCATTGTGACCTGAAATAAGAAAAATACAATGGTTCACTTACTTCTTAAAAACTTAAAGTATTAGTGTACCGGGTAGGTCAACGATTGCGCGGAATAATTTTATGCCTAGAAGATAAGATTTGTCGATAATAATCTTTTCTGTTAAGGTATAGTTAGTTGGATATTCTGCACATTCTAAAAATATTTTGAATTAGGTATACAGGGCACAGGGTGCGTTCGACTAGAAGGATGTCACAAAGTTAGATTTTTTTAATAGGATACCCTGTATTTGAATGGATTTTCTACGTGTAATTTCATAACTTTTTTATTATTGGTTTAATATACGAAAAAGGCAAAGTTTTCAAGATAACGCGACTTGTAATGGAAATTTAGCATTTGCAATTTTGCAAGCATCTCTCTGTTGTGAAAATACTACTTAAATTTTGGCTCCAAGCGATTCATAATTTGTATCCTAAGTAAATTACGTCAGAAAAACATATCCACTATGAAATATTTGACATCTCATTTACAGGGTGTTTTATTTCTAGGTCCAAAATCAGAAAATTTCTGATTACAAAATTTCACTTTTATCAAATGGAACACCCTATATATTTTCCTGCCATCTTATCGCCCGTTAAAAACTTTTCACAATTTGTAAAGAATGTCCTATTCCTGTCTCTAGTAGTTTTTGAAATATTTTGATTTTTCGGGATTTTGTGTTCTCGTTATAGCATCTTTTGTCAATGGATCTCAGTAGCCATGGAAAATAAATGAAAATAATGTTAGTGGATGACATTAAGAATCAGATCGGTTTTAAAGTTAGTCATTTTTACTGTAAAACTTATTTAGAACATATTTTTTGGCTTTTACGCAAAAATTACTAGATATATAATTAGGAAAGACAAATAAAAAGTCTATGTCGCTGGTATTGGAAGAACTATATCTGTTCCCACACAATACTTTAGACATTAATTGCTTATTTAAGAAAAAAAATCGTTATGAACATCTAAAAATATCTAAATTTACATAGCAAAAATTTAAGTTCATAAATTATCAAGAAAAATGAGATCTTTAAAATACAGAATTGTAAAAAAATAGAAATTAACATAAAATGATTTAAAAAATTTACTTACACCTCAATCCTGTTCTCAATCCTGTTTACAATATATTGTTTCGACCTTTTTAGGTCTCATCAGCTCAGGAATATGAGCTTCTAATCTAATCTTTAACTATTTTTATTATAACAGAGAAATACATTTATGAAAAAATATAATATAAAAATGTCTTATAAAGACACTGCAAGTCTCATTGTTATATTTGTTGGTAAAATACCTTAAAAAATTAAAAAATTCGGGCCATACAGGTATGGTTTGTTTAAGTTTAATTTTTTTTTTGCGAATAATCTCATTTAGAACATATTTTTTGGCTTTTACGCAAAAATTACTAGATATATAATTAGAAAAGACAAAAAAAAATTCTATGTCGCTAGTATTGGAAGAACCCGGTAAAACTTATTGTCCAGTTATGTATACTCAAAATTAATTTTTCTAAAAATGAATTAATCATGCATCCCTTTACTGTCCAGCTACAAAAGCCTAGAACAGACCACTTCTCTCGCTCATTCATACCTAGGGTCTCCAGATTATGGAACAAATTGCCTGCAGATGTTTTCCCTTCCCGTCCCAACCTTCAGTCCTTCAAATCCCGTGTCAATAGACTACATTTCCCTTCTCTTCAGACACCCACGGTACGTTAGTACTTAGGCTTGAAGTCTACGTGGGACGTCTTAGATAAAAAAAAATCAATACGATTTGTGTTTTGAGCGAGGCAGATAAAAATTGTCTTTTTGCCGAAAGATTATACAGTATGAAATAGCCTAAGCGGCTAACACCCAGTCCTCGGAATTTTCAAAATTTAATGGAACGTTTTGATTCAATCGGCAGTGTTGAACATTCAAAACGTGAAGCTACAAATGGTGAGAAAGAACTCGAAATACTGTCACAAGTTCAGAAGAATCCCCATGTTAGTAGCCATAAATTAACTTCACTGTGTTATACGTCACAGCCAACGGAAAACCGAACAACGCGCAAGTATAAATACCACCCATACCATATTGAGTTACATCAGGAACTTCACGACGAAGATTTTCAAAGGCGCGTAACTTACTGCCAATGGTTACAATTTAAGTAAACCAAAATTTTTTAAAACTTATAATATATTCAGATGAGGCTACATTTAGAAGTAATAGCTGTCAATAGACACAATATGCATTATTATGCAACGGAGAACCCACACTGGGTCCGTGATGTTCAACACCAAAATGATTGGTCGGTTAATATGTGGTGCGGCATTCTTCACAACAGAATTATAGGGCCATATTTTTTTAATGGACATTTAAACGTTCCTACTTATTTTTGTTGCAACATGAGTTGCTGAGACTATTGACAAAAGTAGACTTTGATGAACGTCAAAATATGTGGCTCCAACAAGATGGTGCTCACCCACCCCCACACACTTTTATCGTGAAGTCAGAGAATATTTGGGTCAGCACTATCCTCAAAGATGGATTGGCCGCGGGGATTTTGTTGCATGGCCACCAAGGTCTTGTGACCTTACCCCGTAAGATTTTTCCGTGGGGCGACATAAAAGATAATGTATAATATACCACCCACCTACGACAAGGCAGGACATCGAGAATAGGATTAGGGATATACATATGTCAAACAATAACACCAGGCTAGTCCGGGAAAATATCATTAGAAGAACAAGAAGGACATCTATTCAAACATCTATTAAGAAGAAACTGATTTTTTTGGGGGGGTTACAGTTACAAAAATGACGTTTTAGTGTAAATGTAAAGATATCTATGCTTGTATTTAGTCAGTTTTATCTACAGGTTTTTACTTCTACCGCGAGGGACGTACCCATTTTCTATTTATTGTATTCAAAATGTCAATCAAAATGTTTCAAAAACTATTGGAGATAGGGATAGGACATTTTTTTACAAAATGTGAAGAGTTTTTGACTAGCTATAAGATGACAGAAAAATATATAGGGTCTTCCATTTGATAAAAGTGAAATTTTGTAATCAGAAATTTTCTGATTTTGGCCCTAGAAATAAAACATCCTGTAAATGAGATGTCAAATATTTCGTAGTGGATATGTTTTCCTGGCGTAATTTACTTAGGATACAAATTAGGAATCGCTTGGAGTCAAGTCAAGTTTGACAAAAATTGCCATTTCTTAATTAGAAGATTTCTGGCTTTGGACCTAGAAATAAAACACCCTGTAAATGTCAAATATTTTATAGTGGATATGATTTTTTGACTTAATTTTTACTCAGGATACAAATTATGAATCGCATGGAGTCAAAATTTAAGTAGTATTTTCACAACAAAGAGATGCTTGTAAGTGCTAAATTTTCATTACAGGTCGAATTATCTTGAAAACTATGACTTTTTCGTATATTAAACAAATAATGAAAAAGTTATGAAATTACACGTATCCATAATTTAAAAATCTATTAAAATACAGGGTGTCGCATTAAAAAATCTAACTTTGTGCCACCCTACTTTTTGACGCACCCTGTATAATTCAAAATATTTTTAAAATGTGCAGAATATCCAACCATACCTGCCTACAAAAGCTTATTATCGACAAATCGTATCTTCAAGGCATGAAATTACTCCGCGTAATCGTTGACTCACCCGGTATATAAACTTACAAGCACAAAAAAAGAAGTAATCAATAACAATATCTTCTATTGCCACAGATAGGACATCCATTAGTATGTACAATGAGCATATGCCTAGAAAGTCCGAAAAGTGAAATAGATACCATTATAGAGGTATAGTTATTTTACTTTTGAACTGAAAAAGCCCGATCGTGCATAAAACGTAATAAGTATTTTGGGCGTTAAGTGTCGTTCACCGCCCTCGAATATTGAAGACCTCCGCTATCGCGTCGGTCTTCAAACACTCTCGGGCGGTAAACGACACTTACCGCCCTTAATACTTAAATAACTATTAATCACTACGTTGCACATTGTTGATTGACGACATTGCAGGATAGTGAAAACAAGTCGAGTACAAATGTACATTCCTCACAAAGTGCTTCGTTCATGGAGGTCTTTAACTTTTAGCGCCAACCTTTTTCTGCTTTATAGTGCCTAGTAATTATACAAATCATCTTTAATAGCCATATTCTTGTCAGGCAGGACACAATGATTGTTGTTTATTTGCGATACATCTGGAATATAATTTTATAATACATAGTTTATTCGATTTTATTTGTTTCTTTTAGGTTATCACTAGTGGAGGCGTAACTTACAAGAATGAACCATGGCATCGTGAGTGCTTTACCTGTACACACTGCCAGAAGAGTCTTGCTGGAGAACGCTTTACCAGTCGCGACGAGAAGCCATATTGTGCCGATTGTTTTGGTGAACTTTTTGCCAAGCGATGCTTTGCTTGCAATAGACCAATAACTGGAATCGGTGGAACTAAAGTAAGTAGAAAAACAGAACTTTTTTAAAAACAACTTAGGTTTTAGCACTAAGATTTTTTCTAGACAATAATTACCCATACTACATATTTAACATAATAAAGATGTCCCTTAATGTGACTAACCCATTGGGCAATGGCGTGACTATCCCTTATCTACACTTTATTGCTATGTTAGTCGCCAAAGGTGTGAATGATGAAGTTTAATAGCCAACAAAACATAGTGATGCTCCTGCTGGATATAAAGAGGGTTTTCGACTCTCTTTGCCACGAAGGACTATTGCACAACTTATACCACTACCATAACCTCCCTTTGCACTTGATACCATTAATTTGTTCTTATCTAAAAGCTAGAAAAATTAGGGTAAGAGTTGAAGCGGACTGCTCTGCTCCCCATGCAATGACTGCAGGAGTTCCGCAAGGACGTGTCCTCCCTCCTATTCTTTACAACTTATTTACTTCCGACATCCCCCAGTTAACAACTACCAAACTTGCCTCCTACGCTGATGATGCCCTGGTGTATGCTCACGCCTTCTACGCAGAAGAGGCGAAGCGACAGATAGGTACTGGGGCATCTTCGGCGACTAACTCCTTACTATAATAAGTGGAAAATTATGCTCAACACATTAAAAACGAAGTGCACGGTTTTAACAGCATCCCCATAAATCCTATAAAACGCGTAAAATATCTAGGTGTAATTTTGGACGAGAGGTTATTGTTTAAGACACCGCTTTACAAAAAGAATATTTAGCACATTCGTACGCTGTCCTCTCTCCAAAATCACAACTTTACCCAGAAAACAAGCCACTAATTTATAAACAAATTATACCTACGCCCCATATTGACATATCAACGAATTTCGCAAGACTGCAGCTAATGCATTCGCTTAATCAGGTGCTCCACTTCATCCCCTAGACCCTAGACTCTAGACCTAGACGAACACGAATAGCAGACTTATACAGCATAACACAAATGAAGCGTAAAATCGACTAGACCGAAATTCAATCGTGTAAAGTACAATGACGTTGGTGCCGGCGGAGGGAAAACTTTTAGTTAACCACTGGTTGTTAATGAAGTCACACGAGGCTCGAGAGAGACGGCGACGCAACAATCTTTCCGCCGGCACCAACGTCATTGTACTTTACACGATTGAATTTCGGTCTACGTCACGAACATCAGTGAAAAATTTTATAGAACCAAAATCCATAACTGTGTATCAGTGGCGTAGCCAGAGTTGGTTCATGGGGGGGGGGGGGGGTCGGGGTGGTATAAAAACATCAAACCAGTGTACGCTTCAAACCTGAAATGTAAACATAAAACCTAAACAGCCTAATACGGGGGGTAATAAATAAGTAATTTTATATTTATAGAATAATAATTATTTTTACTAAACTTTAAAATAAATTCTGTATGTTCCGATTTCGTCCTTTAAAAATGCTATTGTTTATTATGTATGGGGGATATATCCCCCCGAGGCTACGCCGCTGCTCTGTATGAATAAACAACCTGACAGACGCACGCTACATCCTAGGACATAGGTACACATAAACATGGCCCTATCTATTACGAAAACTAAAAGAATATCATCTTGTAACGCGACACCCAAAGAAGGAAAGAATTCATAACCATAACAAGGTCAAGGTCGGTTGATGAGGGCTGTCCAATTGATATTGTGTTTCTGGACTTCGAGAAAGCCTTCGATACTGTCCCAATAAACCGTCTACTGCAAAAGTTGGAGCACTATGGTATCAGGGGACAACTTCACGCGTGGATAGCACATTATCTCACAGAACGGCACTTTCAGGTCAGGATTTCCAACAAACTTTCCAACAAGTATCCAGTCATCAGTGGAGTACCGCAGGGATCGGTGCTGGGTCCACTATTATTTTTGATCTATATCTCAGACCTACCAGATAATATGACATGCAACATAAGTCTTTTCGCGGATGACACCAAGTTGTTTTGTGACCCATCGCTTCAACATGGAAACCTAACCAATGACCTAGCAGCACTTGAGGGATGGAGTCAAGAGTGGTTAATCAAACTCAATGCTACCAAATGCTCGGTACTGCACATTGGGAGCAACAACCCTGAGCTGGTATACTACATTAACAACCAGCAGCTTGCCTCCACCAGCCAGCAGAGGGACCTGGGCGTCGTTATGAGAAGGGACCTTAAATGGGAAGACCAGGTTGCAAGAGTTATAAAATCGGCCAATTCCATCATCTACAGAATAAAAAAAAACTTTTAGGAGAATCACAGAAAAAATGTTACTTGTACTTTATAAAACCTACATTAGGCCGGTTCTAGAACACGCTATTGTTGCTTGGTTTGTCAAGGATGTTGAGGCCTTAGAGAAGGTGCAAAGACGCGCCACAAAACTACCATTTACACTTAAAAATGTACCATACGAGGAGCGTCTGTTGAGGCTAAAGCTGACTACTCTATGTCAAAGACGGAAGAGAGGGGATCTCATCGAGACCTACAAGGTTCTTCATAATCATTACTCGGTGCCCCGAAACTTATTTCACTACAACCACAATGAAAATCTTCGCGGCAACAGTCAAAAACTTCAGTGTGAGAGGTGCAATCGTCACCCTAGGCAAAACTTTCTGACTAATCGGGTAGTGCGGGAGTGGAACAATCTCCCAGATGGGGTGGTAGCAGCAGTGTCAAAGAACAGCTTTAAACATAGACTAGACTCTCTGTATTAACGCCTAAACTCGGGACAGTAAAGCAAAACAAACAGACATTAAAGCGTGCAACGTATCGGCTATGCCGCCTGTTGCTTCTAAACTAATAATAAACTAATAATAATAACAAACCTCGAAACGGCACCACACGAAATGTAATGAATGACAGAGTGTTTATAAAAGAATTTAATTTGTCGAGGGCCAAAAGAAAAACATTCTAAGAGTAGTTGACGAAAAGCTTTGGTCAGATTTAGATCGTCGTCGGTTTTCGTCTGTTTATTTACAATATATTATTATTTTTACAATTAATAGGTAAATTTGTTGTGATAGAAACTATTTCAGTAGGGTGTTTGTGCCGGTTATCCCTCAATCAAAATCCAAAATCATTCCCAAAGGAGCTTCCCAAATGAGCTTTCAAAACCATTCCCAATCCCCCCACTCCCTACCAAATCCACCCACTCTTCACACTACCAAATCCACCCACTTTTCTCCCTACCAAATCCACCCACTCTTCACACTACCAAATCCACCCACTCCCTACCAAATCCATCTGCTCCCTACCAAATCCCCCTACTCCCTACCAAATCCTACCACTCTTGTATCAAATCCAGTTCCAAAGGAGCTTTCAAAACCATTCCTCCTACCAGCTTTTCCCCACACCGCTTTTATTGCTATAAATTCTCAATATTTACAGTATTTAACACAATTCACAACGATGTCTGTAGCAGTCCCTATTGATTATTCATTGTACTAACTATTAATAATGGCATGTCCAACAGCTAGTATAAGGCTTTTGCATATGCAAGGAAAAAACAGTTGATTTACTACCCACCAGTAGCTCAAGAAATATGCTTATTATTTTTAATGTCCTCGAATAATAAAAACATACAATTTAAATATACTCTATTTTATCGTTTTTAATGTCACCTGTATAATAAAAACAATTTAAGTACACGCTGTATTTTTATTAAGTTCTCAATGCCCCCCCGTATATGCAATTTAATATAGAGAAGCTCATTTCTCACGTTTTCCAGCGTTCAACGAACGCCTTTCACCTGGCTTTGTTTAAGTAAGTATATTTGCACATGTTGCATATGATATTACATAATTTCCGTGTTCGAGTTGATTTCTTATAAAAAGATATGTAACCAAATGTTTTACATTTTGCAGATGGTATGATTTGAAGTACTGTATTCATTTTATACGGGTACAATTATGGAGCAATGAGTAATTATTATTTGTAGGGGATTCTTGCTATGAATTGAGTAAAAGATGTGCTTAGGAAATTAACCTGCATTATAAAAAATGACCAGATAGACGTGCCTATTTCCATACATTTTTGCACTCTGCTTTATGCGGGATATTTTTAACAGACTTAGATACTGCCATTACTAGAAAATTATCAGCAGATGCAGGAATTTTTATTTTATAAAGGAAATTACCCCGCATTATAAAAATGATCAGATGGACGTGCCTATTTCCATACATTTTTGCCGTCTGCCCTATGCGGGATATTTTTAACAGACTCAGATACTGTCATAACTAGAAAAGTATCAGCAGATGCAGGAATTTTTATTTTACAAAGGCAATTACCCTGCATTATAAAAATTTCCGTACATTTTTGCAGTCCGCTCTATGAGGGACATTTTTAAGAGATTGTAATAAATGACTTAAGCGGGTCCGCCGTAACTAGAAAATTATAATTAGATTTAGAAATTTAGACTTACAGCTTTATAGTGAATTTTAACTTTGAAAACACTACAATTTTCCACAATAAATCTAAGTCACTTTAGCATTAGCACGTTGCAAGGGTTTTCTCACATTTAAACTGTATTTTAAAATCAATTTAGGAAACTACGTTCTTTACACGGTTTTATAATATATCGGCTCGTAACTGAACTTCACGCTCGAGGAGTCTAAAAATACTTTATGAAGGTCTGTGAATCTGACGTCGAAACCAGTTAAGAAATAATTATAGCCCAGATGTAGGCAGGTTGTTGCGAGAAAAGAATATAATTATGGTTTAATATTAAATTCTCAGACGGAATAATAAAAGATTGTTACCGTTATTTTATTTCACAGATTAAGGAATTTAATATTAATAATTAGTAATTATAAGGAATGAGACAAAGGAGCGGAAATCTCTTCCTGCACGATCAGAAATATACTGCTGTCACAACTAATTTTAGTAAGCCGGAAAACCGTTTTTACGCTAAATCTAAACGGTTTAACTCTAATTTACTCTAATAAATTAATTCTTTTCTTTATGCAAAGTGAGATCAATAACTACAAATTTGTCGAAACAGTAACTTTTTTATGAAATATATGATGTTTAGAAAAATAAAAGTTGGCGTTAGTAGTGGGACTACGTCCATCAGCGGTTCCCACTTATGACCTTGACCTTGACCTTGAGTAACTTTTAATAGTAGAAGCACTAGTATGTGGTGCTGACTCCCCTCCCTCCCCCACCCCTCCCCCACCTCCCCTCCCCGCTCATAATATGACCTTGACTTTTAATATATAAAAGGAGGGAATAAAGCTTGTGATTTTAGAGAAGCACTATGAAGAAGGTTACATTTAACGAAAATATGAATAAAATCCATATATTGGTTGCATGGAATTTTGCATATAGAGAATCTCGCAAAAGTGATTATGAGCAGTATGTATTGGATCGCTACCGCTTTCAAAATAGACTTCAATATGCTGAGAACCTCCTAAAGGATGTTTTGGATGAAAATTTTAGGAAGAAAATATACAATGAACGTTTTAAATAATTTTTGTTTGATTACAACCAATTCAGAGTCATATCCTCCCACCTCACCCGTGCGAGCTTTACTTGAGTGGGGGAATATCTATAAATTTATACGCACATGGTTTCTAAAACATTATTTGCTAGAAATATGATTCAAAAACGAAAGCTGGTTGGTTGCAGAAAATCGGCGAAAAAGCTTAAACAAGAAGACAGAAGCAGATGCCCTGTTTGTTTATATTCCATGAGAAGAGAAGAAATTTGCACACCCAATTCATGCACACACAAATTTTGTATAAAGTGTTTAACAGAGTGGTCGAAAACCAACGCGCATTGTCCTCTTTGCAGAAGATTCTATTTCTCAATTGTTTTAAAAGAGACTAAGGAAAAGATTCTTGTGAAGAAAAATGACAGTACTGATCAAGCTCTAGTGATATTGTTGTACATAAGTGACATGATGAGAAGTAAATAAAACCATGTTGTTAAATATAAAGTTTTTTATTTTTATTATATTACATCTTTTTTTAATATCCAAGAATTGTGTGATTTGTCCATTCCCAGCCATTTAACATACACTTTATTTCCCTTTCTTCTTAGCACCTTTTCCACGAGATACACGTTTGAATGTTTGACTTTCTGCAACTCCGGTTCATAAAAACTACCTAAAATTAGTTCATTTTTGTCATCTGTCAGCAGATATGTTCTTGGGTTGGTTAATTTAATTTCTTTAATTTGAAAATTTTCATTGGACCAGTTTGGTGTATATCCCTTTTGGAAAGCCTCCCTGTATTTACTAACTCTAACATAATCCCCTTGTTTAAATTTTGATTTTCTGGGGTCAATTGTTTTTATATTATTATAAGTTGATTTTAGAACATCTTTTTCATTTTCTTCATTTATATCTATAGGTTTTAATCCTGTTGTTCTATGTTTAGTTGTATTATACTTAAAAACAATATTATTTAGGATATCCAACCATTTATAATTTCCTTGCAAGCTAAACTGTTTCCACATGAGAGTTTTTAAAGTTCTGTTGACCCTTTCAACAATACTTGCTTTTACTGTGGAAAATGTACTGTAGTGATTAATGTTATATTTTTCCATTAATTTATTAAAGTTTTTGTTGAAAAATTCTCTTCCTTGATCTGTATGTATGTTAGTTGGAGGAGTTTTCGTAAGCTTTAAAATTTTTTCCATAGCTAAAGTTACTTCCTCAGCAGTTTTTCTTTTAACAGGTTGAACCCAAACATATTTGGAAAATGTGTTTATAACAACTAAAATGTATCTATATCCTTTATTTAGTTTTGCATAAGGTATCATTTCCACCAAATCTGCTTGCCATAAGTCGTTTAAATTTTTAATAATAACCCGTCGTCGTCTAAAATTTTTTCTAGCAGGTTTATGTAACTCGTTGACTAGATCTTCCTTGATGTTAGGTTGTGCAGACATGATAATTAAATGTTTAGTTTGTTACTTCTACAGGGCATTTTATTAACAATTCGCCATAAAAATCTTCTAAATGACTACCTTCAGGACGATGAAAAGAAAGAACATCCCCTTTTTTTAACCGAATACCTACAGGGTCGGTGATCTTTTTTCCGTTAATTTTTAAGAAAACATATTTTTTCGGGTATTCTCCAGAAATTATAGTAGCAGATTCCATAGGAAAAACATATGTAATTCGTTTGTCTTGTAATAAATGGTAAACTCTATCGGATAGAGAGTAAATTCCCATGAAGGGTAACACCAAATTATACCAAAGTTTAACTGCACTAAGGTCAACAACTTTTATAATGTTATGTTCTTTATTATCCTTGCCAAAGATGTGGGAACCAAACTTGTCAATAGACATGGTTGTTGCCAGCGGTAGAATAAGGAATAAACATGTGAGAATTAGTATTTATTTAATTATTTTTGCTTCTCTTAGTTCTTCTAAAATCGACATTATTTCATTTTGATGACCAGTATGTCCAGCCATTTGCGATGACATCAACAATTTCAATCTATCTATGATTTCGTTTGGATCGTCATAATATACATAATCTAATTTCTTTTTTGATAAATTTAACATAGCTCCCCCCTTTCCACTTTTTGTAGACAGATTTCTTGTAGAACGCGGTCTTTGTGGAGGTAACAAACGTGAAGTGCTTGGTAGTACTGCACGATAACCTGTCTCTGTTGTGCTTCCACGTTTTAATATACCTTTTTGTAATAAGTAAGGTTTAACTATTGTCAAGTATTTAATGTCGGTCGAACCTTGAATTTGACTATCAGGATCAAAATTTCGTCTATATGCATTTGTCCTATTCAAAACATCCATATAATTTTCCATATCATTTGATGTATAACCAACAGGTTCTTTTTTAAAAAGAAGCTCATACAATCGAGGTGTTCCCTCATACCTAACTCCTTCAACTTTAAAATCTTTTCCTATGAAATCCACCACAGAATTAGTAATTTTATATTTATCTGCATCAACATCATGTCTAAAACCATATTTGTTATCAAATTTGCCTTCCGTGTCTTTTATTAGCCCATCCACGAAAGGTCTTAGAAGTGAATGATATGCTTCCAAATATTCTTCATAAGCAGGTGTTCTTGTTAATTCTAAAACATCTTGTCGCAACTCACCTATAGTTGGTTCAATTGTTGTTTCAGGGCTTGATTCTCCTGACTGTTGCGAATCTTCCCCAAATACTTCATCATCTCCTAAAAGTGAGGGCATGTGCGTTGAAAGATATTTACTATATGCATTTGATTTCCTTTGATTGATCTCTGGCGTAGGAAATTGAAATTTTGGGGTCGAAACTAATTGTGGTGAATATACTTCTTTTTTAATGAACGATTCTGTTTTAATTGTCTGAATTAACTCATGCAAAGGTTGAGTTATTGGTTTAAATTCTTTTTCCATACGAATTTCTTTATCAGATAAATCTGATTTTAAAGCTTTATACTTTTGTCTAACGGCTTGTCTAGTTTTTACCAACTCTTTCGCCGTTTTTTCATCCATCTTTACAAAAGGTATGTTGTATACTAGAAAATTATCGTTTTGTCAGAGAGTTATATAGTGGAAATAAAATTATCAAATCCTTTTCTATAGCGCCCATCATTAAATTGGCAGTCTTTATCAATAACGACAAAGTCATATTTATGTTTCCAACACATTGAACACAAGTTTTTAAACTCTTGAAAGCTCATGTCACCATTTACATGATCATCATATATATGTTTCAAGTTTGTAGCATCCTGTTGAAAAATTACTAAGAGGTTGGCATTATCACGTATAAGTTGTTTAGGGATTGATGAATATGTTTGACACAAATAAAAACCATCTGTATTTTTATGACGTCCAAAACAAAAATAATCCCTCATAAGACTTTGATCAGTGCATACTAGATCATCAAATATAATCAGTGAGTTTGGTTTTATTTCAGTGGGTGAAACAATATCCTCAGCGTTCGATGATTCAAAATAACCAATAAACTTTAGTGGGGCAAAAAGCCTTTTTAGATATTCATATTTTGATTGATATAAGGATTTTGAGTACACATATATATTTTCAAATCTTAATCCATTAGCGTGTGTTATAAGAGAAATCATAACATTTGTCTTCCCACAACCCGATGGTCCTACTATTAAACATCTTTTACAGTTTCCACCAAATAATTGTCCATGTTTTCGATAATTATCATGATATAAATCAAAATTTTTTATCGGTAAAGAAAAATCTTGTTTTTTAATCTTCATTGTTTGAACATCACTATTTAAGTAAGGTTATTTGCGTTTTCAAATCATTTATATATAATGATTAGACATAATAATGTCATTCACTGCGTGGAAGGACAGAGAAAAGGTAGTGGTTTATTAAATACTCTTATTAATAAATTACCAGTAGAGCTCCATATTCCTTCTTACAACTTTTGCGGACCTGGTACAAAGTTAAATAAAAGGCTTGCCCGAGGTGATAAGGGAACTAATTTATTAGACGAAGCTTGCAAAGAGCACGATATAGCATATTCGGAATATTCCGATTTAAAAAACAGAAACGAGGCAGATAAAGTATTAGCTAAAAAGGCATTTAATAGATTCAAAGCTTCAGATTCAAATCTAGGCGAAAAACTGTCATCCTTGGCTGTGGCCGGAATCATGAAAGCAAAAACAAAACTCGGCATGGGAATAAGAAAACGGAAACAAAAACGCAAGAAAGGAGGTCAAATATCCTTTAACCAAGTCGTAAGAAAAGCACGTAAAGAGCTAGCTGGGAAAAAATTTGCTAATATAAGAAACGCTACCGGCACAGCTTTATCATCAATTAAAAAATTAAAAATAAAAGAACCTAAACAAAGAATTATTCCAATTCCAAAAACTGGTGGAATTTTACCTTTAATACCTATTTTTGCTGGTTTATCTGCTCTAGGAGCCCTAAGCGGGGGCGCTGCTGGCATTGCCCAGGCAGTAAATTCCGCCAAAAATGCACAAAAGAAGTTAGAAGAGCAAACAAGACACAACAAAGAAATGGAAAAAATATCAATTGGAAATGGTCTTTATTTAAAACCATATAAGCAAGGGTGTGGTCTATATTTAAAACCATATTCAAAAAACTGTTAAATTTGCTACCTCGCCGACCTTTGACAAATATAGATTTATTAAAGTATGTCAAATTATTAAAGTTGCCACATTTTAGAGGTGTCTTTATGAGAAATAAGTTACCCAATAAAATAAAAAAATATGAAACAGGTATTATAAATTTAGATGATGATATGGGGGAAGGCACTCACTGGACAGCGTATGTTAAAAATAATAATAACATAATTTACTTTGATAGTTTTGGAAATTTACGACCACCAAATGAAGTTATATCTTATTTCTATAGCGATGGTAGCAAAAACAATATTAAATATAACTATGATAAATATCAATCTTTTAATACCTGAACTTGTGGACAGTTATCCTTACAGTTTATTTATAATAATACGTAATTGTGTTTCCATTTTATTCTTATTACGACCATCATGTCGTTTACTATAGCTCTTTCCACAAATTCAGCTATACTTCAAGCAGATTTCCATCCACCTATTTACTTAGATCCTAACACTTCCTACGTTGTCGGACTTACCAACTTTGAAACTTTTAATGCAATACCAAATATTGATAAAAGTAATAATAAAGTATATTTTGGAAAAAATAATGAATTTTTCACAATTCCTACGGGAAGTTATGAAATGGACGATGTTAATAAATATTTACAGACTGAATTCCAAAAAAGAAATATTTCGTTTCACCTCTATGCAAATAACAACACATTAAAATCAACAATAAAGTCTACTACGGATATTATTTTTAAAGATGGTACAATATGAAAGCTTTTGGGTTTTAATAATGGGATAATATCTGGTGATGGAGTTCCAAGAACATCGCAAAATCCAGCAGAGATTATAAAAGTTAATTCTTTATGCATAGACTGCAGTATCGCAGAAGGTTCCTATCTGAACGGAAAGCCAGTACACATTATTCATCAGTTTTTCCCTAATGTTAGCCCTGGATTTAAAATAATAGAAAGTCCCCAAAATATTATTTATTTTCCTGTTACAGTAAAAGTAATAGATAAAATAACAGTAAAGGTAATAGACCAAGATTTAAATCTTGTTGATTTTCGAAACGAGACTGTAACTATAAGGTTGCATATAAAAGAAGTATAATGGTTATCCTTTATAATAGAAAAACCTTCAATTTACCCGCAAAAATTACTAAAAACTATAAGAAGGCTAAACATCGTAAACCAAAGATTAGTAGAAGGAGAAAGACACAAGGGATAACACCTGAAAATATAAGCTTTTTGAAATCTCTAGGCTTAAAGGTTTTAATATAATGGATGTCCTTAATGTAACAGAAGGTCTTTTCATAGATAATTCAATTGTGCATTCCGAAGTTCATGGTTATGAACCATACCTACCTACTAAATTGGGAAATAATGATGAAATTATAATACCTGTTCATGAAGTAGACAAGTATACTCTTCCTTCCGAAACCTTTCTGTACATAGAGGGTAAACTAACAAAAGATAATAATGCTGTCTCAAATACATTAAAATTGATAAACAATGGGATTGGATTCCTCTTTAAAGAAATGCGTTATCAACTAAACGGTGTTACAATAGATTCAGTTAGAGATGTTGGGTTAACTTCAACAATAAAGGGATATTTGTCATATAATAAAAATGAATGCAATAAACTTAAAAACGCAGGTTGGTTTCCTATGGAATCTTCACAAGTTGTTGATGCAACAACAGGATTATTCAATGTTTGCATTCCCCTTAAATTCTTAATGGGATTTTTTGAAGACTACAAAAAAATTATTTTAAATGCTAAACAAGAACTTATCTTAGTACGCGATAATTCAGACAAAAATGCAACAATTAATACTGCAGACGAAAATCCGAAAATTGAGCTTACAAAGCTAACTTGGAATATACCTCACATTTCAGTAGCTATTCCTCAAGAATTGGCATTATCTAAAATAATTAATAAGAATACTGATATAATAATTGCTTTCCGGAGTTGGGAACTGATTGAATATCCGGAATTATTAAAAACTAATCGTCATAACTGGCCTGTCAAAACATCTACGAAAGTTAATACCCCACGTCATGTAGCAATTGCTTTTCAAAAAGACTTAAGGGATAAATCAACAACTGATATGTCTTTATTTTCCAACGTTAAATTACGAAACATCAAAGTATTTTTAAACTCGGAGAGATATCCCTACAACGATCTATATTTAGACTTTGCTAAAAATAAATTTGCATCATTATATGAAATGTTTTCACAATTTCAAAAATCTTACTATGGATTAACACCTGAGCCCATTTTTTCTCCAAAGGAATTTAATACTTATGCTCCTATCGTATATATCGATTGTTTTCATCAGAAAGAAACAATTGAATCCGGACCTATTGTTATGAGAGTTGAGTTTGAATTACATGATGATCTTAAAGACAAAATATCTGCATATTGTCTTATTATGCATGACAAAGTATTTAGCTACAATCCATTAACCAAAAATGTTAGACAACTTTAAAGCGCATGTCTGACTATATAAAATCAATGCACTACTATTCTTTCCTACCATTATGGGTGAAGAACTGGAACTTCGAGTATCCTACTTTTTAGAAGAGCTGAAAAAATTAAAACAACAACTGCAAGAATATTCTGACAAGAAATCTATGATTAAACAATTTTCGCTTATTAAATTATATATATTGCCAAGATGACATCAAGTTCGGATAGTGGTTATTCCAGTGACGACGAGCAGGTAGTTGCACCAAATGCGCAACATAGGAGTGTACGCAGACTGCGTAGGTTGAGATATTGCATCGTGCAATCCTACGTAAAATGTTGTAGCGCATGTCTAATATTTTATATAAAATCAATGCTCTACTATGTTTTTCTATCATTATGGGTGAAGAACTGGAACTCCGCTTATCCTACTTTTTAAAAGAATTGAAAAAGCTAAAACAGCAACTACAAGAATATTCTGACAAGAAATCTATGATTAAACAATTCTCATTTTTGAATGTATGAGGTTATTAATTGTCGATGTGCATGGATTTAATATAGAAAATAAGAAGTTTATTCCCAAAGAACTGGCTGCCTATGATGGAAGCAAGACTTGCCACTATGTTTTTAAAGCACCATTTGATCTAAAATACCTGCCACCTGACTTACACAAACAAGCTGTGTGGTTAATGAAAAATCATCACTGTATCCCTTGGAATGAAGGATATACACCAATTCACACGTTTTCTGTTATAATCAAGAATTTAACAGAGAAAGTAGATCATGTTTATGTTAAAGGGAGAGAGAAATCCGAATACATTCGAAAATATTCATTAAAACCAGTCATAGAACTTGATGAAAATCCAAAATTCCAAGAAGGAGAAGCTCATTGTTTTTATCATTCTAAATCACCATGTATATGTGCACTTATACAATATATAATAATAATTTAATGATTGAATAAAACACATAAATGAAATAAAGTTTTTTATTTGTTATAAATTGGGTTGAATTCTTGAATAATTTCAGGTGACAAAAACTTCTTTACTTCATCCAAATGCTCCTCAAATCCCATTTCCTTTATGGTTTGCAGAAAAGTTCTTATATCAGAAGTATGTAAATATATGTTACAGGCTTCTGCAGCTTTTTCATACTTTCTTGCCAATTCCATACATTCCTCATACGTATAGAAGTTTTCGAATCCATACTCGGCTTCATGCTCAGCATCAAATTCTAAATTACTAAAGTGTTGCGATAGATTCTCTATAGCACTTGTTAGGTTATATGCTACTCGTTGAGATGTATATGCTAACCACATCTTGTTGGAGAATGTTCAGACTTAAAGTAAGTTCAGAGTTTTAAATATTAATTTAGGAGGTGGGGGGAATAAAAAGAAAAATATGTTTATAAATTTTTATTTTCAATGCAACTCTTTACAAATTCATTACATGCAAATGATTCTACATCCTCCACAACACAATCTGAGTAAAAGTTTAATAATTCTAAAACACAGCAAATATTTAAACTATTTTCCATAGGTGTAATAACATCATATACATTTTTTAACAAATCGCCATTTTTCATAGAGATTCCACTAACCAAAATATTGTAATATTTGGAAAATTCCTGGTTTTTTAAGATATCAAAACGATATTTGATTAAATTTGCCAAGTTCACTAATTCATTTATGGTATCACCAGCTAGGAATACTTCATTACCACCATCTTGTGTAATCTTAATTATTCTTGCATCCCCAATAAACACAAAGTGAATCTCATAACCATTTCCCTTCATGGGTTGCCAGCCGGTGTTGTTGGAATAAATAAAGCTCAACATAATTCCTTGGTTATTTAGGAAGGAAATCCATTGATCTTCATTAAAAATCACATTTTGATTGTATTTGTATCCACAGAGTTTAACAACAGGAATATATTTTCTCTCTAAGGAAAATCCAATGCTGACCCATTTGGATTTGGATTTGTTGATGTAGTAGATGGATTCATTGATGAGAGCTGCATTGCGCTTCTTACTAAACTCTTGTTGGTTTCCTGTTGGTTGATACATTTTCAGATGTTTGCTTGAAATAATGAGAGTAGAACTGTGGGTGACTGCTTAAATAAGCAAGCGTGGTAGTGGGGATAGTAAGCGTGGTAGTGGGGATAGTGGTGGGAGGATTTAAACACTAATCTTATAGATTTAAACATCATTTAGCGACTAACCATGAGTGAGTGTAAGACAGAACTTTTTATCGACATTCAAGGATATAACTGTTCCTTTGGATACATTCCAAAAGAATTAGCGATTTATGATGGGATTCGTTGCTCAAATTATCTGTTTAAATCACCATTTCAAAAAAATATGTTATCTGCTCCTGATCTCAAACTGGTTAAATGGGCCGAAGAGTATCATGGACTAAAATGGGAATTTGGAAATATAGAACTTAATGAAATTGATAATATTTTAAAGCATGTGTTAGAAGTTTACCAATCGCCCAAAATTTACGTGAAAGGGAATGAAAAAATAAACTACTTAAAAAAGTTTTTGGATGAAGATTTCATATACTCTATTCCCATTGGTCAAGAACCAAAATTAAGTAGATTTAAGAAAATTCCAGAATGTTATTTTCACAAAAATGTGAATCCATGGCATTGTGCATTAGCAAACGTAAAATTGTTATATAATTATAGACATTGTTATGAATAAAAACCTTTTTTATTGACTCCAGAATTTTATTTATAATACAAATATACTTTGAATAATATATATCCCATAGTACATATAAACACTACTAACAATATACTTAATAATACTATACACACATTTACATTGCATTCTTCTATACAAGATTTTCTATACAACTGATTCCATTCCTGTGTCACTATTGAAGTTTTATTGAAATAATATAATCTTAACTTATACTGTACAACGGTAGAATTATTTATAATATTATCATCTATTTTGTAGGTAAATAAACCATTATTTATATTCATTCTTTTCCATGTTGAAGGCCAACTATCATTATTTACATTATTAACAGATAGACAAATAAATGCTTCTCGAACATTAGGATCAACTTGTATGAACAAAGTATTGTTAACGAATGCTGATAGAAATAGAACTCCTACTGGTAGCAGAGCCATTTTCAAACTAAAATATTTTTCCAGAGTTCTTATGTTTTATATTCGTCATGAACTAAATCTTTTAGAATATCAATTACATTATTAACCATCTCATCATCAGTCTTGGATTTCTCTTCCAAAATACTTATATGTTTGTGTCCCCAAGCTAAAGTTCTAAAAGAATCTGGAATTATATAGCGTTTATCATCTTTTGGAGACAAAGCAACCTTATTTTTTAATTGTGTGAACATATCATGTAAAATGGAATGAAATATATTCATTTTTCGAAATTTGATCTCAGAATTTTCAACTACATCTTTATAATCTTGTTTAGTAATGGAATTTTCTATAACATATTTTTTTACTCCTTTCGCCTTTTTTTCAGATTTATTCTCTAAATTGACACAGTAGGCTTTAGCTCCCGTTCCATAGAAACTTAAAATTGGTTTGCCCGCAAATTCATCTTTCATTCGCCCTAATACTGATTTATTCTTAGTTATATTATGTATATTGTTTTCATTGAAATTAGAAGTGTCAAATTTGTCTAAATTGTCTTGCATATCTTTATAAAAATTTTCAGTTTTTATGTTTAAAATTAAACTATCTGTATCCGTGTATAATAAAATTGCTTCGTCTCCATACTTGCTCTTAATATAGTCATAATAAAAATCATATAAAACGGTTTTTGATAATTCCAAGACTGTGAATCCAACATAAACGGGTTTATTGTAAGTTATCTTTACTCTTTCCATTTGTATCGCGACGAAGTTTTCATTAAAAACTAATCGATCTTTAAAATTTGGTTTGGCAATCAATGTCTGCGCACCTTGCTTTTTACCAATGTTCTCCCAGTGTGTGATTAATCTAATGTCAACTCGTTTGTCAATGTTTTCTAAAGATTTACCATAAATGGCATTATTAAATAATTTATAAGTATCCTTTTCCAACTTATTTTTAGATTTGTTCCTCATTTCGGTATTTAAATCGATGTACTGTTTAAGAAATGCAACCTATTTAAATTTAATAACTCTATGAATTTTAGTTAATTTTAATCCATTTTGAAGCACCTGTTTCAGATTTCGGTAATGAATAACATATGTTTCTTTATGGTTTAAATTACATATTAATTTCTTTTGGTTTGCTTGGATCATAATTTTCCAAGAATGGATTATTAGCTTCTGCTTTTCGAACGCTGCAATGACAGACACCACCTCTTATATTATTTTAAAAAAAATGTATCATATCTATATCCGTTAATAATTCTAATTTAACATCAGTCATTTTTAACATTGAATCCCATCTTAAACCTGGTAATGTATAATACTGTGCAGGATCTAGCTTAAAATTATTTAAAGATACATTTCGAAACGCTTCAAAAAAATCTGTTAATATGAGAACATCTGACAATAAATAAATTTTGGTATAATCCATAAGATTTTGACAATTAAATAAATTCCAAATATTAAAAGCTCTATTGTAATCCGATGGACACATAGGTTCATCTTTAAGTTTATCATAAAAATGTTCAATAGCTGGGAGTTCATTTTCATGTAATTTTTCGAAAGAATCAACGTAAGAATAAGGATAAACACCTTTTTTACGAATTTCATTGAACTGGTTAGGATCTTCAAAATATTTTTTAATCTCAATGCACTGATTTGATTCCAAGCTTTCACCAAGCTTTTCCAAAGAGGAACCAACGAAACGGAATGAATCCAAAAATCTCATTTTTATAAAAATACTTTTTTCTTTATTGTCTTTATCTTTTACTTTGTCAACTAATATGGATTTTGAAAATGAAATATATTTTTCCTTAGTTTGTGCAAGTACATCAATATTATCTTCTTCACAGCACAATTGTTTAACAAATAAATGACTATCATAACCAGTTAAATTATGAAAAAGATGGGTATAAAATTTGGAATTTGAAAGTTTAAGTTGCAGATACTGTGAGCTGCATTTCGAAATTTACCAGTTAAATGATCATGATCCCTGACTTTTTCATTTTCTTCAATTGTTTTATTACAAATATGACAAATTTTGCTATTTTTATAAGATAGTTCTTCCTCATCTGTTAAAGGAAGCATTTTCACTACCGGTTTAAGATGTTCATTATAAATTCTATGTACATGACCTTCAATTCGTTTACAAAATTCATCAGCTGCATCCATACCAAAATAGTAATCTAATACCGACAAAGAATCATCATATGAACATTTAATGAAATAACAAAAAGCATAAGGTTCATGTTTAAATGTGTTCCGAGTATATGAATCCTCATCATTATCTGGTTGATCAAACTGCAAAGGTTTTAAAAAGCATTCAAAGTCTGCATATATAACAAATGGAACTTTCAACTGTTTCTGAAAATTTTCAAACTGTAGAATATTTTCTGGTATGTGTTGACCATACTTATTTATCTTAATATTATTGGTGGGAACTTTTGTATACAAATGATTACAATCATGTGATTGGTGTAATTTTAATTTTTCCATTGATGTAAAATAAATTAAACATCCATCACAAAAATATTTTTTATGGTCTCTTTTATTAATCTGAGATGAAACTAACCTAGACATGTTCTTAATCCAACAATAATGATTATTTTCACCTTCACTTATCAACAACAAGTTTACATGTACTGGAAGTTTTTTGCTGGTGTAATGAAGAGGACCTACTACTTCATACTTGAATTTATTATCCTCATAAACACTCTCTAAACCATAAACATTAACAGATATTTGATTAAGCGTTTCAAATTTAGATATATCCTTTAATTTCACAGGAAAATCTATTCCTTCAAAACTTAAAATTTCAAAAGGATTTGGATATAAACTTGTTCTTTCACTGTTAATTTCAACAGGGAATAGTGCACTTATTACACTCCATCCGAAACAATACGAATCATTATTTTTAATGTTAATAACAGCTTTTTTATTTGAAATTTGTTTTGGTAAGGGGATATATGAAGACGCTCTAATTGGATTATACTTGTTTATATTAAGCTCCAAATGTAATATTTTTTCCAATGCCCAACCTGATCCATTTTCCGCAAATATTGACACCTTTTCTTTAATTTCAGACAAAAACTGTTTATAAATATCACATAAATCTGTTGTTGAAGTTACAACCTTATTTTTTGTATTAAACGATTTAATTTCGATTCTCTCTTTTGTTTGTAAAATATATTGTCCAAACAATTCTACATTAATTTTAACAGACCTATGCTTAACTAGCTGTTCAGAAATTAAACTTACATACTTTTGTTGTACTTCATTAAAAAATTCATCAATGTCCACATACTTTTTCGATGGCAGCAACATGTAGGACACAATCCTGTTTTTAAATGCAGAAGTTAAAATTTTCACATCATCGTCACTTTTAAGTGCACTTTTATGTAGGTTTGAACGTAAATGTGCACCAAGTTTATTTTTCACATACCAAGTATCACAGTCTTTACATCGTGATAGAGTAAGTTTCGGTACTGGGGGTCTATCTTCTGTAATATCTTCTATTTTAAGTTTTTTTGAAGACACATCACATATTTGAGTCTTGGATTTTCTTTTCTCGCGCGAACAAGACGGTCTCATGGGACACGATTCTCTTTTATGTCTATACACGTTTGATTGTTGAGTAAAACTCTTGTTGCAATCACTGCATGAAAACATGATGAGAACTAAACAAAAAAGCACGGGAAACTTATACTTATTCTTCCGCAATCAGATTTCTTCCTCTCATTACGGTAAACCATTCATATAAATCTAAACCTAAACTTATAAGACTTATATGGTCATTAAAATGTTTTGATTTTATAGTTCCTGCAAGAACATTGTTACATAACGCTATACCTTCCTCAAGCAACGTAAAGAGTTCATCATCACTACAGTCTAATTCTACAAGTTCATAGCGCGTGTCCACAAAACACTTTTTTAAATGTTTTACTTTTATTTGATGTTTATGTTTTAACATCTTATTCTTTTATAAAAGTCAACACATTCTTGGGTTATTTTAACTGGTCTCAGCTCACAACACTTTGCACAATACTGTATACAAGCACTATTACTCTTAACAATTAGGTTTTTGCAAACTAAACAACGACACCGGGATATTATAGAAAAGCTTAGTATAGCAATTCTAAACCATGGAGGATACATAACTAATAAGGAATCATTCGGTATTGATTTAAATAAGGATTTTACGCAGAGGGGAGAGGAGTGGGGATGAGAGAGGGGAGAGGAGTGGGGATGAGAGTGGGGGGAAGTGGTGGGGTGGAGAGTGGGGGGAAGTGGTGGGTGGAGAGTGGGGGAAGTGGTGGGGTGGAGAGTGGGGGATTTGGTGGGGGGATTTGGTAGGGAGAAGTGCTGTGGAGAGAGGATTGTGCGTTTAAAAGAGAGGTAGTACGCTGTAAAGTGAATCAATGAATCCAATGAAATTTGTTTGACATTTATAAAAAATACATTTATTAAAATACAGTTTATTTTTGAAATAAATAAATAACAATATCTACATTAGTCTACTTGATGTTTCTGTTGCAAACGAAACATGCTTTCTGGGATGTAGGAGGTCCATCGAAGTGTGTGCTCCAGTCAGGACGATTGTAATGAAAAAAACATGGTAAGTTAATTTGAAGATTAAAACTTGATTTATAAGACATTGGTAATTTTCCCCATACATCCAAGAGCTCCAAAGGGTCTGCATAATTAATTAGATATTCCAAAGGTAACATATTTATTTCATCTGTAGTAAAATCTTGCAAGGTTTTCGTTCCACTTACATGACTAAACATCACATTTGCTGTAGGGCAAGACATAGTTTTTTGCTTCCAATTCTTGAATCCTTTTACGCTCTGCTTCTCGAAATTGTTTTTTCGCTTTTTTGGATAGGTTCGGTGGAGGTTTTCGTAAAATTAAATTATTTTTTATATATTCTTGTGGATTATAGCTTTCGCAATGTTCTGTGTCCGATGAATAATCAACTGGTACTACCAAAGACATCGTTGTGAATTTTGTTTTATTATAACTTTAATTTATATAAGGTAGTGTGAAGAGTGGTAGGATTTGGTAGGGAGTAGGGGGATTTGCTAGGGTGAAGAGTGGGGGGATTTGGTAGGGAGCAGATGGATTTGGTAGGGAGAAAAGTGGGTGGAATTGGTAGTGTGAAGAGTGGGTGGATTTGGTAGGGAGTGGGGGGATTGGGAATGGTTTTGAAAGCTCATTTGGGAAGCTCCTTTGGGAATGATTTTGGATTTTGATTGAGGGATAACCGGCACAAACACCCTACTTATTTCGAGTTTTAAATTATTCTTACAAGCTAAATTTAATATATAACCGAAGCTTAAATTAACTTATTTTCCTTCTTTAACACTATCTAAATTCATAATTACCCATTGCTTGGTAATAACCGTATACCATAGAGAAAATATTTTGTCTATGCCGTATACAGACAAAGACAAGTAGAATCACTCTCGCTCAAGGTCTAATCCCACCCGCCGTCGTTCGGTCCGCACCCCGCCTTACATCCAGTAGGATTTTGGTAGGTTAACGATATACAGTGTTTCAGGTCGAGGCTGATCATCGCAAAGGAGATATTTCCAGTGCGTTTTATACAGTGGCTCTTTAAAAACTATTACTTTTGAAAAGTGTAGATATTCGATTTTTATTTTATTTGTATCAGTTGTTATAGACCGCCCGCCGAGCGGTCTATATACCCCCTGCTTGGAAAAGTTGTGTGTATGTATGTGCGGATGTATGTGCGTATGTGTGTTGTCGTCCGTTTCGACATTTTCACCTTTTCATTTTTTTTTTTCTCGAAAACAGTTAGAGAGAGAGCAACCAAATTTTCTGGGTTAATAGAGGGATAGTGCGACTAGCTTCGGTAAAAAATTCAGTTATACAGGGTGTTCCGTTTCGGAGATATGAAACGTCAAAGTCGAAATTTCAGCGATTTCCGTTGAAATCGGATACAGGTCGCAAAACTTAATTAAATCGATTTAAATTTTCGGAGGTTGTGGAGGACCGGGAGCTTCAGAACCCTATTGAAACTGGCGGTATTCGGAAAATGGGAAGTAATTCTTTTGAATTTTTTTTTGGCACTGAATAAGTCGAAACCGGAACATCGGACATAAAAACGTATTTGAACATAAAACTAAAGAATCTCAAATACTTTCTTTTTGCAATACATTTACCTATACCTAAAACGACTGGAAATTGGAAAAATTTGGGAAAAACTGGAAATTACGTTTTTTCATGAAATTTTTTGACGGAATTTAATTTTTGGGTGGTCAAAATGGATTCAAATCGAAATTCCATGTGCCCTATCGGAAAGAGCTCGCCGAAATACGTTCCTAACGTATTTTTTAGTTCCTTTATTCCTAATAGGAAAGGAGCAATTGATAATTAAATTTCGGTTTTTGACAATTTTTTTTCCTTACATCTCTACATTCGAATCACTCTGTATCTTTTCCTATCTAATTTCTTCCAACTTTTTCAACGCTATCCCTTGGGGATATAATCAGGCTTTAAAATTAATCCCGAATGGGTGATATAGGGCCGGATTTAGGGGGGAAAAACTCATTTTTTCGGTTTTTTTTCATCAAAATTCATCTTTAAAAGGCATTATTATATATTATTTCTCTTATTTAACGATTCTTTTTGGTTTATTTTCATACCTTATCATCTCAGAACACTTCTAACTAATTAAAATTCCATATTTTTTCGTTAAAGTTATAAATAAATACCTTTTTTCGCATCGCTGCAGGAAAAATTTTAAAACGTACATATATTACAAGCCTGGCCTTGAAAAAACAATTGAACATCGAAATTAAAATATGACCTGTCAAAATGTCATGAAAATAACAGTTTTTGTAGCGATATTGGAAGCTTCCTGGACCGATTTCGGTTTGAAATATACATGGCAAAGGCAAAACGGACTTTATATTTTTAGTTACAATACATTTCATTGGACGATTTAAGCATTAAATACGAATTTTTTTAATTTTTCTCAGACCATGCAAATGCATGTCAAAATCAGTTTTATACGGAAAAACGTATTAAAATATGTGTCTAAATGTCGCAAAAATGCCAGTTTTTCTTGGGAGATTGGAAACAGTCTGGACCAACTTCGGCTTGAAATTTACCGGGCAAGGGAATTAGGGACCTTATACTTTCAGTAGAAAGACATTTCATTTCATAATATACCGATTAAATACCATTTTAATCGATTTTCCTATGACGCTACAAAGCATCATTGAAGATTCTAATATGGAGCTCAGTGGCTTCGAAAAAATCCAGAAATATGCATTTTATTTTCTAACCATGAGCGTGTATAACTTTGGTATTAATTATTATTGAATCATTTTAATTTAATTTTAGGGAAATGACTTGATTCCGATCGTTTTAAAGTAACCAGAACGATTCGAAAACACATTTTATACCTTTCGGGCATGTGAATGGTTGTACATATGTCTACAGGGTGTCGGAAAAGTATTTGTATGCGCAAATATCTTTGTCATTAGCAAGAAGAGAAGAATAATTGGGCCTTATTTCAAGGAAATCGTAAATTTTTTATTCCTTTGTGTGGTTGTTTACGTTTGTATGTATACAGAATGTCCAAAAAGTCTTTGTATGCGCAAATATCTTTGTCATTAGAACGAAGAAAAACTTAAATGAGTCTTATTGCAAGGAAAACGTAAATTTTTTATTCCTTTGTGTGGCTGTTTATATGTTGGTATGTATACAGAATGTCCAAAATGTCTTTGTATGCGCAAACATCTTTGCAATTAGTACGAATATAAACGTAATTGAGCCGGTTTTCAATCGCAAAAATATAAAATATTTAAATTACTGTGTCGTGTTTGTTGTGTTTGTATGTATGTACAGTACAGGATGTCCGAAAAGTCTTTATATGGACAAATTCCTTTGCTATTTGTACAACTATAAACTTAGTTGTCGGATTTAAAGCAAATCGTATATATTTGAATTTCTATGTGTACGGAAATATATGTCTGTATACAGACTGTCCAATAAGTGTTGGTTTGAGCAAATACTCCTAGTAGTACCAGGATAAATGTAATTAAACCTGATTTCATGCAAATCGATTATATTTGTTTTTATATGTGTTGTATATACGTATAAAGGGTGTCCGAAAAGTCTTGGTATGGGCAAATACTTCTACTACAACCGAGATAAACCTAATTAATTCGGATTTTAAGTAAATCGACTATATTCCTATTTAAACGTGTGGGTGTTAGTTTGAATGTATACAGGGTGTCCAAAAAGTCTTGTATGAGCAAATACTCCTATTATTATTTAGATAAACTTTATTAGGTCGAATTTCAAACAAATCGAATATATTTGTATTAATATGTGTTTATGTTTGTATGTATGTATACAGGGTATCCGAAAAGTCTTGGTATGGGCAAATACTTCTACTAGTACCGAGATAAACCTACTTAATTCAGATTTTAAGTAAATCGACTATATTCCTATTTAAACGTTTGGGTGTTAGTTTGAATATATACAGGGTGTCCAAAAAGTCTTGGTATGGGCAAATACTCCTATTATTACTTAGATGAACTTTATTAGGTCGGATTTCACGCCAATCGAATATATTTGTATTAACATGTGTTTATGTTTGTATGTGTGTATACAGGGTGTCCGAAAAGTCTTGGTATGGGCAAATCCTTGTACTAGTACCGAGATAAACCTACTTAATCCGGATTTTAAGTAAATCGACTATATTCCTATTTAAACGTGTGGGTGTTAGTTTGAATGTATACAGGGTGTCCAAAAAGTCTTGGTATGGGCAAATACTCCTATTATTACTTAGATAAACTTTATTAGGTCGGATTTCACGCAAATCGAATACATTTGTATTAATATGTTTTTATGTTTGTATGTATGTATACAGGGTGTCCGAAAAGTTTTTTTGGCAAAAGTAGATTCTATGTGGTGTTTGTATGTGTGTAGTGACATGGTTACGAAGGGCGGTCTATTCTGCATCATCAGTCCGTAGGAGTGTGATATCTTCCTTAATACATGGCCTAGAAACACGAACTTTTCAGGGCATGACAATGATGATATTACCGACCTTATAGAGCCCCTCATGGGGCGATTAGGCGGTCTACCCGTACTAGTTAGAGACCGCCTTTCAGGCTCGGTCTCTATACCGAGCCGTTGGTCAGAAAATGTGTGTATGTATGTATGTATGTATGTATGGCCGTATGTCTGTTGTCCGTTTCGACATTTTCACCTTTTCAATTTTTTTTCTCCAAAACGGTTAGAGGGGGGCAACCAAATTTTCTGGGTTAATAGAGGGATAGTGCGACTAGCTTCGGTAAAAAATTCAGTTATACAGGGTGTTCCGTTTCGGAGATATAAAACGTCAAAGTCGAAATTTCAGCGATTTCCGTTGAAATCGGGTACAGGTCGCAAAACTTAATTAAATCGATTTAAATTTTCGGAGGTTGTGGAGGACCGGGAGCTTCAGAACCCTATTGAAACTGGCGGTATTCGGAAAATGGGAAGTAATTCTTTTGAATTTTTTTATGTCGAAAAATGCCCTTTGTAGACCCCACTTTGGCACTGAATAAGTCGAAACCGGAACATCGGACAGAAAAACGTATTTGAACATAAAACTAAAGAATCTCAAATACTTTATTTTTGCAATACATTTACCTATACCTAAAACGACTGGAAATTGGAAAAATTTGTAAAAAACTGGAAATTGCGTTTTTTCATGAAATTTTTTGACGGAATTTAATTTTTGGGGGTCAAAATGGATTCAAATCGAAATTCCATGTGCCCTATCGGAAAGAGCTCGCCGAAATAGGTTACTAACGAATTTTTTAGTTCCTTTATTCCTAATAGGAAAGGAGCAATTGATAATTAAATTTCGGTTTTTGACAATTTTTTTTCATGACATCTCTACATTCGAATCACTCTGTATCTTTTCCTATCTAATTTCTTCCAACTTTTTCAACGCTATCCCTTGGGGATATAAGCAGGCTTTAAAATGAATCCCGAATGGGTGATCTAAGGCAAGGGAATTAGGGACCTTATACTTTCGGTAGAAAGACATTTCATTGGATAAATTTGGCTTTAAATACAAATTTTATCGATTTTCCGATGACGCTACAATACATCATTGAAGATTTTAATATTGCGCTCAGTGGCATCCAAATATTTGTTATAAAGTTATAATATATAGTAAAATATGCATTTTAATTCCTAAGCATGAACGGGTATACCTTTGGGGCAATATATTAATTATTATTAAATCATTTTAATTTAATTTTAGGGAAATGAATTGGTTCGGATCGTTTTAAAGTAACCAGAACAATTCGAAAATACATTTTATATCTTCCAGCATGTGCGTGATTGTATATATGTCTACAGGGTGTCCGAAAAGTACAAAAGTTTGTGTGGGCAAATACCTTTGCTATTTGTACAAATATAAACTTAATTGTCGGATTTAAATCAAATCGTATAAATATATTTCCATTTCCATGTGTACGGATTTACGTATATGTCTGTATACAGGCTGTCCAAAAAGTCTTGGTTGGAGCAAATACTCCTAGTAGTACCAGGATAAATGTAATTAAACCGAATTTCAGGCAAATCGATTATATTTGTTTTTATTTGTGTTGTATATACGTATACAGGGTGTCCGAAAAGTCTTAGTATGGGCAAATACTTCTACTAGTAGGTACCAAGATAAATTTAATTAGGTGGGATTTTACGTAAATCGACTATATTCCTATTTAAACGTGTGGGTCTTAGTGTGAATGTATACAGGGTGTCCAAAAAGTCTTGGTATGGGCAAATGCTTGCACTAGTACCAAGATGAACTTAACTAATTCAGATTTTAAGTACATCGACTATATTCCTATTTAAACGTGTTAGTGTTAGTGTGAATGTATACAGGGTATCCAAAAAGTCTTGGTATGGGCAAATACTCCTATTATTACTTAGATAAACTTTATTTGGTCGGATTTCACGCAAATCGAATACATTTGTATTAATATGTGTTTACGTTTGTATGTATGTATACAGGGTGTCCGATAAGTTTTTTGTTGGCAAAAATAGTTTCTACGTGTGGTGTTTGTATGTGTGTAGCGACACGGTTACGAAGGGCGGTCTATTCTGCATCAGTCCGAAGGAGTGTGATATCTTCCTTAATACATGCTCTAGCAACACGAAATTTTCAGGGCGTGACAATGATGGTATTACCGACCTTATAGAGCCCCCTCGGGGGGCGATTAGGCGGTCTACCCGTACTAGTGTTTATTATAGACCGCCCGCCGAGCGGTCTATATACCGAGCCTTTGGTCAGGAAAATGTGTGTATGTATGTATGTGCGGCCGTGTGTTGTCGTTGGTTTTGACATTTGCACTTTTTCGATTTTTTTTTCTCGAAAACGGTTAGAGGTTCAGCAATCAAATTTTCTGGGTTAATAGAGGGATAGTGCATCTAGCTTCGATAAAAAATTCAGTTATACAGGGTGTCGCGTTTCGGAGTTATTAAACGCCAAAGTCGAAATTTCCGCGATTTCGTATGATACACGATACAGGTCGCAAAAGTTAATTAAATCGATTTAAATTTTCGGAGGTTGTAGAGGACCGGGGTCTTCCGAACCCTATTGAAATTGGCGGTATTCGGAAAATGGGAAGTAATTCTTTTGAATTTTTTTATGTCGAAAAATGCCCTTTGTAGACCCCACTTTGGCACTGAATAAGTCGAAACCGGAACATCAGACAGAAAAACGTGTTTGAACATAAAACTAAAGAATCTCAAATACTTTCTTTTTGCTATACATTTACCTATACCTAAAACGACTGGAAATTGGAAAAATTTGGGAAAATTTGGAAATTACGAATTTTCATGCAAATGTTCGACGGTTTTGAATTTTTGGGGGGTCAAAATGGATTTAAATCGAAATCTCATGTGCCTTATCGGAAAGAGCTCGCCGAAATACGTAGTTTCCATATTTTTTGGTTCCTTAATTCTTAATAGGGAAGGAGCAATCGATAATTATATTTCGGTTTTTAACCATTTTTTTTCATGACATCTCTACATTCGAATCACCCTGTATCTTTTCCTATCCAATTTCTTCCGACTTTTTCAACGCTATCCCTTGGGGATATAATCAGGCTTTAAAATGAATCCCGAATGGGTGATCCTGGGCCGGATTTATGGGGTAAAAACACATTTTTTCTGTTTTTTTTTTCATCAAAATTCATCTTTAAATGGCATTATTATGTATTATTTCTCTTATTTAACAGCTCTTTTTTGGTTTATTTTCTTCCGTCATCATCTGAGTACACTGCTAACTAATTAAAACTCCATATGTTTGCGTTAAAGTTATAAATAAATAGGTTTTCTTCCTTCGGCGCAGGAAAAATTTTAAAAACTGCGAATGTTAAACCATGCCATGAAAAAAAAAACAATTGAACTGGTGACGCTTTAGATCGAAGTTAAATATGAGCTGTCAAAATATCCAGTTTTCCTAGCGATATTTTAAAGATCCTGAGCCAGTTTAGGCTTGGAATATACATGGAATTGATAGAATGGACGTTTTTATCTATTCCTGACCATTTCGTAGCACGACATGGGCATTAAATATCATTTTTTTGAACTTTTTGTTGACCCTACATTGCATTATAAAAATCAATTTCTATACGGGAAAATGTATTAATTTAATTATTATAATGTATGAAATGTCACAATGTGGCTAAAACGTCAGCATTTTGATGCGAAATAGGAACGACTCTGGACCAACTTCGGCTTCAAATTTACTTTCGGTAGAAAGACATTTCATTTGATAAATTTGGCTTTAAAACCCAATTTTACCGACTTTCCGATGACGCTACAAGACATCATTGAAGATTCTAATATTGTGTCAGTGGCATCGAAAAAATCCAACAATATGCATTTTATTTTCTAACCATGAGCGTGTATACCTTTGGGGCAATATATTAATTACACCGGCACACAAAAAAAAAGTGGTCTGTACATTTGACCAGACCCATCTATCTATATGTATTTTGATGCGCTGAATCCAAATCCGAAGTCCGTTTGATTGGGTTTGATTGGGTTTGATTGGGTATTAATTTAATTATTATAATGTATGAAATGTCACAATTTGGCTAAAACGTCAGCATTTTGATGCGAAATAGGAACGACTCTGGACCAACTTCGGCTTCAAATTTACCGGGCAAGGGATTTAGGTACCTTATACTTTCGGTAGAAAGACATTTCATTTGATAAATTTGGCTTTAAAAACCAATTTTACCGACTTTCCGATGACGCTACAAGACATCATTGAAGATTCTAATATTGTGTCAGTGGCATCGAAAAAATCCAACAATATGCATTTTATTTTCTAACCATGAGCGTGTATACCTTTGGGGCAATATATTAATTACACCGGCACACAAAAAAAAAGTGGTCTGTACATTTGACCAGACCCATCTATCTATATGTATTTTGATGCGCTGAATCCAAATCCGAAGTCCGTTTGGTCCGTACACCCTCAAATTTTGAGTAAATTGCGAAAAACGCTGAAAATGGCTAAAAATTGCGAAAAAGTGCAGTTATGAAAAAGAAGAAAATTTTATTGAACTAGATCAAGTATGCTCCTTATGTATTTTGATGCGCTAAATCCAAATCCGACGTCCGTTTGGCCCGTACACCCTCAAAATTTTGAGTAAATTGCGAAAAAACGCTGAATATGGCTACAAATTGCGAAAAATTGCAGTTATGAAAATGAAGAAAATTTTATTGAACTAGGTCAAGTATGTATGTATGTGAAGTTCGTTTGGCCCGTACACCCTCAAAATTTTCAGTAAATTGCGAAAAAACGCTGAAAATGGCTAAAACTTGCAGTTATGAATATGAAGAAAATTTTATTGAACTAGATCAAGTATGTTTCGTATGTATTTTAACGCGCTGAATCCAAATCCGAAGTTCGTTTGGCCCGTACACCCTCAAAATTTTGAGTAAATTGCGAAAAAACGCTGAAAATTGCAGTTATGAAAATGAAGAAAATTTTATTGAACTAGATCAAGTACGTTTCGTATGTATTTTGAATCCGAAGTCCGTTTGGCCCGTATACCCTCAAAATTTTGAGTACATTGCGAAAAACTTCGAAAAATAGCTAGAACTTGCAATTCAACTTCGGAGGACTGATTGCTTGTGCCTGTAACCAGGGCACCTCCACGTGGTGACGGTGGGCAACAGAACCATCTGGCAGAGTCCCTGGGTTAACGGCGTGTATGCCGTCATGGCAGACACAAGCGATAAGTTAACGATGCAGGGATTCGGAACCCCAGTATCGGCGTCTGGTCAGGGTGACAAAGCAGGCCCGCAGGCGTCGTCGTCAAGCGACTGCAGTTCTGCAGTAGTGGGTATCTTGGCTTCTGTAGAGTAGAATGTTACAAGAAATCACTCCCACATTATGTAATAAAAGTCCTCATTGGTGCGTAAGAACAATACTATTTTTTGCTATTTTTTATGATTTTTGATAAATATATGAATGATTGAGATTGACAGATTCTGAATTTGGATTCAGCGCATCAAAATACATACGAAACATACTTGATCTAGTTCAATAAAATTTTCTTCATTTTCATATCTGCAATTTTTAGTCATTTTCAGCGTTTTTTCGAAATTTACTCAAAATTTTGAGGGCGTACGGGCCACACGAACTTCGGATTTGGATTCAGCGCATCAAAATACATACGAAACATACTTGATCTAGTTCAATAAAATTTTCTTCATTTTCATAACTGCAAGTTTTAGCCATTTTCAGCGTTTTATCGCAATTTACTCAAAATTTTGAGGGTGTACGGGCCAAGCGAACTTCACATGCATACATACTTGACCTAGTTCAATAAAATTTCCTTCATTTTCATAACTGCAATTTTTCGCAATTTGTAGCCATATTCAGCGTTTTTTCGCAATTTACTCAAAATTTTGAGGGTGTACGGGCCAAACGGACGTCGGATTTGGATATTTTCGGAAAATATATTTTCGAGATTCTTTTTTGAAAAAAGATATTTTCGAAAAAAATTGTAGATCCATTGTTGATGTCATAGTGATGTCACAAGCAAGCGTTTTAGAGCCAAAATTTAGAATTTAAGTACCATAAAACACCAATCAAAACTGCACTTTTTCGCAATTTTTAGCCATTTTCAGCGTTTTTTGCAATTTACTCAAAACTTGAGGGTGTACGGGCCAAACGGACTTCGGAATTGGATTCAGCGCATCAAAATACATATGGATAGATGGGTCTGGTCAAATGTACAGACCTTTTTTTTTTGTGTGCCGGTGTTATTATTGAATAATTTTAATTTAATTTTAGGGAAATGACTTGATCGTTTTAAAGTAACCAGAACGATTCGAAAATACATTTTATACCTTGCGGCATGTGCATGATTGTATGTATGTCTACAGGGTGTCCAAAAAGTCTTTGTATGCGGAAATATATTTGCCATTAGTACTAAGATAAAATTAATTGAGCCGGTTTTCAAGAAAATCGAAAATATTTAAATTACTATGTGTCGTGTTCTGTTGTGTTTTTATATATGTATACAGGGTGTCCGAAAAGTCTTTGAATGGGCAAATACCTTTGGCTTTTGTACAAATAGTAACTCAATTGTCGGATTTAAAGCAAATCGTAGGTATATATTTGCATTTATATGTGTACGGATTTATATGTTTGTATACAGGGTGTCCTAAAAGTCTTAGTATGGGCAAATACTTCTACTAGTACCAAGATAAACTTAACTAATTATGATTTTAAGTACATCGACTATATTCCTATTTAAACGTGTTAGTGTTAGTGTGAATGTATACAGGGTGTCCAAAAAGTCTTGGAATGGGCAAATACTCCTATTATTACTTAGATAAACTTTATTAGGTCGAATTTCACGCAAATCGAATATATTTGTATTAATATGTGTTTATGTTTGTATGCATGTCTACAGGGTGCCCGAAAAGTCTTGGTATGAGCAAATACTTCTACTAGTACCGAGATAACCTACTTAATTCGGATTTTAAGTAAATCGACTATATTCCTATTTAAACGTATGGGTGTTAGTTTGAATGTATACAGGGTGTCCACAAAGTCTTGGTATGGGCAAATACTCCTATTATTACTTAGATAAACTTTATTAGGTCGGATTTCACGCAAATCCAATATATTTGTATTAATATGTGTTTATGTTTGTATGTATGTATACAGGGTGTCCGAAAAGTATTGGTATGGGCAAATACTTCTACTAGTATCGAGATAAACCTACTTAATTCGGATTTTAAGTAAATCGACTATATTCCTATTTAAACGTGTGGGCGTTAGGTTGAATGTATACAGGGTGTCCGAAAAGTCTTTGTATGGGCAAATACTCCTATTATTACTTAGATAAAATTTATTAGGTCGGATTTCACGCAAATCGAATACATTTGTATTAATATGTGTTTATGTTTGTATGTATGTATACAGGGTGTCCGAAAAGCTTTTGTTGGCAAAAATAGTTTCTACGTGTGGTGTTTGTATGTGTGTAGCTACACGGCTACGAAGGGCGGTCTATTCTACATCATCAGTCCGTAGGAGTGTGATATCTTCCTTAATACATGCTCTGGATGAACGACATTTTTAGGGCATGACAATGATGATATTACCGACCTTATAGAGCCCCCTCGGGGGGCGATTAGGCGGTCTATCCAATCTTTATAGAGCGCCAAAGGCGCTCTATATAACGCCCCGTCACTCAGAAAATGTTCGTCCGTTGCCTTCATTTTCGACATTTTCACTTTCTCAATTTTTTTTCTCGAAAACGGTTAGAGGTGAGGCAATCAAATTTTCTGGGTTAATAGAGGGATAGTGCATCTAGCTTCGATAAAAAATTCAGTTATACAGGGTGTTCCGTTTCGAAGTTATTAAGCGCCAAAGTCGAAATTTCCGCGATTTCGTATGATCGATTTAAATTTTCAGAGGTTGTAGAAGACCGGGGTGTTCCGAACCCTATTGAAATTGGCGGTATTCGGAAAATGGGAAGTAATTGTTTTGAATTTTTTTAGGTCGAAAAATGGTTCTTGCAGACCCATATTCAATTCTACATTGCTCGAAAACGAAGCGTCGGACAGAAAAACGGATTTGAACATAAAACTAAAGAATCTCAAATACTTTCTTTTTGCAATACATTTACCTATACCTAAAGCGACTGGAAATTGGAAAAATTTTGGAAAACTTGGAAATTGCGATTTTTCATGCAAATTTTTGACGGTTGTCAATTTTTTGGGGGTCAAAATGGATTCAAATCGAAATCCCATGTACCTTATCGGAAAGACCTCGCCGAACTACGTAATAAACATATTTTTTGGTTCCTTTATTCTTGATAGGAAAGGAGCAATCGATAATTAAATTTCGATTTTTAACCGTTTTTTTTCATGACATCTCTACATTCGAATCACTCTGTATCTTTTCCTATCTAATTTCTTCGAACTTTTTCAACGCTATCCCTTGGGGATATAATCAGGCTTTAAAATAAATTCCGAACGGGTGATGTAGGACCGGATTTAGGGGGTAAAAACTCATTTTTTCTATTTTTTTTAACCAAAACTCATCTTTAAAAGGCATTATTATATATTATTTCTATTATCTAAGAGTTCTTTTTTGGTTTATTTTTTTCCCTCATCATCCGAGAACACTTCACACTAAGTAAAATTGCATATTTTTACGTTAAAGTTATAAATAAATAGATTTTTTTATGTCGGTGCAGGAAAAATTTTAAAAAGTACATATATTAATGGCCTTGCCTTGAAAAAACAATTGAACGGACTCTCTTTACATCGAAATTAAAATATGACCTGTCAAAATGTCATGAAAATACCAGTTTTTGTTGCAATATAGGAAGGTTCCTGGACCGATTTCGGTTTGGAATATACATGGCAAAGGTAAAACGAACTTTATATTTTTAATTACGGTACATTTCATTGGACGATTTAAGCATTAAATACCAATTTCATTGATATTGCTAAGGCCCTACAAATGCATTGCAAAATCAGGTTTATACGGAGAAATGTATTAAAATATGAAGTGTCAAAATGTCGCAAAAATGCCCGTTTTCCTTGCGAGTTTTTAGGGTTCCTGAACCGTTTTCGGCTTGTATACCGGGCAACGCCTCTATAGACCTTCCCGTGTGGATTTCGGAACATATAATTTGAAGAATTAGTCATTAAATACCAATTTTAACAATTTTTCGATGACGCGGCGAAGCATCATAGAAAAGTTATTCCATTAGGTACTATACGGGGTAAATCACAATGACGGGTCTGATTTATATTTTGCTTAGATTTGTTATTAATTGAGAACGGATTATTCGATTGAAAAGAGTGATGTGGCAATCGAAAGGGGAGGAAGTAAGCTATTTTATTTGAAAATAATTTCGACATTTCGTTGGCATGACGACGAAAAATTTGCTATTTCCGATATTTATTGAGTTAGAGAGTTGAAATTTGACGTATGGGAAGAATTCGGTCAATTATTCAAAATTATATGTGTAAATTTTGATTCGCATGGTTTCTATAGCAACGATTAAGGATAAAGTTGACAATTTCTAACTCACGTACGGCTGATCTGATTGAAACGAGTGAGGTGGCAATCGAAAGGGAACGAAGTAAGCTACTTTTTTATATGAAAATAATTTTGACATTTCGTTGCCATGACGACGAACAGTTTGCTATTTCCATTATTTATTGAGTTGGAGAGTTGAAATTTGATATCTGGGTAGAATTCGGTCAATCATTCAAAAATATTTTTATAAATTTTGATTCCGACGATTACCATAGCAACGATTGAGTATAAAGTTGATCATTTTTAACTCGCGAACGGCTCATCTGATTGAAACGAGTAAAGTGACGATCGAAATGTTAGAAAGTACACCACTTTTTTATGTGAAAATAATTTTGACATTTCGTTGCCGGGACGATGAACAATTTGCTATTTTCGTTATTTATTGAGTTGGAAAGTTGAAAACTGATATCTCGGAAGAATTCGGTCAATCATTCAAAAATATATCTGGAAAAATCGATTCTCATGGTTGGCATAGCAACGATTAACGGTAAAATTGACAATTTATAACTCGCGGACGCCTTCTGCGATTGGAACGAGTGAGGTGGCTATCGAAAGGGATGAAAGTAAACTACTTTTTTATTTGAAAATAATTTCGATTTTTGGTAGTCATGACGACGATCAATTTGATTTCTCCGTTATTTATTGAGTTGCAGAGTAGAAATTTCGCATCTAAGTAGAATTCGGCCAATCATTGAAAAATATTTTTGCGATTTTCAATTTTAATGATTGCCATAGCAACGATTAGGGGTAAAGTTAACAACTTAAAACTCGCGAACGGCTTCTTAGATTGAAAGAAGCGACGTTCATAATATGTATGCACAATTTTTTCCATTGAGACATCAGTGGCGTGCCCGAAGGGCTCGCCACCAATCTTCATCCAGCTCGACCATTTCAGGAAGATGATGTTATCTAATGTATGGTTCCAAGCCGATCGAAAGATGACAAGCTTAATTTAGTAGGGTTTCAGCGAAATCGTATATATTGTATTTATATGTAATAGGTGTTTGTATGTATATAGCGATACGGTTACGAAGGGCGCTCTATTCTGCATCATCAGTCCGTAGGAGTGTGATATCTTCCTTAATACATGGCCTAGAAACACTAAACTTTCAAGGCATGACAATGATGATATTACCGACCTTATAGAGCCCCCTCGGGGCGCGATTAGGCGCTCTATGCAATCTAGTTTTATTATTTGTAGTCAACGTGTTAAAATGTCTCGTATAACATACTGTTCCGTTGATGGGTGTACCAAAATAGGACTTCGATTTTTCCGCTTTGCTAATAGGAATATCAAGACTCAAAAAACGTCTAAACAAAATTCTAAAATTAAAATTTTGCAAAACATAAATACACAGGCATGCATTAATTTTTCTCATTAATTAAAAATAAGTCGTTTTTTAGTAGTACATAGTAGGAACAGGATTATTTAAGTCATTTTATTAAAAAATCCAAATAGTTTTCTCCACCTACTAAACCAATTAAAATTACTCTCAAGATTTTTAATGAAAAATTTTATATAGGTATTTGTAGTATATTTATTTTTTTATTTTTATTGTATTGAAATCATATTGCATGTATATATATATATATATATATATATATATATATATATATATATATATATATATATATATATATATATGTTACCGGCAAAGTCCGTTTCATCGTGATACTTAAGTTTGCCTAGGTAACCCGGCAAACTTAGGTGTGCCAAACACTTTTTAGGAAAAGTCCGAAATAATAAATTTGTGACCGTTACGTCGCTGGTCATTTTCTAGTCGCAACTAGTTATAGTCTGTTTGTAATATGTCGCAGGTACACACGCACTGCGTTGATTGTTTAAGGTGGCATTTTCCGATCGCGTCCATGGTGGCCAACTTAATTTCATTTTGTCATGGTTTTTCGGCTTTAAAATTTTTAACAATAAAATTATAAGCATATTAAATATAGATTAATATCCTGCAAGCAATTTTTAGTTAATTATTTAAAGTTTCAACGTGTATAATGACTTCATTCAAAAGATTAATATTTTAAAAGATCTATGGTGACTTTTTTCTGAGACTAGGACCTCAACATTCTTTTTAAATATTATTTTCCTAAAATAAATCATAAAATATCTTGAGACTTTTAATAATACGTTAAAAAATACCTATAAAATATGAATCTACGGTTAATATTGTGACAATATTCATTAAAAAGAAAAATAAAGCAAAACATTGTACTAAAATAAAATTAAGTTGGCAATAAATGGGTGTGGTCGGTAAATGCAGTATTAAGCAGGGTGCGCATTGAATCGACTCGGCTCGGCTCGGCACGGCACGGCACAGTCAAAAGGTTTGGTATACATGCAATTATATGAGGAGGAGCGCATTGAATCGGTTTCGCCCGCTCGTAATGGCCAAATCGGAATCAGAGCAAAAATTGCCGAAATGTCCGACTGCCTGCGACTACTTCTCGTATTGAGACGCAAGCGGAAGAGATAGGTGTGCAATGGCGGACGAAGTTTTGACAGTAAACGTTCGTTTTTATTTTTTTTTTGTACGACCCGAAGAATCACGAAAATGTGCGGAAGGAGGCTTAGGAGGAAATAGCGAAAAAACGTCTGGTACGATACTACGTCTATACATCACAATAGTTGCAGCTGTTTTAAAGAACCGATAGCCGAATCAATGCGCTTTGACTATCGCCATTCCGAACGAAACTTACCGAGTCGAGTCTATTCAATGCGCGCCCTGCTTTGAGTGTTTGTCTATTCGTCTAACTGGACCGGGTTTGCTCAGGCTTGTTATTATCATTTAATAAAAAAAGTTTAATAATAAGTATATTATGAAGGTATATTTAACTTAATGAAATACGATGAAATCATGTTATTTACAGGCTTAGCATCACTAGTATACCAATTATCATGATACAACACAAAGGTAAGAACATATTTCGGACTTTTCCTAAAACATGTTTGGCAAACCTAAGTTTGCCGGGTTACATTCTAGGCAAACTCCGAAATAGAGAACAATTTCGGACTTTGCCGAAAACGTCCCGGCAATGTGCGGTTTACCTAGGCAAACTTAAGGATGACGATGAAACGGACTTTGCCGGTAACATACCGGGTGTCAACGAGATCACTTTCCGGCTGTCATTTATTTAGTTTTTAATCGATCAAGATGAAACTTTGCAGGAGTCATAGGCTAATATAAAGTCACTCTTCAAGGTATTTGTCGAATTTCGACGACTTCCGGTTTAGCCGGAAGTGACCCCAACTTTGAATTTTCAAATGAGACACCCTGTATGTTTCTCGATTTTTGGAATCTAGAGATCATTTTACGTACAACTGTATTATAGTTATTACTTTTTGTGCCAATTTAACATTTTTAAAAGAAATTTTTTGTTTTAATCTAGTGTGCCATGACCCACCTTAAATCGTTCTAATAGACGTTTACATCTGCACAAAAGTACCTACGCAATTTTATCACCTTTCATTTGTCTTACCAGAGCGTTCAAAGTTGACTAAAGCGCTTTTTTGATAATAACTTAAAAAAATTAAATACAACTATAACACTTTCATAGTATAATTAGATGTAGTTTTTTATTACGAATCCAACGGTGCATCACAACATTAAAATTCTCTTGGATTTTCTAAAGAGAACTGCATTTTATTGGCATAGCCATTTGTTATGGTTTGATCAAACATGTAACTGCACGACGATCAAATATTATATCCAGTTAGCCATGAAAAACAATTAAATTATAGCTGTTTAAAAAATAACGGAATAAAGCCTCAAAATATTGTGAAGTTTGCCATGGAAAACAATTGAATTCGGGATAAATGATAGCATTTTACAAATTTGTAAAGAATTATTTTCTCTGGTCTTTAATATTATGTTTCTGGTTTGTGGCGAATTGTTTACAGCCACCTATTATTATTATTCAGTTTTGTCATGGCTAAGTGGATATAATATTTGATCGTCGTGCAGTTGCATGTTTGATCAAACCATATAAAATGGCTATTGCAATAAAATGCAGTTTTCTTTAGAAAATCCAAGAGAATTTTGATGTTGTGATGCACTGTTGGATTCGTAATAAAAACTACATCTAATTATACTATGAAAGTTGTATTTAATTTTTTTAGTTATTATCAAAAAAGTGATTTAGTCTACTTTGAACGCTCTGGTAAGACAAATGAAAGGTGATTAAATTGTGTAGGTATTTTTGTGCAGATGTAAAGGTCTGTTAGAGCGATTTAAGGTGGGTCATGGCACTCTAGATTAAAACAAAAAATTTGTTTTAAAAATGGTAAATTGACACAAAAAGTAATAACTATAATACAGTTGTACGTAAAATGATCTCTAGATTCCAAAAATCAAGAAATATATAGGGTGTCTCATTTGACAATTCAAAGTTGGGGTCACTTCCGGCTAAACCGGAAGTCGTCGAAATTTGACAAGTACCTCGAAAAGTGACTTTTTATTAGCCTATGACTCCTGAAAAGTTTCATCTTGTTCGATTAAATACTAAAGAAATGACAGCCGAAAAGTGATCTCGTTGACACCCGGTATATATATATATATATATATATATATATATATACATACCTAATGCATGATACGAAGCCCAGCACACACTACAGGTGAGGGGCAGCCCACTCTTAAACGGCGACTACGGCTGTATATCTAAGGAATTTATGTTTTAATGTTAAATAAAATGTTCACCTTTGTTAGTATGATAGGTTTATATGAGATACATTTATTTTTAGATATATAAGTTATTACGAGTCCCGCTAAATGTACGGCTATTAAGAAGCCCAAAAGTATATACCGTATATAACTCCCCGATTTTAAGAAGCCTGCGGCGTTGCCATAGCATTTTTTAACGTTCTAACGATTTTTGCATGTGTTTTAATATGAAATATCTTTAGGATGCCCCAGGATCCATATCTTTGATACACTTCCGATTATACGAAGCCCGCATATTTTATAATTCAAAATATTTGAATATATCCGTTCTTGACGGTCAAATGTACTTGGAATTTTTGGAAAACGACTTACCAGGATTGCTTCAGAATATACCTCCAAACATCCAGGCACAAAATATGTGGTTACAACAGGATGGAGCCCCATCCCATTTTTCGCAACAAGTCAGAGCCCTGTTAAATAATGAGTACGAAAATCGCTGAATTGGAAGAGGAGGACCAGTTGGATGGCCTGCGAGGTCGCCCGACCTAACAAAACTTGATTTTTTTCTATGGGGGCATGTAAAAGACCTCGTTTATAGGGAACCTCCAACAACCGAACAAAACATGCGACATAGAATTATTGACGCGTTTGCCACAATTACACCTGCAATGCTCAGAAATGTGGAAAGGGTCTTTCAAGCGAGAATTGGTAAATGCCTTGAACAAGATGGAAGACATTTCGAACATCTTTTAAAATAAAGTGCTTGTTTTTCCATGGCCGCCTAGCTATTTTGTTCATAAAACTTTATTACGAATAGCGACATTTATGATTTTTGATAAATATTTTGAAAACGGTTTGGAATTTGAAATAAATTGCAATTACAAAAAATATTTGTTTTGAAATTCTTCATCAAATGGTAAAATAACATACAGGGTGTTCCATTTAAAAAACTTGAGAAAAATTAGTTTAAAATGTGTCATTTTTAAAATCTTATTGTGAACACCCTGTATGAAGTAGGTAAAAACTATTTAATTCATGGTGTTTCTAGCCCCCTTGTTATAAATCTCACACAATGCCGTGGTAAAAAATGCTTTTAGATTGTTTTTTTTTATCTTTTTTCCAGGGCTGCAAAACTTTTTTTTTTTTAGTTTTTAATTTATTGCTCTTAAAGTACCGAAGCAAATTAAATAAAATTTTAGGCAATTATGAAGGACACTAATACAAACCTAAATATGCAAAAAAACACGGGGTGTCCCATTAAAAAAAATACAACGTTATGTTATCACACTTTCTTGGTCCGCCCTGTGTATGCGAAAATATTTTCCTAAAATGCAGCCTGTAATACAGTATAAGTCACCATATGAATGAAATTCCTAACTTAATTCGTGTAGGAGCTATGGAAGCCTGACGCGCTATTGCAGGACCCTGTATGTATTATGTTGGTCTACCAAACTTTTCATAGATAAACTTTTTTCCAAAGATGCATATATTAACACCAATGAAACTAAAATTATGATATTTTAATTTATTGTCCTCTAAAAGCCAGGACTCAGCATAGAACTATATTTATTTGAAATTATCATTTTGTGTCCCATTTGATCCTCCTTGTGTCCATAACTAACCTTTTAAATATGTGTCAAATTAGTTTTGGTTTACACCAGCGCCGGAGGGGGGGGGGCAAAAGGGGCGGTCGCCCTGGGCACAATTTCACAGGGGCACAATCAGGCGCTCCATTTTTGTAAACTAAATTTTTGTAATATTTTAGATAATATAAATAATAGCAATATTTGCATTTTCCAAACTTCCTAAATTACATATTATATGTACATCTTTTAGTCTGTTATTTATAACTAAATAACTTTTGCTAAGGGCGTAGTACACCTGGCGCTCTAATGAAAAAAGTAGGTCTATTTGGCGTTATGATACGATATAAATAATGATTAAAACTCCGTACAATTAAAATTTTTCGAAAATATAATTGCAGCAGGTTAACTCACGGTTCGTCAACAATTATTGTAACCTAAATGGCTAAATAATAATTGCAGAAAACGCAACGGGTTCAATGGAGGGGGCGCTTTATAAAAAAAAAATTATGGAAAACGAGTAGAAACTGGTATTATTAAAAGCAATAAAATACTTCAACTTTCCAAAGTACAAAGGTGGGTGTCCACTGTCCACTAGAGCGAATCGCCAGTTTCCGTGATTTTTGTTGTTATTATTTTTTAAATATTTACTTGAAAAAAATTTGTTCCATTTCATTCCTTTTTTCTGACTATGTGGTTTGTCAAAAGAAAAAGAATAATTAAGATGAATACGGAGTTTGTCCTCCATTTGATTTTCGAAACACTTTCTATACTTTTTACAGAAGGGGTGTAGTAAAAGGATGTGATGTGAATACACTCAATGGTGAAAAGAGTAAGTACAAGTAAATACAAGTTTGATTGGGTTTGATTGGGTCAATGGTGAAAAGAGTAAGTACAAGTAAATACAAGTTTTATAAAGTATGATTTTAGCGCGTAAGCTATGCTAGAAAACAAGCAACTTGCAGCACGTCTTCTAAAGGGGCAAGTGTTAGAATGGTCTATGTACATGTACTTCTTATATTTTTTTTTATTTGATGTTCTTTTAAAGAAAAAATATTTTTAGACCATATTTTAAAATCTGTCAATTTTTACTAAAATATTACATTAATAAAGCTATTAAACTAATTGTAAATTGATTAACTGCCAAATATTAAGAAAATAAAACGATACCTCAGAGTAAAACAATATACCAATCGTTATAAGCTTGTAAAAATTTTAAAAAATCTTTTTCTGCAATCGTGCGCAAAGTAGGATTTTGCGCTTTCTAAATCGTGCACAAATCATCCAAAATTCCATTCCATTTTCAACGAAGTAGGAAAATATTTTTTTTTTTCATGAAACGCAGGACTCCCTGCTTGTTTTGGGTCTGTTTTTTGGGTTAAAAGTAAAGTCTTGGAATTATTATAATATTCATTTCGAAAAAACAAGTTCTTTTACAGGTATAAGTTCTGAAATTGAGAAAAGTATAAAACAATAAAATAAATATTTTAACAAAACGAGCAGCATCTTAAAAATTGTTGGTTAAGAATAAACTGTACTGAATAAAAGATCAAAAACCTTCCCACATTTTCGGCTACAAAATTTTATTTGACTTGTTCTGAAATGTCTTAACCCCAAAAACCTAAATTGACATACATTATAAATTTTCAATTACCCCTTTTTCCTTCCGTTAAAAACACTGTGCTCAAATTAGGTTTTCTTTACATAATTATAGGAAAAAAGCGACCACCATCACAAAACTCGAGGTTTCAGAATTTTAATTCTATTATCAGCTCGTAAGGATGTGGCTTTACAGGATATAGTTTTCACGAAAATTTTGTTGAAATTGGTTTAGGACTGTCGGATGCAGGGAGGTGTCAAATTGATGAGATGACAGACAGACACTAGAATGTCTTAGAATGTCTTATATGCCCTTAAAATGATCGAAAACATGCACTTTAGTTGAAATCAGAAAATCTTCGGAATAAAAAATACCTTCCCAGAAGCTAATAATAATTTATTTATTTTTACCATAAAAATATTTTTCTACAAACGTGTTAAAAATGCATTTTTTAACACGCCGCAGATGCCTTAAAAATGTTACTTTATGGCACTAGTGTTAAAAGTACTTTATAGCACTAGTGTTAAAAGTACTTTATAGCACTAGTGTTAAAAGTAATACTATGGCAACTACGACGCCAACAATGGTTGTTGGTTTTTTTGACAAATGTCAACTTAATAAAACGTGCTAAAAATGCATTTTTTAACACGCCGCAGATGCCTTAAAAATGTACTATGGCAACTACGACTCCAACAATGGTTGTTGGTTTTTTTGACAAATGTCAACTTAATAATTTTATATTATATCTACGATGCTACTTAAAACTATGTGTTTCCAATATATTAAACTTTCTAAAAATTGTAATTGTGTTTTTGTTTTTTATTGGCGTTTGTAGAAAAAATTTTGTATGATATTTGTGTTAAAAGTACTTTTAAGGCACTCATTTGAATTGCAGAATTCGCTTCGCTCATTCTGCAAACTTTCAAATTCGTGCCGTAAAATTGTACTCACTTATATCATAAATAACTATTATACATTATTTTATTCAATGCTCTCCATTGGGATCTCGATTGTTGTGAAGTTTTAGACAGCACAATTATAATACGTAGTTAAATTTAAAATTAAATTTAAAAGTTTTCTTTATCGTCGGTAAAATTCTGCAAAACCCTAAAACTGACGATTTGATTTTTCATAATATCGAGAAATAAATTTACCATTTTAGGAACGCTAGACCTCTAAGATGAAGTAGTTGTTTTTCACTGCGACGATTCGTATCGCAGATAAAATCATCAAGTTAAAAATTTTAATTACGTGTCTGTAATTTTTAGTGCATGCAGAGCTGGGAATAACTACTAACTACGTTACTTGAAAATATCTAAGTTACTTGAATGTAACTTAGTTACTGTAACTTAGTTCCTTTTTTAAATACCTTAACAGTATCTTGTACCTAGTTACTTTTACGAAGTAACTTGTAACTGTTACTTTAGAAAAGTAACTTAAGTTACAAAACGTAACTTTAGTTACAAATTTTGTAACTAAAGTTATTTTTTTATATGAAAAACATAATTCAGCATTATGCAACACATCTTTTGACATATAATCATAACTTTAATGAATATTTTAAAGTTAGAAATATAGAAAATAAAGGTAAAAACTGTACATCTTAGAACATGGACAGAAGAAATAACAGACTAAAAAAGAAAAACCAAATCTTAAATGACCAACTAGACATAGATAAATCACCATTATTCAACTTATTTTAATAATTTATTTTATTATTCGATAATTTTGTTATAAATATTAACAATAAAATTCACCTAAATAAAATTATATCACTGTAAAATTATGTTAATCAGATAACCAATTTTAGGTACAAAACTATTTAAGAACAATTCTCATTTGTAAGGTTGTTAGCCGCACTTGACGAAGTAGCAGCGCTACGAAACATTCCATGCATTTTTTAAATAAAAAAGTGAAAATCTTACACAGTTTTCTCTACGTATAGAAGAATATTTGTATAATATTGTTTGGCCAACCGGTACACAATTACAGCATGTCACTTCCTCTATAGGCCCAATATGTCTCAATATTTCCACTCATGGCGAGTCTTTAAAAAATTGTTACTACTTTGGAAGTAAAAAAGCATTAAAACCTTTTAAATACAAAATAAAAAGTTATAAGCGATAGAAATTTTGTTAAAAAATCCAGCACCTAACTTCGAATGTTGACCGATTTATTTTATAAATACCAATAAACTATTAACGTTTTCCCCATACAAGAGAGCATATTTCGCGTAATAGGACCCTAATGATAAAATAATGGCGGTTTTTTTATAACGCAATCCAAACTCATGGCAGTTCTTTCAACTTTTCTCTCTTTCCTCTCTTCATAACCCAACACATAGAGAGTTATACGATTATTAAAATTAAAACAAGAAAAGAATATAATAACGGCGATCTAAACAATGTTGCCAGTTTTAGAGGGCTTCTTATAATACGTAAGGCATACTGGGCTGGCTAAAATCGGTGTCATATATTAAGTACATATACTGCTAAAGTCAATCTCCCCCTACTGGCAAGTCGTTTGAACTAAAGGTACATGTTTTGAGATATTGTATCGATTTTATGAAGCCCCACAAAATTTTCGGAAAATCGCGTGGTAGTATATATATGGCATGGTTGTGCTTAATACATGCTAATTTTTTAAGAAGCCCGAATCGGGCTTCCTAAAACCACTGTGGGCTTCCTAGTATCTGCAGAACATGGCATTTTTGGCTTCTTAAAGGTGGTTTATATGTATATATATATATATATATATATATATATATATATATATATATATATATATATATATATATATATATATATATATATATGTATGTATGTATATATATATATATATATATATATATATATATATATATATATATATATATATATATATATATATATATCTATATATACATATATATATATATGTATATATATATATATATATATATATATATATATATATATATATATATATATATATATATATATATATATATATATATGTTAGATCGTGGCCGACAAAAACTTCTTTTTAAAAAACACTTTATTTATTTACACGACTAACAAATACATTTGTTTGGTTTTCGGACTTTCAAAGTTTTAACTTTACAAGCGGTCTAATTTGTCTAAACTGATGCAGCGCTTTTAGATGGAGGTATTTATATTCTTTTGTTATCGTAATAGAGTTTCTAGAAAAGTCTCGTAATATTGCACAATATGTCGCAATACTGCATTCGTTCCCATATGGGTCAGCAATAATTTGAGATAACGTGAAACTTGATATTTTGATAAACACCTGCATCCTGTTACAGATAAGCGACTTAGAATAATTCTTAATAATACATAGGATATTTTGGATATAACAGCTCCCTCTTATAATAAAAAGTTAGTGCTATTCAGTGCAGTAACTTTTAAGAGCAGTGTATAATAATGATAAAGTACAATAAGCAATAATAAAATATATGGAAAGCGTAAAATACAATAATAAAGAAATGATAATATAATCGAATCATGATAAATTGGAAATAATATAGATAGTTCCTTTCAAATTTTTATGCGCAATTCTTATTTATGTTCGTATTTATAATTTCGAAGGTTTCACCTTCATCAATTGGTTCACCGAGACGAATGCTTGGACGTCTTCGCGGTAACATTTTGGAAAGTCGTTTTCCTAATAACGATATTCCAGGTTTTGGAGAAGGTGGATATGGAGGGCTGGATTGATCAATACTGATTCCAATCATTCGCCTACGTTTTTGACATTTTCGGAAAATGTATACAATTATTACGAGTATTATTAAAGTTATAGAAACATAAGTGAACCATGGCGTATATTTCTGAATTAAAGGTTCATTGATTAGGTCGTCTATATCTCTAGAATATTGATCCAATTTGTGTTTAGCAATTTCCAAATCTTCGAGATTTAGTTCACCAATTTTAAGTGGTTTTAAGTCTAAGTTTTTATGAGCGTTATTTGGCAAATTAGAACAACAATTAAAAGGTATTTGAATTGTATTAGAATAGTTATAGTGCCATTCTGAAACTTTTGTCATTGAAGCTTGAACTCTTGTAGTTCCAACAAATGCTGAACAGCTGGGTTGTAGCGTCATAATTGTGTTAGTATCGATTATTTCTGATTTTGGATCAATATTTTCACATTTAATTGTTATTGGAGTTTGATCGGCAATCACCAATAACCACATATTTGGTTTTAACAATTGTACCTTATAGTCTTGTGCGTACATTGAAATTACTTCGCAATTTTTGGGAAGACTATTAAATTGTTGCGTTTTGAGAAGTTGCGCTTCACAAATAGCATTAGAATCAATTGGGTATGAATACAAGTTTTTACAAAGCTTAATATTAATCATTACTTCTTTACAATGTTCAATATCAGATAACGGAATAAACTGATCTGAATCATCACCTTTCGCTATGTATTTTTGGATGGTTGGTAGAATATAATGAAGCTTAGTTCGATTATCTTTAGTTGGAATAGGGTATAGTCGATAAACTGTGTACAATTCGGGTTCAACTAAAGGAATATCCAAAACAAATACTAATTTATCCATTGTTTGGAATGCTGCTAACTCAATGATATCTAAATACGTAGCAACCTTAGCTTCTCTAGGGGAAAGGGGTAAATTATTCTTTTGAAGGTTTTGAGCTACTTTTCCTAATGCTGATACTAAGTCTTTTGGGGTAATGATAGAAGTATGAATTATATTTAGTCTCGCGAAAGTGACAGCGTTTAAGATGTCATTTAATTGTTCTTCTATGAAAGAATAAGATTCCATTAAATGTTGACAAACAGTTATAAGCCGTAGCTTACTTTCTAATAGTTCAACTTCATCCCATATATCGAGAATGTTTTTTTCTATGTTCTTTAGGTTTTTGTTGAAAGTTTCTTCGTCGATTTGAAGTTTTCGTAAAGTTTCATTAAAGCTCTTGATCACTGAAGTTGTTACCATTATTTGCTTTTTCATTAGAGTTTCAAGTTCATGTTCGTCTTTCTCAATTTTGTTTATACAGTTATTATAATATTCTCCATCTGAAGAGTCTAAGTTTCCAGTAATAAATTTCCAAATGCTTCCTGCAGCGTTGATTAAGCCACGTCTTTTTCTTGGTCTAGTTGAAACATCTAGTTCCAGTTCTTCAAATTTATCTTCTATATCTTTGGAAATTTGTCCAAGCAAACTGATGTGTGTTTTTAAATCGACATACACATTTTTCATGTAGTTATTGTTACTATTTAGCATAGTTTTTAGGCTTTGTAAAATGTTGTTATTACTATCATATAATTCTTTTAGTCTTCTTGTGTCTTTGTAGACTAGAAGTGTCCATTTATCATTAGAGACTTTTAGTTTAGTTTCTCTTTGAAAGTATAATCCGACATTATTTTCGATAGGTCTGAGTGTATAGCGATAACTATCATTTCTTTGTCTTGATAGAGCAAGCGTATTGGAGAGCATAATTAAAAATCTGAAATGAAAAAATTTTAATCAGTATTTTCTTCTATAGCGTTTTTATCATCTGGTTTAATTATTACGTCATCATAGTATGGTTTTAGTCTATCGTAATTGACTTTAGTTGTTTGTTTCGTTTGTAAATTTTCTAGTGTTGCTGAATTTAGATGAATTTCTTTGATTATAAAAGGACCATTAAATTTGTTAGCGAGTTTTCCTTTAATTTGTGATTCCTTTACATAAACTTTATCACCGACTTTGTAATCTGCATTATCTCTTTTTACGTGTTCGTCGAATCTTCTTTTAGCTTTTTCTTTTGATTGTATTGTTCTTTGCCTGGCAAGGTCATAGTAGTGTTTAATTCTGGCATTTAGGTCTCTTATATATTTTGAAACAAGTTCCTTTTCGTTGTAAAGGGTTTCTGGAGGTCTGGTAGATGTATGTCCAAATATTAATTCATATGGTGTAAATCCAGTTGTCTTATTTACAGAATTATTGTAACATATACAAGCATATGGCAATAATTGTAAGGGGTGTTCATTTGGGTCTTCAGTAGTCATTACTCGTATCATTTCTAAAAGAGTGGCATGGAATCTTTCCAATGAGCCATTTGATTGGGGGTGGTTTACACTAGAGAATGTTAATTTTATGTTGTAGAGATTACATAAGTCTTTCATTAATTGGTTGTTAAATTCTCTTCCAAAGTCGCAATGTATCCTTAAAGGTGTTCCATAGTGTTGGAAATAGAGTAATAAAGTGTTTACTACGGATTTTGAGGTTTTGTCCATTAGTGGGTATGCTTGAATAAATTTAGTGAGTTCGTCTCTTATAGTTAGGATATGGTTTCTTTCTGGAATTTCTAGAATGTCAATATTTATTCTTTCAAATGCGGTTTTTGGTGTTTCTGTAATAACTAGTGGGTTATCCATGTTTTTCCTCATAACTTTATTTTTCTGGCAGATTTCACATTTCTTTATAAAATTCTCAACATCTTTGCTGAGTCCTGTCCAGTTGTATTTTTCTTTAAGTCTTCTTATTGTTTCATTAACTCCTCTGTGAAAGTTCCTTTTTCCAGAGTGATATTGATCCATGATTATTGGGATTTCATCCTGTTGTGGAGTGGTTACAATATTTTCACAAGTAACAATTTTTAAATCTTTGTCAGCAAAAATAAAACATAGCATTTCTAAAAATGGTAGGTCAACATTGTTTTCTACATAATATGTTTTTGATTCATCTATCTCATGTTGTGAACTAACTAAGGCTTTAAATAGTATAGCTATAGCATCTTCCATTACGAAGGGTAAGGTTATGAGATAATATTTTCTTTTATTTGAGGTTTTAGAATTCAAAATATTTATTTTGTCATCGTCAAAACTTGGGTGTTCCTCATGGAAATCTTCTATAATCTTATAGTGTAAATCTGTTAGTTTATCTTGTTGAAAAATAATTATTATATTCTTGTGGTCTTTATCCAGGAGTTGATCATTTGTATATCTAATCTTTGAGTAGTCGATTAAAGATTTTACGTGGTATAGTTCCCAAAATCTTTTAAATTCGTTTTCCATAGTTTGAGGTGACATTAGTTGAGTTTCATTTTCGTCTATTTCTGTGGAAGAGGATTCTGGTTCTTCCTGAGTTTTCTTATTAAATGCTGTAACTTGTTTAAAATGGTTAATTTTAATTCTGCTTAAGGCGTCAGCATTCTTGTTTATTCTTCCAGGTTTATACAGGATTTCATAGTCATATTCTTCCAATTTTAGTCTCCATCTGGCAAGTCTTGAGCCTGGATCTTTTATTGAGAATAACCATGTCAATGGTCTATGGTCTGTTACGAGTTTAAATTTTCTTCCATACAAATATGGTCTGAAGTGTTTTACTGCCCAGACAATTGCTAATAGTTCTCTTTCAATAACACTATATTTGGTTTCGGCTGGACATAGTGTTCTGGATGCGAAAGCTATTGGTAAGTCTTTTCCAATTGGACCTTGAGATAAAATTGCTCCTATTGCAAACATAGATGCATCCGTAGTTAGGACAAAAGGTTCCTCAAAGTTTGGGTAGATAAGAATAGGTTCTTTGGTTAGATAATCTTTTAATGTATCAAATGATTTTTGACAGTGTGAATCAAAAACAAAAGGAGTATCTTTCTTTAGTAATGTAGTCAATGGTTTTGATACTTTGGCATAATCTGGAATAAATCTTCTGTAATATCCGGAAAGTCCTAAAAATGATTTTACTTCTTTTGTATTAGTTGGAATTGGAAATTCTTTAATTGCCGTAACTTTATTTGGATTTGGTTTTACTCCATCTTTTGTTATCAGGTGTCCGAGATAGGCGACTTCTTTTCTTAAGAATTCACATTTATCTGGCTGTATTTTTAAGTTAGCTTTTCTGAGTCTGGCAAATACTTCTCGAAGTCTGTATATATGTTCATGAATAGTACTGCTGTAAATTATAATATCATCCATGTAGACTGCACATTTTTCATTCTGGATACCCATTAGAATGTTATCCATAACTCTTTGGAATGTAGAAGGTGCATTCTTTAACCCGAAAGGCATCCTTAAAAATTCGTAGTGTCCGTTATCGACAGAAAATGCTGTTTTTTCTACGTCATCTGGGTTGACTTCTATTTGGTGAAAGCCTGAGGCCAAATCTAATGTTGTAAAGTACTGACAGTGTCCTAGTTGATCTAAAAGGTCAGATATATTTGGTAATGGATACCTGTCGTCTATACTAATGTCGTTTAGTTTTCTATAGTCTATCACAAGTCTATATTTCTGTTTTCCAGATGCGTCCATTTTCTTTGGAACAACCCATACTGGACTTGACCATGGTGAAATTGAAGGCTGGATAATTCCTTGGTCTAACATCTTGTTTATTTGTGTCTTCACTTCTTCTTTATGGACATGTGGATATCTGTAGGACTTAGTATGGATTGGCCTGGAGTCTTTTGTTTTGATTGAATGCTTGATTTCACTAGTAAAAGTCAGTGAATCTCCTTCTAAGTAAAATATATCAGAAAATTCTAGACAAACTTGAGAAATCAATCCCCTTTCTTCGTCGTTCATGTGTTCTGTTCGTAATTGGGTTATTATCTCTTCTTCCCTGTTGATTACTTGTGGATATGTAGTATCTTCCTTATTGAAGTTTTGAACTGAAGTACTTTCCTTAATAAGAGGTTCGAAAGTTAAATTGCAAAAACTAACTGTTTTGGGAATCATATTTATGTTTAAAACTGATGTCAAAAATTCTCCTCTTTCATTTATTTTGACTATGGCGTTTGGTAAACGAACTTTGTCAATGCATTGGGCTAATAAGATTGCTTCGGTATTTTTCAATTTATTTGTTCTTAATTTACAAATTTTTTCTGTACGTGGTTCAATATTTATAGTATTCTTAAAATTTGCTATATTTTCTATCGCCGTATTTTCGTTAATTCCGTCCACCTTGTACATGGGTATTATTTTAAAGTTTGTAGTAAGCTGTTTATTTTTTAAATCTACAACGCAATGATAGTGTTCTAGGAAATCTGATCCGAGTAGACCGTCAAATTCAATATCAAGGTTGTAAATAAAGACTTTGTGTGGGTCGTTATCAACGAAAGGAATTAATGTTGATTGGGTAATTAAAACATTTTCATTAGTAATGCCTTTGACTAATAAGTTTTCAGAGGTTCTTGCTTTAAAATTTTCACATGTTTTGGGTTTAAAAATTGAAATTCCTGCGCCGGTATCTATTAATAATTTAAAGGTTTTTGTTTTATCAAAAATGTAATAAAGGTTTTGAGATGAAACAGTATTTAAAGAAAACTTTGTTCTAAAAAATTGGGGTTGGGGTTGAAATTTTCTTGAACCGTCATTGTTTGGAACTGATCTGTCAGTTCTGACATTCCCGAGGCTTCGTTCTGAAAATTTACGTTTGTTTGAGAAAAATTTTCATTGCCGCTACACAGAGAAAAACGATTAGTGTTGTTACACTGAGAAAAATCTTGAGTTTCGTTGTATTGCGTGTAGTTTTCTGAGTCGGAACGAAAATTATCATTATCGGAATAATCATCGTGATATTCATCATCGTAGTATTCTTTTTCGTGATAATACTCGTCTCGAGATTCGTAATTTGCGTCAAAATTTGGGATTTCGACAAAATCAGGGTTAAATTCATTTTTGTTTGTGTTTATGTGATGTGTTTTCTGTTGATTTGGTCGCATAAAGACCGTACTGGGTCTTTGTTGAAAATTTTGAAATCTTGTTTGATTTTGACTTGATGACGCGGGTTGGAAATTTGGTCGTGTGTTGTTTTGGGGGTTTGCGGACTGCGTCCTTTGTTGATTGTTTTGGGGGTATGCGGACTGTGTCCTAAATTGAGTATTTTGGGGGTATGCGGACTGCGTCCTGTACTGACTGTTTTGAGGGTATGCGGACTGCGTCCTGTCTTGAATCGGCATGTACATAGGTTGGAATGTACGATTATATTGGGGTACGGACTGCGTCCTTTGCGTCTGTTTCATTCTACATTCATTTACATTGTGTCCGTTCTTTTTGCAGAATGAACAAAATTTCGGATTTGAGATTTGGGGTTTTTGTATTTTTTGAAATTTCTGTGTTTCGAAGTAAGACAGTTGTAGTTCTCGTTTTATTCTATTTATAGCGTCTAGCATCGTATTGGGATTTCCTGCCCTAATAATTTGACCTAATCTTTGTTCTAATCCTGTCAAGAGAGTGTTTAAACACATATTATCAATTAGTAATATTTGTGCATTTTTTTGAGCGTGCGTCAAAATTTGTTTGATAACAGCGGAATGCATTTTTGCATTGTGCGTTTGTAATCGAGCAGCAAAAGTTAAAGGGTTCTCATTTGACAGTTGATGCATACGTTGCAAATCTTGAATTAAAGAAGTTAGATCTCTTGGATCTCCAAAATGAACAGTTAGTAGTTGGGAAATATCATCCCACCTATTTATCTCTCTAGAGTTTATTAATTGAGCAGCTTTTCCGCGCAATTGATTTTTGATTTTAATAACTAGTAAAATTTTTTGGTCGCGGGTACACATATCATCGGCTCTGTTACATGCGTTAATAAAGGTGTTTAGAGAAATTTGATCTCCGTCGTATTCTGGTACGAGAGAAAAAATTTCAGATAATTTATAGGGTTCAATGTCACCAGCATTTTGATTTTGATTTTGGTTCTCTTCATTTTGAGCCATGATTGTTTTTTTTTTTTTTTTATTGGTTACGTATTTGTTACTAAAATGTTCGGTGAGTTTAGACAAGTTAGAGTGGGAAAATTCAAATTATTCGAGTTAGCGAGAATGATTCAAATCAATTTGTAAATCAACAATATGACAATTTATCAACGACTTACATTAATTGAAGAAACATTCTTGGCTTCGATGAGGTGTTTGAGGGAATCAGCTGTCCAACGTGCCAGGGGTTCCACTAGGTGCTCCTAATCCACACGTGGTGTTGGTGCTGCGACGTGCCAGGGGTTCCACTACGTGCTCCTAATCCACACGACGTTTGGTTTCAGCGTCAACTACAGCTGGGAATTCGATGACCACTAGGTAGTTAGATCTTGCCCGCAGGCCACTTGTTCTACGAAGCAGTTCGTCGATCAGGGTTTGTTTGTTTTGTTTTGTGGGCTCTTGTGTCCCTTGATGAACTCTTTTTGAGTTGCTGATCTCTTTGGACCTTTGGAAATTTCTTGATTTCCGTTGTAGCAATTTTCTTCTTGTTGCAGTTGAAAGTTGTGTTTGATATCACTAGGATTTGATAGTCACTTGGAGGTAAATTCGTTCTGTAAAGAATTGAAATTCACTCGCGTTTTGGTGCTCAGGAACCGAACAACCGTTTGACGATCAGAACAATCCTACCACGACTGCGCCAATTTGTTAGATCGTGGCCGACAAAAACTTCTTTTTAAAAAACACTTTATTTATTTACACGACTAACAAATACATTTGTTTGGTTTTCGGACTTTCAAAGTTTTAACTTTACAAGCGGTCTAATTTGTCTAAACTGATGCAGCGCTTTTAGATGGAGGTATTTATATTCTTTTGTTATCGTAATAGAGTTTCTAGAAAAGTCTCGTAATATTGCACAATATGTCGCAATACTGCATTCGTTCCCATATGGGTCAGCAATAATTTGAGATAACGTGAAACTTGATATTTTGATAAACACCTGCATCCTGTTACAGATAAGCGACTTAGAATAATTCTTAATAATACATAGGATATTTTGGATATAACATATATATAGTAGAAAAATGGAAGATTTCTTGGCCTATAGGTAATATAATAAATGTAAATGCGAAGATTTACTTCTTCGCTAGTGCAGCGAAAAGGCCGTGAATGAAAAATAAAAATAATGAGGACTATCTTTGATTCTGGTCTGGGTGACCTCCTGCTATCGATTTCTGGGCCCTTACCCATCAGCGGGCAGGCTTACACCCAGGGTGGCTGAAGAACAGACCACGATTTGATCGGAATCAAAGAGAGTCCTTATATCCAAAATGTTCGGAAAGGATGGGTAAGATGTAGTGGCTCGCGCCAACTAGTTCACCCAGTGTTGCTCCAAAAATGTTTGGCTGCTAACACAATAATACTCGAAAGTATGTCGAATGTCGATTTTCTCGACGTCGACGGTACAAATGCACCATTGTACTACAATAGTAGAAAAATGGAAGATTTCTTGGCCTATAGGTAATATAATAAATGTAAATGCGAAGATTTACTTCTTCGCTAGTGCAGCGAAAAGGCCGTGAATGAAAAATAAAAATAATGAGGACTATCTTTGATTCTGGTCTGGGTGACCTCCTGCTATCGATTTCTGGGCCCTTACCCATCAGCGGGCAGGCTTACACCCAGGGTGGCTGAAGAACAGACCACGATTTGACCAGATTCAAAGAGAGTCCTTATATCCAAAATGTTCGGAAAGGATAGGTAAGATGTAGTGGCTCGCGCCAACTAGTTCACCCAGTGTTGCTCCAAAAATGTTTGGCTGCTAACACAATAATACTCGAAAGTATGTCGAATGTCGATTTTCTCGACGTCGACGGTACAAATGCACCATTGTACTACAATAGTAGAAAAATGGAAGATTTCTTGGCCTATAGGTAATATAATAAATATAAATGCGAAGATTTACTTCTTCGCTAGTGCAGCGAAAAGGCCGTGAATGAAAAATAAAAATAATGAGGACTATCTTTGATTCTGGTCTGGGTGACCTCCTGCTATCGATTTCTGGGCCCTTACCCATCAGCGGGCAGGCTTACACCCAGGGTGGCTGAAGAACAGACCACGATTTGACCAGAATCAAAGAGAGTCCTCATATCCAAAATGTTCGGAAAGGATGGGTAAGATGTAGTGGCTCGCGCCAACTAGTTCACCCAGTGTTGCTCCAAAAATGTTTGGCTGCTAACACAATAATACTCGAAAGTATGTCGAATGTCGATTTTCTCGACGTCGACGGTACAAATGCACCATTGTACAACAATAGTAGAAAAATGGAAGATTTCTTGGCCTATAGGTAATATAATAAATGTAAATGCGAAGATTTACTTCTTCGCTAGTGCAGCGAAAAGGCCGTGAATGAGAAATAAAAATAATGAGGACTATCTTTGATTCTTGATATCTTTGACGTCGAGAAAATCGACATTCGACATACTTTCGAGTATTATTGTGTTAGCAGCCAAACATTTTTGGAGCAACACTGGGTGAACTAGTTGGCGCGAGCCACTACATCTTACCCATCCTTTCCGAACATTTTGGATATAAGGACTCTCTTTGATTCTGGTCAAATCGTGGTCTGTTCTTCAGCCACCCTGGGTGTAAGCCTGCCCGCTGATGGGTAAGGGCCCAGAAATCGATAGCAGGAGGTCACCCAGACCAGAATCAAAGATAGTCCTCATTATTTTTATTTTTCATTCACGGCCTTTTCGCTGCACTAGCGAAGAAGTAAATCTTCGCATTTACATTTATTATATTACCTATAGGCCAAGAAATCTTCCATTTTTCTACTATTGTTGTACAATGGTGCATTTGTACCGTCGACGTCGAGAAAATCGACATTCGACATACTTTCGAGTATTATTGTGTTAGCAGCCAAACATTTTTGGAGCAACACTGGGTGAACTAGTTGGCGCGAGCCACTACATCTTACCCATCCTTTCCGAACATTTTGGATATAAGGACTCTCTTTGATTCTGGTCAAATCGTGGTCTGTTCTTCAGCCACCCTGGATGTAAGCCTGCCCGCTGATGGGTAAGGGCCCAGAAATCGATAGCAGGAGGTTACCCAGACCAGAATCAAAGATAGTCCTCATTATTTTTATTTTTCATTCACGGCCTTTTCGCTGCACTAGCGAAGAAGTAAATCTTCGCATTTACATTTATTATATATATATATATATATATATATATATATATATATATATATATATATATATATATATATATATATATACAATGTGTTCCAAATTGGTTGTGCATGTATTGGGATCTCGGAAACTAAAAGAGATAGGAAGACGGTTAAATGGGGAAAGTTTTAGGCAGTTATGTTACTAATTTAATGACACTTATTGAGCGGCTCTAGATGTACAGGGTTATTAGATATTTTAGAAAAAGTAAAAAGTTGCATTTTCCAAGACCCCTTATAACTTCTTTACTTCTTAAAATTTTTGAATTCTGTTAAAAGACCCATACAGCAACTTTTTACGTAGAATTCGTCTGTATACTCAAATTGTAGCCACAACGTTTCGGATTTTTAGAATCATCATCAACTTCGTTTTTTCTTATGGCCGCCATATTGGATTTTACCGAATTTAAAAAGAGCATTTTTTTATGGTTTCAATGATGTATAACACTTAGGCAAAAAAATAAATTTTATTATAAAAAAAGAAAAAACTTTTTGTTTCCTGAAATTTAGCATGCCAAGCCGCGAATTTAAACATTTTTTTAAATTTAATGTCAAATCAAAAGTCGTAGTTTAAATAATAATTACCCAAAATTTTCAAAAGCACACATTTTAACGATACGTTTACGTTTACGTTAAAAAGAACATTATTTATTACACATAAAATCAGATATGCATTTACCGAAGTTGGCTTTCAAAAATAATTGAAGTTAATGAAAATATTTATTGTCAGGTAGGTTAGTTTCCCAACGTCACTTTCGTTAATTTTTTTATAATGAATTTTAATTTTTCTAATGAAGAAAAATTCGATATGCTGGAGTTTTATTTGCAGAACAACAGGAATGCTAATTTGGCATCTGAAAACTTCTTGCAACGTTTTCCTGAAAGGCGTCAACCACACTCCAGGATTATAACTAACCTTCTAAATTTTGGAAGCTTTGAAAAACCACGTCCCAAAACCTATGCTAAAGAAAACGATCAGCGTAATGCCAATATCGATGCATATTTTACTGAAAATCCTCACAGTTCAACGAGGGCAACGGATAGACAGCTAGATATTCCAAAATCAACAATTCAGAGGGTCATAAAAGGACAAAAATACCATCCCTACAAACCCACCATTGTCCAAGGACTTCGAGAAACTGATTACCCTAGAAGGGTGCTATTTTGTAATTGGTACATTAATCAGTGTAACACAGACCAAAATTTTCAAAATTATTTTGTATGGACCGATGAGACCAGATTTACTAATTGTGGTGTTTTCAATCGACACAATTACCATTATTGAGCAAAAGAAAATCCAGAATTGCGGGCTCAAAGACGATTGCAGGTCCGTTTTTTGTTTAATGTTTGGTGTGGCATTTTTGGTAAGAACATACCCTCATTATACTATTCTAGACTCAATCTGTTACTAAATGAAATTTTTTGTGAGAACATTTTTCTAGTTTTAAGAAATTTATGATTTTTTTTAGGAAATCGACTTATCGGCCCTTTTATTTTTGATGAAAATTTGAATGGGGAAAGGTATCTGGCTATGCTACAAAACCAAATAGTTCCCGCAATAGAAGAAAATATTCCTGACGACCATTTTTATAGAGTTTGGTTTCAACAAAATGGTTGCCCTGCTCACAATACAAGAGCCATTAACGAATTTTTGCTAGAAACATTTAACGGAAGGATTATTTCGAATGGTGGCCCAGTTCTCTGGCCAGCTCGATCTCCGGATATTACTCCCTTGTATTTTTATCTTTGGGGGTATGTCAAGAACGAAGTTTATGAATTTGAACCTCCAGAAACAAGGGAAATTCTAGAAGACAGAACTAGAGAAGTTTTAGCCCATATAAATCGAAATACTTTGAGTAGGGTAGTAAGAAAAATTTTAAAAAATTGTCGGAAATGTTTGGAAAATAATGGACGTCACTTTTAAATAAATACCTTTACATTTAAAATTTTTAACTAATGCCATATTAATATTTATGTTGTTCCATATTGTTTATTAGGTATTTTGTTTGTTTTAGATTGTAGTTACTGTTCTTTCTCTTTTGATTTTATAATATTTTTTTCATTCCGTTATTAATTAAAAACGTAATTTATTTAGTCTGAAATAGTCTTTTGTTTTGTTAAATAAATATTATTTTATTATTTGTCTTCGCAATGTTGCCAAATTTCAGGAAACAAAAATTTTCTTCTTTTTTTTGTAATAAAATTTATTTTTTTGCCTAAGTGTTATACATCTTTAAAACCCTAAAAAAATGCTCTTTTTAAATTCGGTAAAATCCAATATGGCGGCCATAAGAAAAAACAAAGTGGATGATGATTCTAAAAATCCGAAACGTTGTGGCAACAATTTGAGTATACAGACGAATTCTACGTAAAAAGTTGCTGTAAGGGTCTTTCAACAGAATTCAAAAATTTTAAGAAGTAAAGAAGTTATAAGGGGTCTTGGAAAATGCAACTTTTTACTTTTTCTAAAATATCTAATAACCCTGTACATTTAGAGCCACTCAGTAAGTGTCATTAAATTAGTAACACAATTGCCTAAAACTTTCCCCATTTAACCGTCTTCCTATCTCTTTTAGTTTCCGAGATCCCAATACATGCACAACCAATTTGGGACACATTGTATATATATATATATATATATATATATATATATATATATATATATATATATATATATATATATATATATATATATATATATATATATATATATATATATATTAACAAGGTGAAACTTTTCAGGAGTCATAGGCTAATAAAAAGTCACTTTTCGAGGTACTTGTCAAATTTCGACGACTTCCGGTTTAGCCGGAAGTGACCCCAACTTTGAATTATCAAATGAGACACCCTGTATATTTCTTGATTTTTGGAATCTAGAGATCATTTTCCGTACAACGGTATTATAGTTATTACTTTTTGTGTCAATTTACCATTTTTAAAACAAATTTTTTGTTTTAATCTAGAGTGCCATGACCCACCTTAAATCGTTCTAACAGACCTTTACATCTGCACAAAAATACCTACACAATTTAATCACCTTTCATTTGTCTTACCAGAGCGTTCAAAGTAGACTAAATCACTTTTTTGATAATAACTTAAAAAAATTAAATACAACTTTCATAGTATAATTAGATGTAGTTTTTTTATCACGAATCCAACGGTGCATCACAACATCAAAATTCTCTTGGATTTTCTAAAGAAAACTGCATTTTATTGCAATAGCCATTTTATATGGTTTGATCAAACATGCAACTGCACGACGATCAAATATTATATCCACTTAGCCATGACAAAACTGAATAATAATAATAGGTGGCTGTAAACAATTCGCCACAAACCAGAAACATAATATTAAAGACCAGAGAAAATAATTCTTTACAAATTTGTAAAATGCTATCATTTATCCCGAATTCAATTGTTTTCCATGGCAAGCTTTACAATATTTTGAGGCTTTATTCCGTTATTTTTTAAACAGCTATAATTTAATTGTTTTTCATGGCTAACTGGATATAATATTTGATCGTCGTGCAGTTACATGTTTGATCAAACCATAACAAATGGCTATGCCAATAAAATGCAGTTCTCTTTAGAAAATCCAAGAGAATTTTAATGTTGTGATGCACCGTTGGATTCGTAATAAAAAACTACATCTAATTATACTGTGAAAGTGTTATAGTTGTATTTAATTTTTTAAAGTTATTATCAAAAAAGCGATTTAGTCAACTTTGAACGCTCTGGTAAGACAAATGAAAGGTGATAAAATTGCATAGGTATTTTTGTGCAGATGTAAATGTCTATTAGAACGATTTAAGGTGGGTCATGGCACTCTAGATTAAAACAAAAAATTTGTTTTAAAAATGTTAAATTGACACAAAAAGTAATAACTATAATACAGTTGTACGTAAAATGATCTCTAGATTCCAAAAATCGAGAAACATACAGGGTGTCTCATTTGAAAATTCAAAGTTGGGGTCACTTCCGGCTAAACCGGAAGTCGTCGAAATTCGACAAATACCTCGAAGAGTGACTTTTTATTAGCCTATGACTCCTGCAAAGTTTCATCTTGATCGATTAAAAACTAAATAAGTGAAAGCCAGAAAGTGATCTCGTTGACACCCGGTATATATATATATATATATATATATATATATATATATATATATATATATATATATATATATATATATATATATGTATATATATATTATATATGTATATATATATATATATATATATATATATATATATATAATATATATATATATATATATATATATATATATATATATATATATATATATATATATATATATATATATATATATATATATATATATATATATATATATATATATATATATATATATATATATATATATATATATATATATATATATATATATATATATATATATATATATATATATATATATATATATATATATATATATATATATATACAGGGTGATTCAAAAGTACTTTGACAAACTTCAGGAGGTGATTGCTGGCATTATTTTAAGGCGAAAAGTTCATATAAACAATGGTCCTTGGCGGCTTCGTTACGGAGATACAGGGTGTTGAAAAATTAGATGCCGCCATCTTGTCTGTGGGTGGACATTTCCAACAATTTATTTAAGGCAATTTTATAACTGTTACTTATTTATTTAAATAAATAGTTGTTATTTTAATAATGTCTGAATGTTTGATCAATTCAAAATAAATGTTTTTGATCAATTTAAAATATTTTTTTTAATACATTTGTATAGCCGAATAAAATAATGATTTACCTTTAAACCGTGCCCCGTATGAAAAAAACGCAAGAGATTTTGGTTGTTGCAAATAAAGCAAGGACTCACAAAATGACACTCGCAATAGTTAAAATAAAAGAAGTCAGTGGCGTAGCATACTTTTCACAAAAAATGTTATATGAAAGTTTCGTGCCGACGCCACTGGATAAATTAAAGTACGCGATATACTTTTAAAATGAGTGTCCTTAGGTGCTTATCTCATCCACCGAATTTCATAACACAAGCTCAAAACGTTTAGAAGCTACTTAAAAATTCTTATTTTTTTTTTATTTTTCAACACCCTGTATCTCCGTAACGAAGCCGCCAAGGACCATTGTTTATATGAACTTTTCACCTTAAAATAATGCCAGCAATCACCTCCTGAAGTTTGTCAAAGTACTTTTGAATCACCCTGTATATATATATATATATATATATATATATATATATATATATATATATATATATATATATATATATATATATATATGTATATATATATATATATATATATATATATATATATATATATATATATATATATATATATATATATATATATATTAGCATTTGCGCTTTTGTTATGTTATCAGTTTATCTGGAATTACAACTGTATTCTCAATACGCATCTGAGTTTTATTACAGATAACATTAAAAATGACCTTATTTTATTAGATGTTAAACCTCATAGATCAAAATTAATAAAGATATTAAGGTAATAGAGGAAGAACTAGAAACTACATAAAAAATCGGTCAAGTGCAAGCTATACTTGCACAATTAGTGTTCCCTGCCATCAACCTCCCACTTAACCAGAGCAAACCTGGGCCGCCCGATCTCCGTGCATCTGCCGCGCACCCGCCGCCGACGGTACTAACGCTGTATCACATCGCGTTAGCGCGGAGCTGAGTGGGCCAAATTAAAAATTTTGAAAAACATGTGAAGACAAAAGCTGTTCCTTACATCGTGAGAAATATGTTTTGTCGAAAAACTTTTTCTCTAAAACCAATGGTTCAGCAGTTATAAGGAAATACACAATTAAATTGTTTATAGCAATTGACCGCGCTAAAATTTTCCAATCCTGATAATGTTCGCTCAATTTGAACCTAATTCTCAATGTTCATTATTCTTTTTTAGATTTTTCTGAGCGATTCTTCTGGTGTTAAGGGTGGGGGCCAGCAATTTTTAAGCGTTTTTCCCTCGATTTTTCCCGAAAAATGTTTTAAAATATGCAATAAAGAAATACACTGAAAAAAATCTTGATCTAGTTTGAAAATTAGAGTATTCTTGGAAAATTAGCCTTACATGAAGCGCTAATATTCTTGTGTCAAGCGAAAATTCTTAGTGCAAGTAAAGCTAATCTTGAATCTAAAAACGGTCTATTCTTGACATCCAAGACAATAGTAATATTTGTTTAAGTACTTCTACTGTTCAGTCAAGAAAAAGGGTAGTTTAAGATGAAGAATAGGAGTAAAGTTAGTTTAAGTGGTAATTTACATTGTCTCAAGAATAACTAAAGTTATGGCAAACAGTTTATATACATTGACATAAATATTGCTTAATGTTGAACAAAGATATACACTTTTGTAGCAAAAGAAGTTATTCCTCGTGGAAATACTATAAATTTAAACAAATACTAACTATACTTATCTAAAGAATAGCTGCTTTTAAGTGAATTTAATTCCGCTCGGAACAAATAGACATACATATTGTTTGAATTTGAACTGTATTTGCAACAAGAATAGCTATTTTCAATCTAACTACTACTTATGTTAGATCAAGGTGAGAAATCATCGAACGCAGTATAGCTGCAAACGGTCCGTCACCTACCCTTAATCACTTCTATTTCCCAGCCAGCCATTGTAGTTTGTAATTCGTTCATGTCGCGTGTAATTTGGATAGAGTTGTGGCAAAATCGGGCAGAAGTATGGAAAAGTTACTCAAGACATGGAAACTTGAGGAATTAATTCCGTTATTTAATCGTAAGTATTTATATTTGATTTTTAATTGAAATATACCTAGAATTTTCGTAGTTATTTAGTTTTTTTATATTGGGTCATGTTAACGATCTATCCCTAGTGCGTGATTGTATGCCTAATTTTCTTAACTTTTTTACGAACCATTCACGAAACTTTCGAGATGAGGGATACAGGTTTAGGTTATTTAACATTGCAGTATCGCGACCTTAAAGGAAGTGGTAGGGCTTTGTCCCAGTTTACACTTTCTTTTGTCAACATAGTGATTCATTTCACAATATTATCTGCATGTCCATCTATCATAAGCACAAAAATACACAAAATACCGATTGCAATAAGATTGCTTGTTTTAAAGATCGAGTGAGGAGGTTCCTAGTGGGGGAATCCTTTTACACAGTGGACTATTTCCTAAAATGTGACACATCACGACTAGGGTTGTAGTCTGTCATTTTTAATATGTTGTTTGTTCGAATGTTGAAAAAGTTTGTTTTATATTTTATTTAATCTAACATACAGTTTGTAGTAAAGATTTTAATTTTATTTTATGTTATTCTATTTTGTGTTGACGTGTGTAAATGCTTACTGTATACTTACCACCGAAACATTATAATTATTATTATTATTATTATAACAATTGATCGCGCTAGAATTTTTTAATCCCGATAATTTTCGTTCAGTCTACACCTAATTCTCAATGTTCATGATTTTTTTTCAGATTTAATTTATTTTTTCAGAAGCTGCACTTGCAATGGCTTCCCCAGGACCCCCACCAGCCCCCGGAACTGCCAGCTTTTCCCGCAGAGGAGGATACTTGTATCTACGCTTTGCGTGCACTTTTTTGTCATATATTTGTATTTTGTACCTTGTACTTGTACTTATGTATCTTTTGTAAGCTGTTGTGAAATTGTACTTTATTTTGTAATAATAAATGTCTTTTATTCTTGGCTTATCTTACAGATACTATTGTTTGAAAGAATTGCTATCCGTATTGTACGTTTACTTCCTCTTAAATCAATTAAAGCCAGCAATTGACTTAAAGACTAGTAAATTTACTTTAAGTTTACCTATTCGCCTATTCCTAAGTCAAGGGCAAGAAGCCGTTGATTTGAGGATTACTATACTTATTTCAAGTTTATTTTCGGTTAACTAAAGTTTAACTTGCTGTTTTTGTTTTAAATTTACTTACTTTTCTTTTAAGTTAAGCAAAAGTTGAAATAAGGATTACTATACTTAGGTTGAGGTTACCTACTGTTACATTACGACCGTATTGCAGTTTGTTCAAGAATTGCTATACTTATTTCAAGTTTATTTGCTTTTCTCTCAAGCTAAGAAAGTTCTTGTTTCAAAAATTACAATACTTATTTTACTCTTATTTAGTATTGAAAGAAGTATAGAGGTGCGTATTGTTTTAAGAATAACATGCCTTTTGGAAGGACTATACTTGCTCTTGCGGATATACAAGACTAAGCTATCCTTCACTGAAGACTATTACTCTTGAGTCTAGTATAGCTTTTTTCAGTGTACACTATACATAACGTTGAATCCGTGCTTCAATAAGCTTTCATTTGACACCCTACACCATTCCTTTGAAATTTTTTTCCATTGCCCAGTTTACCCCCTAAAATTAACCCCCAGAATCACAATTCAACTTTTTATAGTTCACGTTATAATTAGGCCATCACACTCTATCTTTGTGCTAAATTTCAAATTTTTACGTCTAATAGTTTCAGAGAAAATCGCCTGTGACAGACACACGGGCGCACACCGAAGTGATTTCTTAAGTATCTCGTTGCACGGAACCCTAAAAATGGTTTCAATGTAATAATAACGTACCTGTACTTTCTATATTTTTGAGTATAATTCAGCAGCACATTTTTTGTTTATTATTTTACGATTGAAAGAATGTACTTTGGGTATAACCCTGGTAGCTAATGCGCTTCCTGCCACGATAACGTTACCGCCTGCGTAGACCTCGTATTTCGATGCACTACCCGACTTGCCGGTGCGTCGGCAAATCGCTTTAGATCTCGAATCATCAAAGGCCCGACATCGCGTGCTTCTACTTATCTTTGTCTGTATACGGTGCACATACTCTGTATGGTCTCACCGGAGAGATGTGCATCCATCAGGATCCGCTTTTTATAGACCGCCCGCCGAGCGGTCTATATACCCCCTGCTTGGAAAAAAGTTGTGTGTATGTATGTGCGGATGTATGTGCGTATGTATGTTGTCGTCCGTTTCGACATTTTCACCTTTTCAATTTTTTTTCTCGAAAACAGTTAGAGGGAGAGCAACCAAATTTTCTGGGTTGATAGAGGGATAGTGCGACTAGCTTCGGTAAAAAATTCAGTTATACAGGGTGTTCCGTTTCGGAGATATAAAACGTCAAAGTCGAAATTTCAGCGATTTCCGTTGAAATCGGATACAGGTCGCAAAACTTAATTAAATCGATTTAAATTTTCGGAGGTTGTGGAGGACCGGGAGCTTCAGAACCCTATTGAAACTGGCGGTATTCGGAAAATGGGAAGTAATTCTTTTGAATTTTTTTATGTCGAAAAATGCCCTTTGTAGACCCCAATTTGGCACTGAATAAGTCGAAACCGGAACATCGGACAGAAAAACGTATTTGAACATAAAACTAAAGAATCTCAAATACTTTCTTTTTGCAATACATTTACGTATACCTAAAACGACTGGAAATTGGAAAAATTTGGGAAAAACTGGAAATTACATTTTTTCATGAAATTTTTTGACGGAATTTAATTTTTGGGGGGTCAAAATGGATTCAAATCGAAATTCCATGTGCCCTATCGGAAAGAGCTCGCCGAAATACGTTACTAACGTATTTTTTAGTTCCTTTATTCCTAATAGGAAAGGAGCAATTGATAATTAAATTTCGATTTTTGACAATTTTTTTCCTTACATCTCTACATTCGAATCACTCTGTATCTTTTCCTATCTGATTTCTTCCAACTTTTTCAACGCTATCCCTTGGGGATATAATCAGGCTTTAAAATGAATCCCGAATGGGTGATCTAGGGCCGGATTTAGGGGGTAAAAACTCATTTTTTCGGTTTTTTTCCATCAAAATTCATCTTTAAAAGGCATTATTATATATTATTTCTCTTATTTAACGATTCTTTTTGGTTTATTTTCATACCTTATCATCTCAGAACACTTCTAACTAATTAAAATTCCATATTTTTTCGTTAAAGTTATAAATAAATACCTTTTTTCGCATCGCTGCAGGAAAAATTTTAAAACGTACGTATATTACAAGCCTGGCCTTGAAAAAACAATTACTAAAAATCGAAATTAAAATATGACCTGTCAAAATGTCATGAAAATAACAGTTTTTGTAGCGATATTGGAAGCTTCCTGGACCGATTTCGGTTTGAAATATACATGGCCAAGGTAAAACGGACTTTATATTTTTAGATACAATACATTTCATTGGACGATTTAAGCATTAAATACGAATTTTTTAAATTTTTCTCAGACCATGCAAATGCATGTCAAAATCAGTTTCATACGGAAAAACGTATTAAAATATGTGTCTAAATGTCGCAAAAATGCCAGTTTTTCTTGGGAGATTGGAAACAGTCTGGACCAACTTCGGCTTGAAATTTACCGGGCAAGGGAATTAGGGACCTTATACTTTCAGTAGAAAGACATTTCATTTCATAATATACCGATTAAATACCATTTTATTCGATTTTCCTATGACGCTGCAAAGCATCATTGAAGATTCTAATATGGAGCTCAGTGGCTTCGAAAAAATCCAGAAATATGCATTTTATTTTCTAACCATGAGCGTGTATAACTTTGGGACAATATATTAATTATTATTGAATCATTTTAATTTAATTTTAGGGAAATGACTTGATTCCGATCGTTTTAAAGTAACCAGAACGATTCGAAAACACATTTTGTACCTTTCGGGCATGTGAATGGTTGTACATATGTCTACAGGGTGTCCGAAAAGTATTTGTATGCGCAAATATCTTTGTCATTAGCAAGAAGAAAAGAATAATTGAGCTTTATTTCAAGGAAATCGTAAATTTTTTATTCCTTTGTGTGGTTGTTTATGTTTGTATGTATACAGAATGTCCAAAAAGTCTTTGTATACGCAAATATCTTTGTCATTAGAACGAAGAAAAACTTAAATGAGTCTTATTTCAAGGAAAACGTAAATTTTTTATTCCTTTGTGTGGCTGTTTATATGTTGGTATGTATACAGAATGTCCAAAATGTCTTTGTATGCGCAAACATCTTTGCAATTAGTACGAATATAAACGTAATTGAGCCGGTTTTCAATCGCAAAAATATAAAATATTTAAATTACTGTGTCGTGTTTGTTGTGTTTGTATGTATGTACAGTACAGGATGTCCGAAAAGTTTTTGTATGGACAAATTCCTTTGCTATTTGTACAACTATATACTTAATTGTCGGATTTAAAGCAAATCGTATATATTTGAATTTCTATGTGTACGGAAATATATGTCTGTATACGGGCTGTCCAATAAGTGTTGGTTTGAGCAAATACTCCTAGTAGTACCAGGATAAATGTAATTAAACCGGATTTCATGCAAATCGATTATATTTGTTTTTATATGTTGTATACAGGGTGTCCGAAAAGTCTTGGTATGGGCAAATATTTCTACTACAACCGAGATAAACCTAATTAATTCGGATTTTAAGTAAATCGACTATATTCCTATTTAAACGTGTGGGTCTTAGTTTGAATGTATACAGGGTGTCCAAAAAGTCTTGTATGAGCAAATACTCCTATTATTATTCAGATAAACTTTATTAGGTCGAATTTCAAACAAATCGAATATATTTGTATTAATATGTGTTTATGTTTGTATGTATGTATACAGGGTATCCGAAACGTCTTGGTATGGGCAAATACTTCTACTAGTACCGAGATAAACCTACATAATTCAGATTTTAAGTAAATCGACTATATTCCTATTTAAACGTTTGGGTGTTAGTTTGAATGTATACAGGGTGTCCAAAAAGTCTTGGTATGGGCAAATACTCCTATTATTACTTAGATGAACTTTATTAGGTCGGATTTCACGCCAATCGAATATATTTGTATTAATATGTGTTTATGTTTGTATGTGTGTATACAGGGTGTCCGAAAAGTCTTGGTATGGGCAAATCCTTGTACTAGTACCGAGATAAACCTACTTAATCCGAATTTTAACTAAATCGACTATATTTCTATTTAAACGTGTGGGTGTTAGTTTGAATGTATACAGGGTGTCCAAAAAGCCTTGGTATGGGCAAATACTCCTTTTATTACTTAGATAAACTTTATTAGGTCGGATTTCACGCAAATCGAATACATTTGTATTAATATGTTTTTATGTTTGTATGTATGTATACAGGGTGTCCGAAAAGTTTTTTTTGGCAAAAGTAGATTCTATGTGTGGTGTTTGTATGTGTGTAGCGACATGGTTAAGAAGGGCGGTCTATTCTGCATCATCAGTCCGTAGGAGTGTGATATCTTCCTTAATACATGGCCTAGAAACACGAACTTTTCAGGGCATGACAATGATGATATTACCGACCTTATAGAGCCCCCTCAGGGGGCGATTAGGCGGTCTACCCGTACTAGTACTTTGATCTCCCCTAAGCCAACACCAGCTCCCGACTGTGTAGGTTGTTCCATGTGGGTTGTGTGATCCTTCCGAGCAAGAATACCTATATATTATTTATATGTATGTACTTGTACTTATATTTATGTAGATTAAGTGAAGTTGTAATTATTTGTTGTCAAATGAAAGATTTAAAAGTACACTAAACTTTATAAGTGTACTTAAGTACAACTTAAACTATGCTAGGAAATTTTCTTTTGATTTTTGATCAAGAAAATCACCTGTTGCATTTGGCATGTTAGTGGCAACCTGGTCTGATATTGTTTAAAACAAAATAGTTTTTACAAAAGAAAAAAAATAGCATTTTAGCATGTTTCAAGTTTTTAACAATTTGGTAATTTATGAATAGATGGGTAAATACAAATTTTGGGTAATTTCAACTTACAAATATCCTACAGGGTGTTATGAAAATGGTTACATATATTGGAATGGGTGACTCCTGGGGTAGTTTAAAGAGGCATCCAGTACTTTTTTTGTTTGATTTGATTGTAAAATTTTCTCTAACACCCAAAAACCAGACCATCGCGCGCCCGTAAATCTCATTCCCATAGTACAAGCTGCAACGTTGCCACAATTTTATTTTTGAAGGAAATGTTGTTTTAAATGTCTTTTACTAAGAAAAATAAATAAATTACGCTAGAGTTGTCCAACAATAACCTGCTAATAATAATTTATAATTGCGAAAAACGTATTGTACTTAAAAAATGTCGTACGTGAAATAGGATTTTACTTCCATACGTATTTAAAAATGTATTAGATACAGAATGTATTTAAAAAAAAAACATAATTTCTCTATGGGTTCCTTTTTATAGACCGCCAACGGCGGTCTATATACCCCGTGCTTGGTCAGAAAATGTTTGTCGGTTGCCGTCATTTTCGACATTTTCACCTTCTCAATTTTTTTTCTCCAAAACGGTTAGAGGGGGAGCAATCAAATTTTCTTGGTTAATAGAGGGATAGTGCATCTAGCTTCTATAAAAATTTCAGTTGTACAGGGTGTATTGTTTCAGAGTTATTAAACGTCAAAGTCGAAAGTTCCGCGAGGTTGTAGAGGACCGGGAGCTTCCGAACCCTATTGAAATTGGGGTTATTCGGAAAATTGGAAGTAATTCTTTAGAATTTTTTTAGGTCGAAAAATGCCACTTGCAGACCCATTTTCAATTCTACATTACTCGAAAACGAAGAGTCGGACAGAAAAACGGTTTAACAGGTCAAACTTAAGAATCTCAAAACCTTTCTTTTTGCAATACATTTACCTATACCTAAAACGACCGGAAATGGGAAAAACTTGGGAAAAACTGGAAATTACGATTTTTGATGCAAATTTTTGACGGCTTTTAATTTTTTTCGGGGTCAAAATAGATCCAAGTCGAAATCCCATCGGAAAGAGCTCGTCGAAGTACGTGATAAACATATTTTTTAGTTCCTTCATTCTTAATAGGAAAGGAGCAATCGATAATTAATATCGATTTTTAACCATTTTTTTCATGAAATCTCTACATTCGAATCGCTCTGTATCTTTTCCTATCTAATTTCTTCCAACTTTTTCAACGCTATCCCTTGAGGATATAATCAGGCTTTAAAATGAATCCCGAATGGGTGATCCAGGACCGGATTTAGGAGGTAAAAACTCATTTTTTCTATTTTTTTCAACCAAAACTCATCTTTAAACGGCATTATTATATATTATTACTCTTACGTATGAATGAAAGTCTACTTGTCAGGGGTACATATAAATATGCAAAAATTGAGAATAAATTCTCTAACCACCTGAAAATTCCTTATACAATAAGGATTTCAACAAATAATGGTAAAACAGCTATTCTCCGGGCTATATGCCCCTCCGAGCGCTGAATTACATACCAAAATTTGCCGTATTTTCTTCTAACACAGTTAGATAAGAAAATACTAATGTTTAGAATGCAAGAAACTACCAGGAAGAAGGAAGCTTTTTCTTTAGTTAGAATGTCGTCACCTGCAGACCGGTTTCGAACTCGTTGGTTCTCATCAGTACAGGATAGACGAACATTCCAACCTTCCGAAAAAGTAATCCCATAAAGCTACAACTGTCGTACTGCATAAGCAGTGAGACACAGGCAGCGCCATCCATTAGCAGTTTCAAGCATTCAGAGTAGAGTTTACCGTAAGGTAAAATTTTCAAACGTATGAATGAAAGTCTACTTGTCAGGGGTACATATAAATATGCAAAAATTGGGAATAAATTCTCTAGCCACCTGAAAGTGCATTTCTTGCATTCTAAACATTAGTATTTTCTTATCTAACTGTGTTAGAAGAAAATACGGCAAATTTTGGTATGTAATTCAGCGTTCGGAGGGGCATATAGCCCGGAGAATAGCTGTTTTACCATTATTTGTTGAACTCCTTATTGTATAAGGAATTTTCAGGTGGTTAGAGAATTTATTCTCAATTTTTGCATATTTATATATACCCCTGACAAGTAGACTTTCATTCATACGTTTGAAAAAAAAAAATTTTACCTTACGGTAAACTCTACTCTGAATGCTTGAAACTGCTAATGGATGGCGCTGCCTGTGTCTCACTGCTTATGCAGTACGACAGTTGTAGCTTTAAGGGATTACTTTTTCGGAAGGTTGGTATGTTCGTCTATCCTGTACTGATGAGAACCAACGAGTTCGAAACCGGTCTGCAGGTGACGACATTCTAACTAAAGAAAAATCTTCCTTCTTCCTGGTAGTTTCTTGCATTCTAAACATTAGTATTTTCTTATCTAACGGTGTTAGAAGAAAATACGGCAAATTTTGGTATGTAATTCAGCGCTCGGAGGGGCATATAGCCCGGAGAATAGCTGTTTTACCATTATTTGTTGAAATCCTTATTGTATAAGGGATTTTCAGGTGGTTAGAGAATTTATTCTCAATTTTTGCATATTATTACACTATTTAACAGTTCTTTTTTGGTTTATTTTCTTCCCTCATCTTCTGAGAACACTCCACACTAATTAAAATTGCATATTTTTTCGTTAAAGTTATATAAATAAAGAGGTTTTTTACATCGGGGCAGGAAAAATTTTAAAAAGTGATTATTTTAATAGTCTGTCATGAAAAATCAGTTGAAGCGAGCTTTCTTTACATCGAAATTAAAATATGACCTGTCAAAATAGCCAGTTTTTGTAGCGATATTGGAAATATCCTGGACCAGTTTCGGCTTGTAATATACTTGGAATCGATAGAATGGACGTTTTTTCATGGATTCCGGAACATTTCATAGCACGAGATGGGTATCAAATGTAATTTTTGTTGAATTTTTGTTGACCATACATTATGACCATGCATTATAAAAATCAATTTCTATACGGAGAATGTATTAAAATATGAAGTGTCAAAATGTCGCAAAAATGCCAGTTTTTATTGCGAGATTTTAAGGGTATCTGGACCGGTTTCGGCTTGAAAAATACCGGGCAACGCTTCTATAGACCTTTCAGTATGGATTCCGGAACATATAATTTGAAGAATTACTCATTAAATACCAATTTTAACAATTTTTCGATGACGCGGCAAAGCAACATAGAAAGGTTTTATACCGTTAGGTGGTATACGGGGTATATCACAATGACGGGCCTGATTTAAAATTTGCTTGGGTTTGTTATTATTTGAGAACGGTTTATTCGATTAAATCGAGTGACGTGGCAATAGAAAGGAAAAGAAGTAAGCTATTTTCTTATTTTAAAATAATTTCGACATTTCGTTGGCATGACGACGAACAATTTCCGTTATTTATTGAGTTGGAGAGTTGAAATTTGATATATGGGAAGAATTCGGTCAAACATTCAAAATTATGTGTCAATTTTGATTCGCATGGTTTCTATAGCAACGATTAATTTTTAACTCACGCACGGCTTATCTGATTGAAACAAGTGAGGTGGCAATCGAAAGGAAAGGAAGTAAGCTACTTTGTTATGTGAACATAATTTAGATATTTCGTTGCCGTGACGACGAACAATTTGCTATTTCCGTTATTGAGTTGGAGAGGTGAAATTTGATATCTGGGAAGAATTCGGTCAATCATTCAAAAATATTTTTATAAATTTTGATTCCGATGATTACCATAGCAACGATTAAGTATAAAGTTGATCATTTTTAACTCGCGAACGGCTTATTCGATTGAAACGAATAAAGTGACGATCGAAATGTTAGAAAGTACACTACTTTTTTGTGTGATAATAATTTTGACATTTCGTTGCCGTGACGATGAACAATTTGCTATTTCCTGTATTTATTGAGTTGGAAGTTGAAATGTGAAATCAGGGAAGAATTCGGTCAATCATTTAGAAATATATCTGTAAATATCGCTTCCCATGGTTGGCATAGCAACGATTAAGGATAATATGTATAGGTGTTTGTATGTATGTAGCGATACGGTTACGAAGGGCGGTCTATTCTGCATCATCAGTCCGAAGGAGTGTGATATCTTCCTTAATACATGCTCTAGAAACACGAAATTTTCAGGGTGACAATGATGATGTTACCGACATTATACAGCGCCCTCGGGGGGCGATTAGGCGGTCTACGCTTACTAGTTCTTATTCGACTGCTGTGTGTTTGGAACCATTTTTTATTTTTGTTTCCTAGATTGTATTGAAAGTAATTTTGCAATTAAAATATTACCAAAGACACATTATTATTAATTAAATTGCAAATATAATAGAAAATGTAAAATAACGAAATCAAATACAGAGAGTCGTATCTGAAAGACGCCTTCAGACCAAGTTATGTGTTTACGTGAAGCCAGCAGTGTCGATCCCGAACCACTTGAGGGAACCCAAATAATCCAAAATTTATCGCGTTTGGCTTTCCGCTCATACAGAGGTGTTGAAAACATTCGGCCATTACTGACTAAGGAGTGGCTCTCCTAAATTGAATGAGCAAACCTGAAATACCAACAAAGTAAAACCGTTTTAAAACAATTCCGAAGGCCTTTCAGCCTTTGGACACTGTTAGAAAATACAATTTAATACCAAAACCTTAAAATAATATACACGCAATGATTCTCTATTACTTCCTATATTAATGCAATCAATAAAGGAAATAATACGTGCAATGAACGGTCAATAATACTAAACATAAAATGCTCTAAAACAAAAATACCGAAATTTTAAAATAATACTGTTGTTGTGAGGGGGTTTTTCGGGATGTTAATTATACACTGATAACTATTTCAACTATGTACTTTACTTTACTAATAATGGTAAATATTCACATTTACGAATACAACTGCTACGACATTGCTACTCGACATTGCTGCCAATGTTTAAAAACTAATAAAGAATAATAATCAGTTGAGCAGCACAGTGTTGTCAATATTGGAAACCCAAAATATCTTTATTGCAAAGTATTTTACCTTTTTATTTATTATAACTTCTACACACCCCCTCAATAAAATTATTTTACGTTTTGTAAACCTAAACTCAATCCCAAACTTTCAAATTTTACACGGGCCAATGGCTTCGTAAACATATCTGCCATTTGGTCCTCTGTTCTCACATGAACAATTTTAATAATACCTGCCTCTATTTTTTCTTTAATAAAGAAATACTTAACATCAAATGTTTTAATCTCTTATTATTCTCAGGATTGTTGGCAATGCAAATAGCTGACCTATTGTCTTCATATATAACAATTGGCTTATTCATTAAAAATAAAGTATATAAGAATCTTTATTAGCCAACAAGCCTCAGTAATAGCAAAACCTAATGCAACATACTCAGATTCGGTCGAAGAAATAGCAACATTTTGCTGTTTCTTACTTGTCCACGAAATTGTACAATCAAACATTTTAAAAATAAAACGCGTAGAGGACTTTCGATCATTTGTATCTCCGCCCCAATCTGTATCAACAAAACCGGACAATATATTATTACCATCAGGCTTAAATATCAGAGTTAAATCTATCGTACCTTTAATATATCTTAGAACCCGTTTCAAAGCTTTATATAGATTTTCGTTCGCTCTATCTTGGAATGTACTTAAAAGACAAACACACTCACATAAACCTGGCCTAGAGCCTAAAGCCGCATACATTAAACTGCCTATTATCTGCTTACATAATTTTTGCATTTTTGGATCACTTTCCTCACTTTTTAATACCTTTCAATCTAAGTTACAATCTAATGGTGTACTTATACTATTGCAATCTTGCATGTTGAATCTTTTTAATACATTTATTAAATACTTTTTCTGACTTAACTCTATAAGCCCCTCTCTCAAATTCTGTTTGATTTCAATTCCCAAGTATTCTGATATAATTCCTAAATCTTTCATATACAAATTTTTACTTAAATGATTTTTAAATTATCTACTTTATTTTTGTCAGCTCCCAAAATTAACAAATCATCAACATATAACAGTACATACAGCTTATTTTTATCAGTATACTTACTATACAGACAATAATCATTTTGGGATCTTGCAAAACCGTGATCTTGCATTAAAGAATCAAATTTATTATTCCAACACCTCGGTGATTTTTTCAAGCCATAAATTGACTTATTAAGTTTACATGCAATATCACTAGTCTCTTTATTCATACCTGGCAAGGTCATGTATACCTGGTCTTGTATGTTACCATACAAAAAAAGAACTACGCACATCCATTGGGTGTATTGGAACGTCCAGTTTGTTGCTCACCGCGAGTAATATTCGAAAAGTTTTTAATTTCGCCACTGGTGCATAGATGTCGTACAGCTCAAGGTCACACTCTTGTTGAAACCCGCGCGCCACTAACCTCGTTTTAAATTCACTCTCACCCTTTTTTTTTGAACCCACTTACTCTCGATTATCTTTTTGTCTACTGGCCACGGCACTTCGGTCCATGTATTAGTTTCTCGTAGCACTTTTAGTTCTTTTTGCATCGCTTCTTTCCAATTTTCACTGTTTTTGCTTGTCACTGCTTCCTCATAATTGGTTGGTTCCTCTGTTTCAGTATAAAAACTCATTTCATATTCTTCCATCCACCTAAGTCTCTCTTCTCTCTCTTTCTATTTGTCTGTTTTCATCTCTTCTCTCATCTATATGTGTTTCTGTATCATCTTGTCTCAAATTTGGTATATCTGTCATTTCCTGGTCCTGGTCATTTTCATCCAAATCTAACATTGTCACCTGTTCACTGATGTTTCCCTGGTTATCTCTGTTTCTTAGATCATTAATCTCCTCAGTACTCGGTATACAGCTATATCTCTGTGAAGTTCAACTGTATTTCTTTGAGGAAAAAAGGTTCTATAACCTTTCACTGTATCATCATACCCAGCAAATATGCCCTCTTCACTTTTTGCATCCAACTTTCTTCTTCTAACGTTTGGAACATGTACGGAGACAATCGAGCCAAATTCTTTAAACATTTTTATGTCAAAATCTTTGCCAAACCATAGCTTAAATGGTGTCCCATTTTTTACTGAACTGCAACTGGGTCTGTTTAAAACAAACACTGCTGCATTTACTGCTTCGGCCCACAAACTTTTGTTCATTTTTCTACTGTGCAGTAAAGTTCTAGCTGCTTCTACTAATGTGGGCATTCCCCGTTCTGCTCTGCCATTCTGCTGTGATGAATATGAGTAAGATTTTTCATGTATTATACCTCTATTTTCCAATAATTTCTTTAACACAGTGTTTATAAACTCTAAACCATTATCTGTTCTCAGTTTCTTCACTTTATTTCCTGTCTGAGTTTCTACCATACTTTAAAAAATTTCAATATTCTGTACTGCCTCCGATTTACTTTTGAGAAAATACACAAATCGATAGTTTGAGAAATCATCATTCAACATTAAAAAATATCTTGACTCTCCCAAAGATGGTACTTCTATAGGACCTTCCAAGTCTCTATGAATCAGTTCTCCTGTACTTTATGTAACTTCCTTGTATTTTATTTCACTTCTTTTTAAAATTTTTCTAACTTGGTCAAAATGAATGTGTGCCAACTTACGATGCCGAGCTGTTAAGCTTTCAACTATATGATACTCTGACAAATTATCTTCTTCAGTTATAAAATTAATTTTATACAACCTGCCCACTCTGAGTGCCTCTGCTCTTATTTTTCCCTCTTTGTCTAACAATTCACACTTGTCCTTGTTTGCCTGCATTGTTAAACCTTTATCTAACACAGTCCTTAAAGAAAATAAATTTGCTCTAAGCTCAGGTACTAATAAAACATTACATAAGTCTGTTTTTAACCATTCTTTGCCATTCCAGGCTTGAACCTCGATTTTTCCTATACCCTGTACTTCTAAAACTGAGCCATTTCCCACTTTTACTTGCCTTTGCACTTCTGGTCTTTTCAACTCTTTAAATCTCTCCCTCGTATAACACATATGTTCGGTTGCACCACTATCTAACCACCAGTCATTTTTATCACTTGCTTTTCCAATGATTGCTGATATGTCAGTACAATTTAATAGACTTGATACTCCCATTAAAGCATGTGTATTGTTAGCTGCTGACTTCTTATGTTCTTCTTCTTCTTTCTTTTTCCTAAACCAACAATCTTTGATCATATGACCCTCCTTTTTGCAATAATTACATAACCTTTTGACTTATTTTGACCTCAGCTCGGGACAATTTCTTTCATGTGCCCTATTTTATTACACTGAAAACATTTTATTTCTCTGTGATGTTGAAATTGTTTAAATCCTCCTTTACTAGCTAAAGCCGACCCTGTATCATCTTGTTTATTATTTCTTTCTTCTTCTATTAGTAGTCGAGACATCAATTCTGACAGAGTTTGCTTATCGTTAGGTGTTGATTCCCATGCCGCCACAAAATGTTTCAAACTTTGCATGACATCAGGATCTTCGTCATAGCCATTTTATCACTTATTTCCTCGCCCTGAATTTCTTCAATTTGTGAAATAAATGCAGCAATTCCCCCTTCCTCTCTATATTTCATATCAAAAAATCTTTATTGTAATAAGTGGACACTAACCTGGGATTTGTTTTCATATATAGAGTAGTCAACTTATTCCACATTTCTGTCGACGTACTGCATGACAAAATGTGTGTAAGGGATTTGTCTTCAATCCTATATACCAGCTGTTCTTGGGCTTTGGCGTCTTTCCCATTCAGCTATTGCAGTATCACCTGACCCTGGTTTAGTAGTTTTTGCCATTACTATTTCATAAATTCCTCTTGCCTTTAAAACGACCTGGATTTGGAATTTCCATGTTGTCCAGTTTTCTCCATTAAACTGAACGACTGGCACTGTTTGATCTGCCATCTTGTTCTTTTATGCAACCTTGACAACCGGCAACGCTACTTCTCGACTGCCGAAAAAATAACCTCAACTTCTAAATTATTTTACCGCAAACAGACGAGTCTGGGCCCATAACCTGTTGTTGTGAGGGGGTTTTCAGGATGTTAATTATACACTGATAACTATTTCAACTACTTTACTTTACTAATAATGGTAAATCTTCACATTTACGAATACAACTGCTACGACTACTACAACCATCATGAATTCTAGAAAAGGAAACACTCAACATTGCTGCAAATATTTAAAAACTAATAAAGAATAATAATCAGTTGAGCAGCACAGTGTTGTCAATATTGGAAACCCAAAATAACTTTATTGCAAGGTATTTTACCTTTTTATTTATTATATTATAACTTCAACAAATATAGGGTAGGTTACCTAATACTTAATAAGTGCAATAAATGGCAAATATTTATCAATATTACCAATTTAAATACGGCTAATGCTAGATAAGATGTAAAATAAGCAGAAGAATAAATAACAATTCACAAAAAAAAAACAGTTGATATTACTAAATACCAAAATATTAAATGAATTATACACAACAACAATCAATAGGAAATATTAATAACTGCAGTTGTATTCGCAAATATAATATACTGCATATCGTAAGTTCTTACCGAATGGGAAACTTTTTTAATATCGATTTTAGAGAAAAAAGGGACTCCATAAAAAGTTCTGCAACGTGAGAAATTAACTTTTCACGAGGAAAAATTGATGTAGGACATACAGGGGTGGCTTCAAAAAGTAAAAGTCATAGTTCGGTAAAGTTGAAAACACATATAAAAACTTTATCTTAAGGTGAATTTTAACATTTGATGTAACATGATTTTTTATTACTTACCTGTAATAGTAAATTTACTTGGAGAAGAACGACACTAATCTTTTACAAAGGTAAACTAATAAAGTGTAAATAGGTAATACCATGTCACGGAATCATCTGTGTCAAGCTGTTAAACTTTGTTTTAGACGTAAAAAACGTTTTCCAGTTTTTTATTTAGTATTTTAAACATTACTAATGGTAACTAAACTGACAATGGCTGAAAAAATAGAAAGAATTCTTATTGTTGGCGATAATAATTATTATAAGACGCATCAGGAGGCGGCCGAAATATTTAATATTAGACACCCAGACAAACATATCACTCACGTTCCTGTTGGCAACGTATTCTCTAAATTTAAAAATACTGGCTGTGTCGAAAATCATTTAAAGAAAAAACATAACGTTCGAACACTTACTGAAGAAAATCAATTAGAAGTGTTACAAGCAGTTGTGGGGAATCCAAAAATTTCATTAGAACAAATAAAGAATACAGTTCAAGGTAACGTGTCAAGAGCATCTGGTAGTAAGATACTTAGACTAAATAAATTTTATTCTTATAACCCAAAACTTGTTAACACGCACAAACCTAGATATGTGGAATTGCGTTTCCAGTTCTGTGCCTGGTTTCAAGGAGAAGCTGAAGACGACTTTTTCTTTGAAGCAAAAATTGTATTCATTGATGAAGCAACGTTCGCTTCCAATGGCATTGTATGCTCTCAAAATTGTCGTTCGTGGAACGTTGTGAACCCTAATTTCGTTATTGACTGCCGTGACCAAACATATTTTAAAACAAATGTTTGGTGCGGTATTTTAAATAATCAGATAGTGGGCCCATATTTTTTCCAATAAAATATGACAGCTCAGATTTATTTAAATTTCCTCTAAGAAACCAGATTTTTGACTTTATTAGCGAACTGCCATTGAACGTGCGACAAGCTCTTTGGTATTAGCATAATGGGGCTCCCTGTCATGCCTCAACCAGGATCACCGAATATTTGAACGAGACTTTTCCGCAAAGATGGATAGGAAGACATTCGGAAATACCCTGGCCACCTAGGTCACCGGATATTATACCTTTAGATTTTTTCCTCGGGGGGCGATTGAAATCTACAAGCACACACCTTTCCGTGATATGGAACACCTAGAAGAAATTATAAGGCATAATATCCGACAAATTACTGCCTGTATGATCGGAAACGCTGTATCAGAGTTTTATAGTAGGACAATAATTTGAATAAAAAAAGACGAAGGGCATGTGGAGACCTAAATGATTTTTGCACCACTTACAGGCGATTTATTTGTTGCTGTTAAGTTTAAAATAAAGATATTTTTTAACCACCATTTACATTTTAATCTATGTTTGAGACTAACTTATAACTTGATTCGTGCTCTTTCATAACGGTAATGTAGTTTAAATGAAATTTAGAATAGCCTTGTGTAGGATTTATTCAAGTTTAATTTTTGAGCCTCCCTGTATGTCACAAATTAATTTTTTAATCGCAGGGCTATTTTCTCAAAAATCTTGTTACATCAAATGTTAAAATTCACCTTGAGATAGAGTTTTTCTGTGTTTTTAACTTTACCGAACTATGACTTTTGCTTTTTGAAGCATGTATGTCCTACATTAATTTTTCCTCGTGCAAAGTTATTTTCTCACGATGCAGAACTTTTTATGAAAATTCACTTTTACCGAAGTTCTAAACTTTGAAGTCGGCACAATTTCACAGTATAAGGATCCGTGATAATAATTCATAAACAATTAATAAGGAAAAACAAACAAATTACTTAAGGTCGAACGCAATTAAGCTTACCATTAGGCTCATTAATAAATAACTAAAAATATTACTCTATTAAAAATATTATAATTATGGATTCCTATTGTACTTTAAAAGTGCGCTGACTTCAAAGTTTAGAACTTCAGTGTACAAGTTATAAATACGTAAAAATATTATTTCATAATTTTCAGTGCTTTTCCTTTTGTAAAAAATGACATATAAGTTAACATTTTTGGAGGAATTGCCAATCGCTCCTTTTTATCCCCCTTCCCGATAACTTTTTTAACATCTGTTCCACAAAATTAGATTTTCTGACCTCAGTAACCCCGAAAGTGACACATCAGTTAAAAATGTTGTCCTCCCCCCTTCCATAACTCTTTTAACATGGGTTAAACACAGTTAGATTTTGTGACCTCAATAGCCCCGAAAATTACATATCAGTTAACATTTTTGAACAAATTTCAAACCGAACCCCCCTGGGTAGCCCCGTAACACCTGCTAGATAAAATTAGATTTTCTGACTTTAATAACCTCGAAAGTCAAATACCAACAGAACCAGCTAAACACAACGGAGAAAAAATTATTAAAATCGGTGCCGCAATTTCGAGATACACACAAAAAAATTGTCAATTTCAAGAGTTAAAACAAACTTATTTGAATAGTTTTTGTAGAGTTTCACTCATTTTAACAAAAAAAACTTCAAAATGGAATCATCGAGAGAACTCATCTACAAAACAAAAATTATCGAAATCGGTGAATCCGTTCAAGAAATATTATGCGTGAACATACATAAAAAAATCGCACATACGGTCGAATTGATAACCTCCTCTCGTGAAGTCGGTTAAAAAAGTTCATATGACGGGTGGTACAGACCGCCTGGTCTAGAAGTTTCCAGATCGCGACTATACCGCTTTCTACGCGGCTTGACGACCATCACTAAGTAATGGCCGAGACCGATAGCTTTACATGCTCTCCGAGCTCCAAGGCACGGTGGGGGCTGCAAGTATTTTGTGTACCATCTTGTCTCTGGTACCACTAAACTGCCACTTCCCGGGATCGATCCGGGGACCTTCAGAATGTAAAGCAATGCTTTACCACTGTGCTAAGTAGCCACACATAGAAGTTAATAACAATTTCTAGGAAAATACAATCAAAATATAACATGTTTAGAGATAAAAAAGTTTGCTACAGCAACTAGGTATATAAATATTTATTTGTACAGGATTATCACAAATCTTTGCGCAGTAGCGTTATCGATACTGAACAGAGTCTACCAAATTTGGCCGGTGTCCCAGTTTTCCCTAATTTAAAATCAAGTTTGTATATAGGTACCTCACAGTTTAGCAACACGTCAACATGAACTGTAAAAGCAGTCGCTTTACTGTTTTATGCTAGTCGTCGGTTTTGTTTCAAAAACATATTTAACTAATTACTTATTCTATTTTTTAGTTCATCTCATTCGAAGATCGCCATTGGCACAACGATTGCTTCTTTTGCGCAAGTTGCCGTACTAGCCTAGTTGGTCGCGGCTTTATTACAGATCAAGATGATATTATCTGTCCTGAATGTGCTAAACAGAAACTAATGTAAAATACCACAATGTAATACATTTTAGTGAAAATAATTTAGTCTTATGCATGGGCTTATGTAGGTTTAGAGGTAATAGCGTTAATGTTGTGGCCCTAAATTATTTTCAATTAAATGACTTTATTTACAAGTAGTTCTTAAATTTCTTCCACTAACAACACTACATGACAACACGCACAACTAAGACACAATACATTTAAACACAAACGCTAAAAAGAAGTTAAAAATTCGTTCAAAAAAGATATGCAGGTGGGATCCTTTTTAGATTTTGATTTAAACATTTTTTAATATGTGCTTTATCATCTTCTCATAATTCTTGTCATAACGAACCATTTATCTTGACCTAAAAAGACGACATTGTAAACCTTCTTAGACACTGCAAAGTGAGTATAGAACAAGGTAAATGGTTTTAAACCTAAATTATTCTTCTAAACATTTTTATTAGTAAGATAATAAATATTTTTTAAATGTTATTTAGAAACCTAAGCTTTATTAGAAATTTTACCTTTTTTGTCCAATAAATAAATGAAATTTTGCACTTTAATGGCTTTATCCGAGTTAAATAAATATATTTATAGATCTAATGAGCTTTTGCAATGAAAAAGTCCAAATGATGTCTTTACATGGAAATAAAACTAGTTTGATAGTAAGTAGTTTATACTTAAGTGTTAAGAGTATATAAACTGCGATAAATTTCAATATAATGTTTATTTTTATGCATCCGTTCATATTTTTGCTGTTAATAGAGAAAATTATCAAATTTACTATATTAAAAGTATAGATCAACATTAGGTTTGCTCAGGCGTTGCCCTTGAAATTTTAAAGTTGTATATCTCTATATTGCTACATATGGGACCCATGCCAAGTTCAGGTTTTTCAATAGTGAGCCTACTAGGAATATTTTGGTAAAGAAAATATTGTGTAGTTTTTTCGCAAATTACAATTTTTTTCTTTACCAAAACATTCCTAGTAGGCTCGCCATTAAAAAACCTGAACTTGGCATGGGTCCCGTAAGTAGCAACAGAGATATACGACTTTAAAATTTCACGGGCCGCGCCTGGGTTTGCTTAATTTGTAATTTATTTGGTGTAATTTTAAAGCATTTCTCAAAAATTTTACTTAAATTGAATTTAGGAATCTAGAACTATCAAGTATATCTTTTCAAAATAAAATATTTTTAAAATTTAACAGACATATGTGTATATGTGGCACTGATATTTTAAAAAAATGTGTTAAAAACTACTAAGTTAATATTTTGAAACAATTGCTCGGCTCAGTATGTCATATTACTTCCATAGTTTTGTTTTCAAGGATTTGTTAAGAATTTCCACACCTAGCTAATGTCCTATTTTTTTTATTTTTGCTGTAGATGTAATCTGCTCTATAAAGCTTATAAGCAATTAAAAGAAAATTAATGGCAATTTGGTGCTATTTAGGGCCAAATTATTGAAGTTCTGGCAAAGATATCAGCAAGATAAATTGTATGTCTATCTTGTTCTTCCTAATACTACTTTTAGTGGCATCATTGTCGTTTATCTTGCTGGTAACTTTGCCAGCACTTGGATAATTTGACCTTTAATGTAAACATTATTTTATTATTTTTTTAAATATTGATATATTACTAGTTATACGATTATTTGTTATACGGAATTAACAACTTAAACTTTTATTTTTTAACTCTACTTTAGACTATATTTACATTTTTGGAATGTTATAAATTTTAAGCTTTTAAAATGAATAAATTATAGGGCTTTGCTTATAGGGTTATTGTTATTATATTTTATTCTTTAATAAAGTCTTATTGGAAGATTCTAAATTGTTTTTTTCTGTACTTTGTCCCTAGATTTTAGAGATGATAGAATCTTTCTTAATTTATTACTATTTAAGGAAGGATTTTATTGAAAATTTTTTACTGGAAATATTGATTACACTCTTATATGTTTTGCTATTTCGAGTAAATCTAGTTGATTTATTTTGCATTTCGCGCAACCCTTTTTTTGTTCATATAAAATGCTGGTTGGAGGTATGAAGTTCCTGCCATAGCAGCAGCAGTTCCAAAATAAATCTCGAGACACGAATATCGCGCCGTCGTTCGGTGCTCTCAAACCAGGAGCGCGAAGGCAGTGTTTTCCACGTGGAATTTAATGTGTATTCAGAGTCAACGGAAAGGTAGGTGAAAAAACTCTAAATCCGTATTCCGATATAGGTAATCAACTATTAATTGTATTTGCTATTTGGAAAAATAATATAAAGAACTAGCGACCTAAAACTACTACAAAACCGAGTTACGAATTTCTCAGTTTTTATTTGCTCATTTCAATTCTCTATTTCTATCTCTATACAAATATAGGGGGAGATGATTCGTTCCGCATCAAGTGCACCCTGCGCACTGCGCATGCGTGCTATCTTTTGGGGCCTAACTGCATCGGACATTAGTACTACTCCTTAAAAATATTATTATTCCATGAATATGACGTCAAAAGTTTTTTTTTATTTTACCCATGCAAGGATTAGAACCAGGTACCTGTGTGTTGTAATATCAGCACTCTATCCAATCTCGCCATCGAGTTCCAGTAAAATACTGTACTGATGAGATATAGACTTGCAGCTATAAGAGCCCTCGTTTTCAATTAGAAATTTGACATATGTAACGTGTTCAAAACGGCGTTATAAGTCATGTATGGCAGCCGTCACCTATCATTTAAGATATGTCAACTGCTACTTGTCACTTGTTAAATGCCAAAATAAAAATTTAACTAACGTCACGTGTTCAAAATGGCGTTATAAGACATGTATAAAAGTATGTCAGCTGTCACCTGTCATTTAAGATATGTCAACTGTCACTTGTCACTTATCAAATGTCAAAATTAAAAACTGACATACGTCACGTGTTCAAAATGGCGTTTTAAGGCGTGCGTAAAAGTATGGCGGCTGTCACCTGTCCTTTGAGATATGTCAACTGTCACTTGTCACTAATCAAACACCAAAATACATATTTAACCTACATCACGTATTCAAAATGACGTTATAAGACATGCATAAAAGTATGGCAGCTGTCACCTGTCATTTGAGATATGTCAACTGTCACTTGTCATTTGTTTAATATTAAAATTAATATTTAACATACATCACGTGTTCAACGTGACGTAACAAATCGTTTGGAACAAAACCCGAAGCCAATCGATCAACTCGTTCGTGAGTTATCGCTTATTAAGACCAATGCCTTAATGGCTGAGGGTGAAAAGAATTGGATAAGTCAAAAAGGCTTATTAGTTAAACTGTTTTAAACATCTCTCACTTAGATTACTGCCAAAGCCCACAACACTGCCTAAATGACAATGCAGTGGCAATTGTCAATGATCTTAGCGTAGTATAAATCAACATACCCGTATATAAATCAGAAAACCCCGTATATTGTAATATTCATATAGGGAATACGTACAAGATTCAAGAATATAGTGCAATGTTCTAAAGACAAGTAGTTGCCACGAAAATATATGTTAGCGAACACATGAATAAACAGACCCTGTTCCAGGAAACCACTTAAACATCTTGCCACGCTCTTTTCCGCACAGAAGAAGAATTTTACTTTGCTTCCACTTACCATCAACATTAAAAATTCAAAGTTCGGTAAAAGTTAAAAGAAAATACTGAGAAGTTCCAAAATTAACTCACGCAAAGAGTTGAGTTGAATGCGAGAGGCTTGCGCATGCGTGCCAAAAAAATGCCCTAGCTCCAATTCCGGAGAGAGGGGGGGTTTGAGGGCGCCACTGTTTTTAAAGCCGGGCTAAAAACAGAAACCCTCCTAGATAGTGTTGGGATCTCGCTTTCAGCTCACTCACTCACATAAAGCTACCATATTATGAAAAAAAAAAAGAATCCAAGAAACTGCGCTGTCTGGTCAGGCAAATAAAACACGAATCTAAGACTAATTGTCAACAAATATATTTACAAACGTTGAAGAAAAAGAAATTGTTGGTCGTTAGAGCACTCTGGCGTTTATCAAGAAATTGTTGGTCGCATGACCACTTTTGCGTTTAACATTTTTTAGAATTCAAAACTTAAACCCTGAGGGGGAAATTAAAGAACAGATATAAATACTCGAATCGATTCGACCTTAGGCGCTAACAATAGTTATTATGAATATATACCTTATTTATACAGTAAGGTTATCAAACAAAATTTAATAATAATAAAAAGTTGCCTGAAAGGGGTGTCGCCCCTGTTGAAGGTTTCTGGGCTCAAGGCGGTAACGGCCTAGGCCGCTTTGCTGACTCCCAGCACAAAGACACCTTGCTCCCAGCAAAGGTGATAGTTTGCTCCGAGCAAAAGTTAATGGCTGATGTGCCTCCCAGTAAAATATTGGGTGTCCACCAGTTAGAAGATTGCTGTCTTCCAGCAAAAAAATCAGTGTCTCCCAACAAAGGAGAGGGTTCGTAATCCCCCAGTATGAAGAGAAGAATCGGTGTCCCCCAGTAAAAAGAAAGACCCTGATAAACAAAAGGTATGCATCAAGGCAAGGTAAAATTCAGGTACTATGCAAATATAATTTCAAAATATTAAATTTTAAATAATACCAAAAAAAAAACTGCTACAGGCTGAAGGCCTTAAGATATAGTCGTATCAAGAAAGTGAAATGAACGTAAATATTTTGAATTAAATAGAGACATCAGGTCAAAAAAAAAAAAACAAGCAATATCGAAGCCAATTAATTAACAAGACAAAGTTAAGATAAAATTTACATACGAGTAGCCATTGTACGCTACTGTGCACAGAAAAATATTCATTACCTATAAACTAATTATATTTACATAAGTAATGCAGATACAAAAATATTAAACAATTAAATCATACACTGGTAACAAATTAACCAAAATAGTTAGGTAATCGCTTAATTACACAAAAGAAAAGTTATAGCCGCTAAATACAATGTCATAAAATTTAGGACGGTAAACACAATCCAAAGGAAAATCTCATCATTACTATTACTAAGCGTATGCATCAAAATTTAGTATACTTAGCTTAATATATACGAATATAAATTAGCAATACAGTATCTGTAAGCGTAACCCAAGAATGAACAAATACCATAGTGAATAGTTAACGGTACTATACTTCACCCACCCTGAAGTTTTGTAACCAAATCTAATAATTAAGGATAAGCCTTGTCAATGTCATACATAATATTAATTAGAAGCCAGTTAACACAAGGAAATTAATAAAATAAATATGAAAATCACTACTACTGACTTAGAAAATTTAAAATATTTACTCAAATTATTAAAGTACAAACCCACTGACAGTCAAAAATATATAACATTTAAATTGCTGGTCTCTAGCGCTATCAGCTGATATTCCAAAACACAAGATATTAATTTTAACAACCTGGCTATTAATTATTAACATAATTAGTTGATAAAAAAAACATCATTAGGTTCAAATTCACGGACCTACCCCAATGACTTATTCAGTATGGCTATGAATACGAAATAACAAAATAAAATTTAACCCTGGGTCAAATGTCAAAATTAAAAACTGACATACGTCACGTGTTCAAAATGGCGTTTTAAGGCGTGCGTAAAAGTATGGCGGCTGTCACCTGTCCTTTGAGATATGTCAACTGTCACTTGTCACTAATCAAACACCAAAATAAATATTTAACCTACATCACGTATTTAAAATGACGTTATAAGACATGCGTAAAAGTATGGCAGCTGTCACCTGTCATTTGAGATATGTCAACTGTCACTTGTCATTTGTTTAATGTTAAAATTAATATTTAACATACATCACGTGTTCAACGTGACGTAACAAATCGTTTGGAACAAAACCCGAAGCCAATCGATCAACTCGTTCGTGAGTTATCGCTTATTAAGACCAATGCCTTAATGGCTGAGGGTGAAAAGAATTGGATAAGTCAAAAAGGCTTATTAGTTAAACTGTTTTAAACATCTCTCACTTAGATTACTGCCAAAGCCCACAACACTGCCTAAATGACAATGCAGTGGCAATTGTCAATGATCTTAGCGTAGTATAAATCAACATACCCGTATATAAATCAGAAAACCCCGTATATTGTAATATTCACATAGGGAATACGTACAAGATTCAAGAATATAGTGCAATGTTCTAAAGACAAGTAGTTGCCACGAAAATATATGTTAGCGAACACATGAATAAACAGACCCTGTTCCAGGAAACCACTTAAACATCTTGCCACGCTCTTTTCCGCACAGAAGAAGAATTTTACTTTGCTTCCACTTACCATCAACATTAAAAATTCAAAGTTCGGTAAAAGTTAAAAGAAAATACTGAGAAGTTCCAAAATTAACTCACGCAAAGAGTTGAGTTGAATGCGAGAGGCTTGCGCATGCGTGCCAAAAAAATGCCCTAGCTCCAATTCCGGAGAGAGGGGGGGTTTGAGGGCGCCACTGTTTTTAAAGCCGGGCTAAAAACAGAAACCCTCCTAGATAGTGTTGGGATCTCGCTTTCAGCTCACTCACTCACATAAAGCTACCATATTATGAAAAAAAAAAAAGAATCCAAGAAACTGCGCTGTCTGGTCAGGCAAATAAAACACGAATCTAAGACTAATTGTCAACAAATATATTTACAAACGTTGAAGAAAAAGAAATTGTTGGTCGTTAGAGCACTCTGGCGTTTATCAAGAAATTGTTGGTCGCATGACCACTTTTGCGTTTAACATTTTTTAGAATTCAAAACTTAAACCCTGAGGGGGAAATTAAAGAACAGATATAAATACTCGAATCGATTCGACCTTAGGCGCTAACAATAGTTATTATGAATATATACCTTATTTATACAGTAAGGTTATCAAACAAAATTTAATAATAATAAAAAGTTGCCTGAAAGGGGTGTCGCCCCTGATGAAGGTTTCTGGGCTCAAGGCGGTAACGGCCTAGGCCGCTTTGCTGACTCCCAGCACAAAGACACCTTGCTCCCAGCAAAGGTGATAGCTTGCTCCGAGCAAAAGTTAATGGCTGATGTGCCTCCCAGTAAAATATTGGGTGTCCACCAGTTAGAAGATTGCTGTCTTCCAGCAAAAAAATCAGTGTCTCCCAACAAAAGAGAGGGTTCGTAATCCCCCAGTATGAAGAGAAGAATCGGTGTCCCCCAGTAAAAAGAGAGACCCTAATAAACAAAAGGTATGCATCAAGGCAAGGTAAAATTCAGGTACTATGCAAATATAATTTCAAAATATTAAATTTTAAATAATACCAAAAAAAAACTGCTACAGGCTGAAGGCCTTAAGATATAGTCGTATCAAGAAAGTGAAATGAACGTAAATATTTTGAATTAAATAGAGACATCAGGTCAAAAAAAAAACAAGCAATATCGAAGCCAATTAATTAACAAGACAAAGTTAAGATAAAATTTACATAAGAGTAGCCATTGTACGCTACTGTGCACAGAAAAATATTCATTACCTATAAACTAATTATATTTACATAAGTAATGCAGATACAAAAATATTAAACAATTAAATCATACACTGGTAACAAATTAACCAAAATAGTTAGGTAATCGCTTAATTACACAAAAGAAAAGTTATAGCCGCTAAATACAATGTCATAAAATTTAGGACGGTAAACACAATCCAAAGGAAAATCTCATCATTACTATTACTAAGCGTATGCATCAAAATATAGTATACTTAGCTTAATATATACGAATATAAATTAACAATACAGTATCTGTAAGCGTAACCCAAGAATGAACAAATACCATAGTGAATAGTTAACGGTACTATACTTCACCCACCCTGAAGTTTTGTAACCAAATCTAATAATTAAGGATAAGCCTTGTCAATGTCATACATAATATTAATTAGAAGCCAGTTAACACAAGGAAATTAATAAAATAAATATGAAAATCACTACTACTGACTTAGAAAATTTAAAATATTTACTCAAATTATTAAAGTACAAACCCACTGACAGTCAAAAATATATAACATTTAAATTGCCGGTCTCTAGCGCTATCAGCTGATATTCCAAAACACAAGATATTAATTTTAACAACCTGGCTATTAATTATTAACATAATTAGTTGATAAAAAAAACATCATTAGGTTCAAATTCACGGACCTACCCCAATGACTTATTCAGTATGGCTATGAATACGAAATAACAAAATAAAATTTAACCCTGGGTCACCCTGTATAGTTTTAACCAACATTATCAAAAGAATGCAGTAAATCAAGCTAGCATAGCTGACAAAACAAATTAGGTATTGATAAGAATTTGACCTACAAACCTGTGAAGGACACATAAACCCCATTTAATTCTAACAAAAAAAACCATCTGTACATAATTTACCTACCACGAAATGTAGCGATCCACTCGTATTTAGAAAATCTTTAGTTACAGAAAAACTAATTAAAAACGTGGACGTCGTAAAAAATAGAATCACAAGGAAATCAACGAAAATTAATTAAAATAGCAGTTTAATCGCGGAATTCTGTGTTTTTAAGGGTTTAATAGTGGCAAAAGGGCTTACCTGTCGATTTTGGGTCGGGTCTAAGTCAACATGTCCGCTGTCGTCGTAAGAACCGACGAAAAGATGTCGAATTTCTTCTACAAAACCAACTTAAACGGCCTCACTGGACCAACAACGTAACGCCAAAAGGGCAAATAACAAAACAAGGTAGAAGAAGTTAATTGTACCGCATTCCCGGATCCAAATTTTTGGGTGTCTTCCAAAAGACTTCAGAATAACGATACTGTCGACGACGCGATGTGTTTGTGAAAAAGGAACCCAGCTTCTCCTGCCACGCCCGGCCTAACCAAAAATCCAATATCGATTTTCTTGCAAAGTGACGTCACAACGGGGTTGTTTCGAAGTACACTTTGGTACCCAATTATGTACAGTTCTGAAAGCTTTGGTTCGATAGTATTCCCTTCAACGCATTGGCACAATATTCTGCCAGTAAAAATTAACTTAACCAATGAACAACGGCAATATACTAACCATTAAATACATTTTCCATGTCAATAAATCGACATTCATTAATAGTTTGTACAATTGCAACCAGCTTACGATTTAATACAGATTTTACCAACCCTGAAAGGTTAACCTCGTCTGACCTCTATCGTCCAACTCATAAAGCCGCGACAAACAGAATCCCATATTTCGTATTTCACGAAATGACCACCTGTGATCACAGGTAGGTACCGATACCGAACCCAAAAGGATCCTGTAACTCAAAAACCGATTCCATCGTTACCTGGGTTTTGACAGTTTTCACCAATAGCCACAGAGGGCGGCTCAGGACAGAAAACTGAGATTTTTTCCAACAGGTTCGACAGCAGATAATTCCAGCTGAATGAAATGTCAAAAATGCCGTTTTACGTGGTCATTGTAAACAAATTCGGATTTATTAATAGGGAAATAATGTTTTAGGGCCGAATTCAGACGTATTTCCTTAGGGATTAACAATACAGAATGAGGAAAAACAATGCTGGATCCAAAACAGGCCTGTGACGGAAAATTTACATAAATTAAATTCGAGGTTAGGAAAAATTTGGACTAAATGGACAAAGAAATCAAAAGAAAACGTTCAGTGAATAAGGGAATATGTTCAAAAAGGTAGGACGAAATCTTAAAAATCAACTAATAGCTGCAACGGCTATGATAATAATATTTTAATTTCGTACAACAAAAACAAACCGTAATAACTCCCCCTCTCCTACGAAAGGAGGGAAATTTTCTTAAGAAAATTAGTCGACGATAAGTAATCCAAAAATCTACGGTATTTACAAGGTAAGGCAAAAATTAACTACCGGAGCTCCGGGAGTATTCCTCTAGGAAGCAACGGACGAAAGTGAAAGATACTAGTGGATCGCTACTAACAAAATATATACTTATACAACCAGAAGACTAACTAAACCAAAAAAAAAGAAACTCTGACATGACATGACTGGTCTGAGTGTTTCTGACGGCAGTCACCATTTTCGCACCGCAGAGTCAACTGTGCCTCAATGGTATAGTGGCCACATAGACCAAAACTGGGAAGACGTGTCCCCAGCTCCGGAATTTCCACCAAGGTCATAAGACACCCGTACTCATCATATCAGCCCCCAATAAAGGAAAATAAGGAAATAAAATACTAAAGGTACGGTCTAGGTTTGGCAGAAACCTACCAAGTTAAAGTTAAAGATTAAATTTTCAAAGAAAAGTAAGACAGTGAAAAGCCAAACCGGGTTCGTAGATCGTGGCACGCTTGACGGCAGCCAAACACTTCAGCACAAAGAAAACCAAATATGCTTTTTATAGTGTAGGGCCACGTAGATCGGTCCGGATTTGACACCCGAGAAACCGAAATTTCCGCTAGGCCAAGCATCACCATGGCCGACAACCCTAGCCAACCGAAATCAACCAACAAAAGAAATCAAAAGAAAATTCATGAACCAGTGCGGTTCCAATACAAGGACGAAAAGAAACCAAAGGCATAATGAGGTAATTTCTCAAACTGCCTACGAAGACAATACCTACTAAAAATAATACCCACAGCTTAGTGGATTACTACACCCACCAACTCAGGTAATCGCCAACCCAAAATATTACAATAACCAAAATAGTTAAAAATTAAAACTAACTTTGGCCCCCTTGCCGCTAGACACCCAGCGATCCCTCCAGGAGTTTCCGGGATGGAATAAAACTCCAGGGTGCGAAAAGCACAACCTGATAACATTAACCCAAAGATGATAAGGGGGCTAGCATTGCGTAACACTCGAAGAAAGCGTGAGGTACCTCGTGTACTAGCCTCACTCCAGAGCGTCCCAGAACAGATATCCAACCGTCACGCGTCAAGTCAACCAAAGGGTGGAAAAACTAAAAAGAAGAGATAACTAATATACAACCAAGGTAATTTAAGAAGAGAAAGGGATAGCCCATATGTTCCACCGAGCATAAGGAAGTGAATTATAGTATATACCAAACTAAAAGATGCACCGAATGGGTAGCACATCAGTCCCTGTACGAAACAAAATAAATTAAATAGGGTACTCTGAATGGTGGCACTGCCACCGGCCTGTCGCAACCTAATAGGCCGACTTGAGCTCAGGCCGAACAAAGTAGCTTGGCCCTCCCCTGGCCCGCCGAACAAGTTCGATTGGCAAACTGTTACCCCAGGGGTCAGACTTCCGCCCCCCCTGAACAGCCCTTCCAGTCGGTTTGCTCTCCGAAGGATCAATAGTTCCAACCAAGAACGTCGAAGCGACATTCGGGAGCACCCAACACCGCGCAGCCTAAACAAGGAGATATGGACAAATAAGTCAAAATCGGGAAAGTTCTATTTTGTCTAGTTAAACTATAGACCAAACATAGAACCACAGAATAAGGGTCTAGGTACAAAGACCTAGGCCAAAGTCAAATCCAGGATAACGGAAATAGCAAGTCAAATAAGACTATAAAGAAATATCAAGGTAAAATTAAATTAATAATTGAACACAAGAAAAGATAAGGTAAATCAAGGGAAGGTAAGAAACACCAAGTCAAATGCTTAAATAAGACTTGAAGATATCAAGGTAAAATTAACCGAATAATTAAACCCAAGGTAAGATAAAGTAACTCAAGGTAAGGTAAGGTACCAAGCCCAAGACTTAAATAAGGCTTGGAAGATATGAAGGTAAAATTAACTGAATAATTACACCCAAAACAAAATAAAAGTAATAAAGGTAAGGTAAGATAAGATAATCAAGGTAAGGTAGATAATCAAGGTAAAGTAAGGTAAGATAAGAAAGTCACAATAAGGACACTAAATCAGATCAAGCTAGGATAACGAAATAACTCACCAAGATACGGATTAAGGTCATAAGTCAAATCAAATTAAGGTAAATTAAATTATCCAAAACAAATGGTCAAGTATCATAGCAATCAGTGTATTACGAAATTCAAAATAGGTAAATTTAAGGTAAATTCAAATAAGGTAATTTTGAGGTAAGTTCAGATAAGGTAAATTTATAGTTACTAAAAGATATTAATGAATTAATGACTCAAATAAAAATATGCTAAATTTCAGGTAGTTGAACTAACAAATAAAATAAATCATCGCCTTAAGAGAAAACAAACTAATGACCATGTGTCGTGTCTACCCGCATCCTGTCTCGCGCCAAGATGGGTGTCTGCAAGACACCGCCAAAAGAAAAAAACCTCTAAGTTAATGTTACTAAAGCCACAAAAGTTAAAGAAATTTAAAGATAAGGTAAATATAGATCAGACTATAAGCAAAGACGCAAAGCGATGATAGCAAGTAAAAGTAGTAAAAATGCTGAAGGCAGACGTACTACGCGCAATAGCAGCAAGTTGACTGAAGGCCTAGCTTGCCACGGCTTTCGGAGGACTCCTACCTCCACTAGTTCACCAGTGCAGCACAATTCTAAGCGATGGTGTTCAAATCCATCAGGTCTCGCGCCAAGATGGATCCAAAGACCACCCCGCCCGCGACTGCAGGGCATTAAAAAAAATTATCAAAGGAAAACAGAACAAGGTGACATTAAAGACAAATATTCAAAGGTAAAACTAATCATTATCTGAACTCTCATTTGCGGTCGATGGATTATACAGTTTGAGATCTTTTACGTGCCAGACACCTGTACTTTGTCCTGCTCGGTCTTGAAGTTCGTAGGTGCAGGACCCTGTTTTCTTCTTAATAATAAACGGGCCCACATGAGCCGGAGCCAGTTTGGCACTATAATAGTTCGCGGCATCGGAAAGACTTTTATTCTTACGCCAAACCTCTTGTCCAGGTGCGTACTCAACGGGTCGTCTACGTAAGTTGTATCGTCGTTGATTTTTAACATTGGATAACTTGATTTTATCCTGGACTTTGCGATACAATTTCACAAAGGCGGCTTGTCTTTTCCTGACATAATCTTGAAGGTCTGCGTTGGTGTTAGGAGTCTCTTCTGCAAAGTCTTGTCCGTACAATTTATGTTCTCTACCAAAATTAAGAAAACGCGGAGTAAAGCCAGTGGTCTCGTGTCTTGATGTTCGCAAAGCACAGCCTATAGAAGCTAGGTTCTCGTCCCAGGTACGGTGGTTATTGTTCTTGATATAAGCTCGCATCATGGTCTTTACAACTCTGTTGACTCGTTCGGTCGGATCGGATTGTGGATGATAAGATGCCGTGTAGAATAATTTAGTTTTATAGCGTTGACAAAGGTTCTGAAATTCCTTGGACTTCATTTGTACTCCATTATCACACATTAGGAACTGTGGTGATCCAAACATTAGAAAAATACCTTCTTCAACCTGTTTGGTGAGGGATTTATCTGTCGCTGAACGAGAAGGAAATAAAACGGAGAATTTGGTGAAATAATCGGTAACCACAAGAACGTAAGTGTTACCTGATCTCGAACGAGGAAACGGTCCAATATAATCCAGGCTGATACACTGCCAAGGTTGATTTATTGCAGGACGATCACCCATTAATCCTGCGGGAGGTTTTTGTTCTACTTTGTGCTGGGCACAAACTCGACAAGCTTTCACATAACTAGTGACGTCACTCCTCATCTTAGGCCAATAATAGCGTTGGCATACTTTCCAGTAGGTCTTGAATACGCCTACGTGACCTGAAGCAGGTATATCATGGCAACGGGCGAGTATCTTGCGCCTTTTATCCTTAGGAACGGCAATTTTCCAAGAACTGGATGGAGTACCAAGGTCCGGATGAGTGGTTCTTGCATATTTATACATGTTGTTTTCTACACGCCAAGCAGGAAATTTATCCGGTCGTTGTTCAAGCCTTATATTTTTATACCATCCATCAGTGGTGGAAGACATCGGAACATCACTATCATCTGTGTCAATAGCTTCTGCGGAAACAGGAACGGATCTGGAAAGAAAATCGGCAACAATGTGCTCTTTACCAGGGCGATGGATTAAGGTAAGATCATAGGGTTGCAGACGAAGCGCCCATCGCGCTATACGACCTTGAGGGTCTTTTAGTCTGTGCAGCCATAGTAACGAATGGTGGTCAGTTACTACCGTGAAGTATACCCCTTCCAAATAATGTCTCAATTTCTCCACACTCCAACTCACTGCCAAACATTCTTTCTCGGTGACTGTATATTTCATTTCTTGTTTAGTCAGTGAACGTGATAGGAAGCATATTACTTTCTCACCATCATCAAAAGTCTGTGTTAAAACTGCACCAAGGCCAAATGCGCTTGCATCGGTTTGCAGGACGAAAGGACGGTTAAAATCAGGACAGGTAAGAATCGGTGCTGTAACCAAAGCTTCCTTGATCGTTTTAAAGGCTCTATCACAGTCGGTTGTCCATGACCATCTGACATTTTTCTTAGTTAAGTTAGTTAGCGGAGCTATGGCGGATGAAAAATTCGGAACAAAGCGACGGTACCAAGATGCTGTACCAATAAATCGGCGAATTTCTGTGACATTCTTTGGTGGTATAATATTTACAATTGCCTCCACTTATAATGGATCTGGTCGGAGTCCCTGACGGTTCACAACATATCCTAAATACTTCAGTTCTGGCAGGCAAAACTGACATTTTCCAGGGAAACGATGAGTCCCGCTTCATGCAGTCGGTCGAAAACTAAGCCCAACAGACGTAGGTGTTCTTCAACGTCCTGAGAAATAAGAATTATATCATCCATATATACCATGACCGCTGGTTGAAGGTCTGCTCCAAGGACGGTATCTACTATGCGCTGCCAAGTTGCTGGTGAATTGGTTAAACCGAAAGGCATGCGGCGGAACTGAAATAGTCCTCTTCCAGGGACGGTAAATGCAGTATATTCACGCGAAGATTCACTCAAGGGAACTGCCCAAAATGCGGATTTGATATCGATGGAACTGAGGTAAGTTGCATCTCTCAGGCGGTCTAAAATCTCAGAAATGTACGGCAGGGGATATGCATCTTTCTTGCTCAAACTGTTCAAAATTCTGCAATCTACACAAAACCTGTAGGAATCATCCTTTTTGCGCACTAAACATATCGGACTAGACCAAGCACTCTTCGAAGGTTCGATGACTCCATCTTCCAATATTTGTTTGAGTTCTTCATCAATAATTTTCTGCTTAAATGGAGACACAGGGTAATATCTTTGTTTGACAGGCTTCGTACCTGGCTCTACTTCAATAACATGTTCAGCCACCTTACAACATCCCAGGCCTGTACCCATTAAAGCATGTTTTTCTTTGACTAAATTATCAAGAGTCATTCGCTGAGCAATAGTAAGGGTACTCTCATCCCGTATGCTAGGATTAGGATTAGGATTAAGGTGAGTGGGTCAAGAACTGACCCTCCACTGCGACCATCGCGATCTATTGTGGCTCACATCTCTATTAGATTTCTTCCAGCAGATCCAGCCTCTGAATGAAGCTGATTATAGTGCTGGGAGAGGCGTAGGCGTATTTGTCCCCAAATAATGAAAATCTTATTCTACCTGCCGCAGGGCATGTGCACACTATGTGTTCTGCCGTTTCCTCATCCTCCATGCAGAGTCGGCAGTCGGCGTCTTGCGCCAGTCCGATCCGCTGCATGTGATGTCTCAGCCTGCAATGGCCGGTAAGTAAGCCTACTAGGATTTTGAGGTGCGACCTGTTTAGTTCCAGTAGTTTATTCGCAGTTTGATGTGTCAAAGGATTGTTTATGAACGCCTTTGAGTGTCTTAGACCCGGTATTCTCGACCAGTATCTTGCCCATTCCTCTTCGGCCCAGGCTGAGAGCGCACGCTTGGCCGCTGTATAGGAAATGCCTAACACAGGCTCGGGACCTACAAACTTCGACGCTGCCCCTCTCTTAGCGAGCAGGTCGGCTGCTTCATTGCCCTCGAGGCCTGTGTGTCCCGGTATCCACACCAGGGTGATTTTGTTCTGTTTTCCGATTACAGTCAGCACCTCACGGCATTTCCACACCATATTTGAGGTGCACCAGCTGGATTCCAACGCTTTAAGAGCAGCCTGCCTGTCAGAAAAGATTTTTATTGTTTTGCGTATGTATTGCTGTTTTGCCAGCATTCTTACACTTTCCTCAATGGCGTACACCTCTGCCTGGAAGACAGTCGCTAATGACCCCAGGCTATATGTCAGTTCTGTCTTTGGGTTATTGCCATATATTCCGGCTCCGACGCCCTTGCTAGTTTTGGATCCATCGGTAAATAAGCAAATATCTGCTCTAAGTAGGTCAGTTTTATTCCGAACCCATTCTTCCCTTCCGGGATAGATTATTGTATAGGGCATATAGTTGCTTAACCTTTTAGGCATGATGTCCGAGGGCATGCCCAGAATGCCGTGAGCTAAAGTGCCCTCCAGCAGACTTGTCTCCCTCATGACATATGCCTGCATGCTATTTGTTGCATGATAGAGTCTGTATGTGGCCCATCTTGCCTTTCTCTCCAGATATATGTGGAGAGGGAGTAGTTCTAGTAGGGCCTCCTTAGATGCCGTTGACGTGGTGCGGAAGGCACCCGTAATCGTCAGGCATGCTTGTCGCTGTAGGCCGGGCAGCTTGGCTTGAGCTAGACGCTGATGGCCCTTCCTCCACCAGACGACAGAGCCATATGCTATCATTGGTCTTACGATCATTACGTATAGCCAGTATATCCGTTTAGGCGACTTGCCCCAGGACTTGCCACAGACTCTGCGACACGTCCATAGGGAAAGGGTCGCCCTACGAATCACTGCTTCCATATGTGAGTTCCAATTGTGAGTTCCAATTGAGCGTTTTGTCCAGAATTACTCCTAGATATTTCGCTTCATTTGCAAAAGGAATAGTTTCACCTTGTAAGGAAGGAGGTCTTAAGTTTTCCAGCTTCCTTTTCTTAGTGAATGGTACAATGACCGTTTTGTGGGGATTGACGGACATTTCTTCCCTCACACACCATGCGTAGATGGTGTTTAGCACTTCCTGAAGAGTGTTTGAGATCAGCTCCTCAGATTTGCCTTTAATTAGTATGAATAGATCGTCTGCATATGCCTGTACCTCGACTTCCCACAGAGAGACCATAGCAAGCAGGTCGTCCACCAAGTGTGACCATAATAGGGGGGAAAGAACCCCACCCTAAGGACATCCCTTAGCAGCCCTAAACTTGATAGTCTCTCCACCTAGAGAAGTCGAGATAATTCTGCATTCGAGCATAGTTCGTATTCAGTTACATATTACAGGTTCGACCCCTCTAGAGATCGTAGCCTCGTAGAGTGAGTCTAGTGGTGCATTATTAAATGCTCCTTCTATGTCAAGAAAAGCTGCTACTGCTATCTCCCTGCTATCCAAGGAGTCAGTAATGCTCGCGACAAGGTTATTTAGTGCCAGCTCTGTTGATTTTCCAGCCTGGTAGGCATACTGGTGCGCGCTGAGGGGATGATTGTTTAGTGCACCACTCCTCATGTGCCCGTCGAGTATCTTTTCCAGGCTTTTCAGCAGAAAGGATGTCAGGCTGATTGGTCGAAGCGACTTGGGATGTGGGTCAGTGCGACCCAGCTTGGGTATATAAATTACCCTAGTCGCGACCCAGCTAGATGGTATATAACTCCAAGCTAGACTAGCTCTGAAAAGTCTTATAAGAGAGGGTAGTAGTATATCCAGTCCGATCTGTAGCAGAGCTGGGAAGATACCATCCTCTCCTGGCGATTTGAAAGGTTGGAAAGAGGAGATTGCACCTCTCATCGCTTGTGCTGTAATTATTTTGTTGACTGTCGCCCAGTCTTCTTTCTGAGGCCGTTTCGGTCGGCATTCACTGGAGACTGTTTGATCAGCCAGAATTAGGCTGCCCGGGAAGTGGTTTTTAATTAAAAGGTCTAACGTTTCTTTCCTAGATTCAGTATAGGAGCCGTCTGGTCGAATTAACGAACCCATCTCCTTAACCGGTTCTGTGAATAGAATTTTGTGAATTCTGGTACTGCTTGGTACATCCGCTATACCCTCACAGAACCTTCTCCAAGATTCTCTTTTTGCGTTGCGGATTGCTTTGTTGTATTCTGTCAGAGCAGACCTGTATTGATCCCATTCACCTATTTCTTTAGCCCGGTTGAATAGACGTCGGACTTCTTTTCTTTTTGTATCTAGGCGTTTATTCCACCATGATGCATTTCTGATGTCCTTTTTTGCTTTTAGCGGACAATTTTCGTGATACGCAGAAGTCACCGCGACCCTCAGCTGTTCCGCGGCGATCTCTATCTGGTCACGACTGTTTATTGTAGTTAGTCCGTTTTGGAGGTGGGTTTGTAGAGACAGTTTGAATCCGTCCCTATCCACACTCCTGGTATCACGGTACTGTACTACTGGCCTTGGCCCTATTTCAATATTAAATTGAATATGTCTATGATCTGAACACGATGGTTCAGAAGATACTTTCCAATTAGTTATCTTGTTGCTCAAGAAGTTAGAGCTGATTGTTAAATCTAATACCTCTTTCCTATTTCTAGTTACAAAGGTAGGCTCCGAGCCTATATTATTTACTGTTAGTTGTTCCCCCAGTAGATAATTGAAAAGTGACTCACCTCTTGGATTGATGTCTGTACTCCCCCATGCCAAGTGGTGTGCGTTGGCATCACATCCGATCACCAGCTGGATGTTATTCCTCCTGCTGTAGGCGATAAGCTCTCGCACTGCTGTAGGAAGGGGTTCTTCTGCATCTCTGTCCCCCGGGAAGTATGCTGAGCAGACGATTATTTCCATCATGCTCCCCCTCTCCGGAAACCTGACATGGACTGCCACCATATCTTGAGTGCAGAAACCTGAAAGCACAAAATAGTTAATATTGTTCCTGATAAGGATACAGGCTCTGGGTTTTTCACCCGAGTCGCTTGCTATTACCTTACCGGATATGTTACCCAGGCCGGTTACTCGGCCTGTGTTGGAAGTCCATGGTTCCTGTATCAGGGCTATGTCCACTAGCTCTGTCATAAATGTTTTGCCAATGGCATACGTAGAGGCCTTGGCGTGCTGCAGATTTACCTGCAGCAGTTTGATACACTGGGCATTACTATCCAGGTTAGTTTTTCAAGCCCCCACCAGTTTTGCCAGATCCGGTAGATGGACCTGAGCTGCTGGCACCTCCAGAGGGTGTTTTTTTGTCCTTAGACTCTTTCCCGCTCTTCTGGTTGGGGGGCTTGGCACCTTTTTTGAGTGCTGGCTTATTCGGGATGGATTTGCCCTTACCCGACTGGTCGGAAGTCTTTTTGTCCGTCAAGCTACCACCCGGGATGGATTTGCCTTTCCGGGGTGGTACGGTTTTTGGTTTTTGTTTAGGAGGCGGTTGTACCCGGCTTTCTCCTGAAGGGATCTTCTTTGCCCCAGACCCCCCGGGCTGCTCCTGCGTCGGTCCCTGCCCAACGCGAGCCCTTGGGCGGAGTTGTACCTGCCCAAACCCGAAGTATGGTCTGAAGTACATCCCTTCTAATGCTGTCATGGACATCTCGTCCACCGAAAATGTCCATGTTTGACCAGGGCCAGAATTCTCCCGATGTAGAACGGTCCACTCTCGGGTGTTCAGGCCATGGTTTTGGTTTCTCAGTCTGAGTAGCACCTCCTCAGGTGCAAGTCTATTGTCGACATGGTCATCCGGAATGTAGGCCACACAGATATGAGGTTTTGGTAGTTCCTGGCCTTGAACGAATTTAATTTTCACTCCTTCCCAGGGCTGGAGATTTTTAGAAGTCAGCTCCAGCCATTTCCTGCTGGTTTCATCGACACAGGTGATTTGTAACCATCCAGGCCGAGTTGAGCAGCTCTGGAATCTCACCTGCGGTCCGCCGTCAGGAATTTGATTCACAGCTTTAAGAACTGCTAACTGCAGGGTCCTAAGCTGATCGCTGGTTAGGGTAGCCGTGGGGTGTTCAGGGTGGATTAGCCCCACCCTAATCCCCCACACAACTGCTCCGTACGTGGGCTTGGGCTTTGCCTCGTCCTCCTTGCGCTTTTTCGCCTGTTGTTCTGGCGTACTGGCGTCGGATCGAGTTCGCTTGCTTCCCGCGGCCGCCTTGGATGGAGGTTCATCTCCTTCCTGCGGCCGGTTCTGCTCGCTTTGCTCACCGAGCACCGTGTCAAGAGCGGCTTGGTATGCCATTCCGCTCTTGAGGAGGCGGCTTAATTTCTTTCTTTTGGAGCCTGCAAGTCTCCGGCGCTTTATGTTAAGGTTCGCCAGTGCCCTTGCAGCCTCCTCCTCAGTAACCTTCTCGGTCGGTTTTGGGGACTTCAATAGCTCCCTTTCCTGAGCCGAAGTAGGTTCTGAAGCCGATTCATCTTCGGTCTTCCTGGATGGAGAGAGGTTTTTCCCAGTCTCCTCCAAGGAAGCCGTTTCCTGAATGATTCCAGTATGTGAAGTAGGATTGTTCCCAGCTTCTGTTTGGGGAGGCATATGACCGACCTCCATAGTTTCCACAATTGCTTGCGGATCGAGGACTTGGCCTTCCTCGTCAGGCGGTAGATTTCCATCGTTTTCCATGCAGATCCCACGAGTAGCTAGGGAAAGGGTAGTCCACCACGGCAGAGCCCCGCATTACCGTGGCAAGGCTAATACTCTGGGAGAGCGCCCGGTGCCCCAGAGGCACCGTTGGTGACACATGTTTTAGGCACACATGCCATTCATTCCTCGGCACGGTACGCGTAACACCTTGAATTAAGCCTCGTGTCCCTCTTAGTTTCGAAAGCCCCCAGCTACGCCCTCGGCAGTCAGGACCACCGAGAGCGGCAGGGAGCCCCTACTTGGCCCAACCACGACGACGACGTGTGGACACAGCGGTGGGATCCCGTATGCTAAGTAATTGAGTAGAATTCGTTTCATCTGCGAAATGCCAAACATCCTGATTCAAATCTGGTACGATTCCCATGCTCTTCCAGAAATCAACTCCCAGAATTAAGGTATGAGCCAGTTCAGGCAGGACTAACACATCTATCATGCGGGTTTTCCCCATTAAACTAAACGGCACTTGCATGTAACCAATAGCAGAACAGCTCTCTCCATTGGCAGCGGTACATCTTGTTTCTTTGCCTAAAAGTTGTAGTCCCAAACTCCGTAGCAACTCATATCCAGGAAGGCCAACAAGTGTTCGAGTGGCACCAGAATCCAGCAAACCTCGTATAGGTGTACCTATAACAGAAACTTCCAAATAAGGACGTTGATCTCCTCGTGCGTGACTAATGATGAAATCTAGAAGAATTTTTGATGAAAAATCAAAATCATTGGTCGTTACACGCTTGGTATTGGGAGAAATCGTACGACCTATTCATTCCCCCGGGAAGCGTTTCCCGAATTAGCACATTTTGGGCAAGATCTTACAGTGACATTAGGTGTTCCACACCGATAACAGTGGGTTTTTCTCGGGCTTTGACAATCTCGATTAAAATGTCCAGTTGCTGACAATTCCAACATACTAATTCTCTAGGACCTCTATTGGTAGCAGGAGTGTTGACATGTCTCACTTCATTGACCTTAGTTGGAGGTAAGGCTTCTTGCATATCTGAGACGAAGGCGAAATCAGGTTCTACAAATCCTTGTCGCTTCCGAGATGGCGGTACATAATGTTCTGCACGGTATTTCTTGGCTTCTAAAACCAGGCACTGCTCCTCTAATTCTTCTAATGAGTTGGTAATTGAGTGGTGTAAAAAGGAGCTAAATTCCTATTTATCATGTCCAACTTTGCATCCTCACTGAGGTTACCATAATGCCGAAACAGAGCCTGCATGCTTGAAAGATAGTCCACTATGCTTTCTGATGGATCTTGAGTTCTCTCGAGCATTTCTTTGAAGAGTCGAGCACGATAATCTGGTGGTTCGAAGTGTCTGCAAAGCAGTTCAGCAAGTTCTCTCCAGTTGTTAAACCGGGAACGGTTCGCTCTAAACCAATACCTACTTAAAGACAATGCTAAGTGCTGCCGAGTGACGTCATCACATCTAGGCCATTTATTTAATATAGGTTAATAGAATAATTATGAGTTATAGGTGGTAATATTATGTAGTAAAAGCTTAAAAAACATTTTTCTTTAAATTTATATGTACAGAGGGTTTAAAAATAGATAATCTAATCTAAACTTGCTATTAGTGACGGTTCGCCGGTTAACAGGTAGGGTTGGGAAATATTTTTTTGGTCTCCTCAGACAGCATAAGTATCTTATAAACATATAAGTACCTGTATGCAAATCATCAGAGGAGGTTTTTTGTTTTTTTGATCTCCTATAAGCATTGTATGCTATATGTAAAAAAATATAGACATGACATACAATCTTAAAGTTGGCGTAAAGTAGGTCACACAACTTGTCATTGGATAAAAGTATGACTATGCAATTTGTTAATTAATTAAATAAAGGTCACTATCGGGATATTATGTCACTTTTTGGTAACTTTAGGGGTAATTATTTAGTAAAAGTATCTAGTTTTCTTTTCTTATTTTTACCCAAGCGATCATTTTTTTTCCACAGTAATTTCTTATTAATGTATTTGAAATACTGCTAAGTATAATTTTTGCAATACTTAGTTCTGAATATTCATTAAATTCTGCAAAAGGAACTAGACGTTTTTATTCAATAAGGAATTTAATAAGTAAATTACACAGAAAGACTTTTTTATTAAAAGTATCCAAAAAAATATCTTCAAAGTCTTCAATTAATTTCTTAAAAATAATGTAAGCCGTTGACATTATATCTACTACTGATTCGCGAGGGTACATTAACCCCCCACGATCTACATTATTAATAAGTTTGTAATTGTCTTCAACTACACAGGGTTCATCATCAACTAGTGCTCTTTTACATATTTCACAATTTAGTTTTTTAAAGCAATGTGACAGCAGTATCCGCTTAAATAGGTTATTATGACCATTTCGTTCTTCACTGCTTCAATATCGCAATTTTCTATAGTTATTTTAGGGAATAAGGTTTCAGCCGGGTTAATGTCTTCATCAGGTTCATTTTCAGGAGGTTCATAGAATCTGTCTATACTGAACTCTCCAAAATTACGAGATTTAAGTGTCAATATAGACTGAATTCTGAGTCTTTTTTCTGATTCATATAACTGTCGGATTGATATATGGTAATGGCCACCAGCTAGTTGCCTGTATTTACCAAATCGTCCTTCCAGTGGGTCTGTCTGAAATTTTCCCAACAATACATAATTCATATTCAGTTCTGTTAAACAATAATTGGTCATTTGCAGTAGTCGATAGATAGTATGACTGAGTGCAGTATGTGTTTGTCGAGTCAATTTATTAGAAAAATTACTTGCCTTCCAAGTGTCTAGCCAAATTAGCATTTTTTGCAAAAATTTTAACTTTGGATCGAGCATAGACTCACCTACTTTGTCTTTGACTATTGGTTCTTGGTATATGTCTCGTAAATGTTTACCTTTAAGAGGTGTTTTTACATTGACAATTCTGCACCATGTCCATATAATATCAATAAAATTTGCAGTGTCCTGTGAATGGGGTAAGTTATTTCCGAAACCTCTTAGAGCTTCTATTACAAAAGGGTTGAAAATTTTTAGATCTAACTTAACATTCTGCCTCTCTAAAGAAGAAGGAAACAAAGCTTTTAAACTTAATGAGTAACCATGTTTTAAGAATTTGTCCTGTTCAAGTTCATAAATGTTTTTAATTACCGAGAACCAAGCAATTTTTGCTTCACCAGTCTCAAAATCTGGATAACAAAATGTCTCAGTCGGTTTAGAGTTAAGCCAATTGGTAAAAATACATTTTAATAAATGCACTGGATCAAAAATATAAAACAGTGGCCTTACTGGGTCAATAGGATGTGGATAGACAATACTAAGTTCTCCAGTAGGTGAAAAATGGGACATTGCTTTGCCATTAATCGCATTATTATCACTAATGGTGCAAAAAACTATATACCCTATTTCTTCTAAATTTTCTATTAGAGTCCTAAGAAAATTGTATAATAGTTCGGAGTTAATTTTTGAGACAGGGGATATATGAATTACTTCTTTAAGATTTGAGCATACACTAGTTATCATAAACGTGTATGCAGACGAAGCTAAACTATTTTCATTCACGGCTGTTCCTCAGTATTGCCTGCTTTATAGTCTAAATAGGGTTCGATATGTATTTCATCAAAAAGTAAAATTACATATTTGTCTTTATCGGTTAAGAATTGAAAAATATTACGAGCATAGGTAAGAAAAGTTTTTCTTTGATCGATATGAGGATCTGTAAGGAATTTATTACAGATGTCTTTTATTGTTTCGGGAGGAAGCAAAATGAGTGGTCCATGGTCTCGTAAATATTTGTAGGCATGGGGGCTTATACTAAATAAAATTGAACATAAAAAATCATAGTATTTGCTGAATATATATATCTTTCTTTTGCGGTGTTAAGCAAACTAACCTGTTCAGAAATAAAATTTATGCTTCGTGTTAATTGATCGTCACCCAAATTTTTTAAATTTTCCAAAATATCTAACACCAGTTTAAATGTTTTATTTTAATCCATTTGAATTGTTCTCGGTATTACCTGAGTCGTGTGTGTCACTAGCCTTGTTACATTGAGTAAGGTCATTATCGGTGTTATTTAAAGGAATGGTCATAATTGTATCATCAATAATATCAAACAAATTTTTTATTTCATCTAAACTGCTACAAGTAAACGGTGTCTTTAATTTTGATCCAGAAATACTAAGAGATTGGCCATATAAAAATGTTTCTAACTTTAAGTTATTATGGATAATAATTGCCCAAGTTATACAAGGCCCAGGAGTATATTCAAGCCTGAATAAAGTTATTTTATCTTCACTCTTTACAGAGAACCAGCCGTCCTTTAGAAGAAAAGTTTGAAATAAATTTAAAAACTCTTCAAAATTTTGAAAACTTGTTTCCTTTTTATGAGTTTCATACTGTACTCGACTTTCGTTCATTGCTTGTAAAAAATGTAACTCTTCAAGCTCCTTTAATTTTTCATCTTTACTTTTACGCATATGCACAGCTTTAGATAAATATCGAGGACAATTTGGAAAAATTGTTGAAATGCAGTTTTCCTTTAGACGTGGTTTTTTCAAATCAATTGAAACAATCTTACCTGTTTTTGGATCTTGTTCTGAATTATTCCAAATTATACTACCTTCGGCAAAATGTAGTTCGCAAACTTTGGTATTTTCATTTGGCGCTAAAGCTTTTCGAGGAATTGCTTGTAGCCATTTAGGCCGGGTTTACCCAACTTCTTAATTGTCAATCTTTAATTGCTATTTCTTAATTTCTTATTCTTAATGTAAAACTGTGTTCTTAATTCTTAAGGAGGATACAATTCCTTAATGCTTATTTCTTAATTTCGGTAATGACATTGTTGACATAAGTCAAATAATTTTTTAGTGTGTTTTTCTTGTAAAAAAAACATTAAAAATGAAAGGGTCTAAAAGGCAGGTGGCTGTGCTATCATCTTTATTCTTGACTATGGACAACTATGTGGCAGCAATCTATAAAAAACGTCATCGAAATAGACCAAAACAAACGTCAAAGATCAGCTGATTTAAAAGACATGCGCATTCTATCATTTTTCTTAATTCCTAAAAGTTAAAAATTGGGATCTTTCAAGGTCATTCTTTATAAGCTAAAATTATGAATTAGGAATTTTTGGAGGTGCATAAACATTGCCATACGAATCAATACTTTTATTTTCTTATGTTTTACGAATTAAGAATAAGAAATTAAAAATTAAGAATTAAGAAGTTGGGTAAACCCGGCCTTAGTCTTCAAAACGCTATCTTTTGGAAACCCGAAAACGTGCACTTTTGGTCCGCTAACGTAATTTCCACGACACCCAGGAACACAGCACTTATAAGGCATTTTTTAAGTTTCAAATTTACCGAAATTTATATTGTAAAAACATAAAAATTAGACAAAACTAATATGTAATAAAGTTCAAATATCCAAACCGGCAAAGCAAAACAATACACGACTGTCTGTGTACTGTCATTCCGGGCCCAACAGTGTTGTCACGCCCACCGATGTAACAGGAAATACTCGATTAGTTGTGACAAAATTGAACACAATGATTTAATATAATAATTTTTCTCATTTGTTTTTAAAGTTTTGATTTATTTTTTATTACAAGTAATCTTCTTTGATTGACAGTTTCTTCAGACAGTTTCTTCAGACATTTTTTAAAATTTTTTACCCTATTGCTAAAAGGTCCTGATTTTTCAGGTGTAAATCTGGCAACCTCACATCTCGAAACCGACCACCACTGACCCAAGGTTGTTCATCTTTATACGCTTTCCAAATGTAAAAAGAGAAAGAGATAATTACTAATTTGCGAGAGCAGCTTCACTTCATCAGAGACCGGGTCCGACAGTGTTGTCAAGCGCACCGATTTAACAGGAAACACTCGATTGGTTTTGACAAAAGTGAACACAGTGATTCAATATAATAATTTTTCTCATTTGTTTTTAACTTTTGATTTCTTTTTTATTACAAGTAATTCTCTGGTTGGCAGTTTCTTCAGACATTTTAAATTTTTTTTACCCTATTGCTAAAAGTTTCTGTTTTTTCAGGTGTAAATCTGGCAACCTCTGGAAACACTCTCGAAAGGCCACAAAAATAATTAATGCATTTAACAAGACTATAGGGCAACATTCATTAATTGACTGGCGAACCTTTTAATACATTTCTTATGGAGGCCTAAGCTTGGCCTAGATTGGGTGACGTCACGGAAATTTTAAAGTAAGCACTGAGGCATTGTCTTTAAGTAGGTATTGTCTAAACCAATTCAATGCCTTGCCTCCAAATAAATCTATGGCAGACTCAAACAGTTCTCTTTCCGATACATTACGAGCCAATCTCAGCTCTGTTACTCTCTCTAAGAATCCATGGACTGACATACTCTTGGGATCTCCTGTAAATTTAAGGCCCCATTTTTCAATACGTAGTGCCTTGAAGTTTGACACTGGCTGTCTATTCGGGGTTGAACCATGTTGAGTTGGTTGAGGCACTTCATCTTCTGACGAATCATCAGAACATCCCGAGCGTGCTGCATCCAATAAAACACTCAAGTTGGGATCTCGTCTGGATACTTGCTCTAGCTTGTCAAGAGCAGATAAGGTTCCTGCAATTAATATTGCTTGTGCGTCGGCATCCTCTGACGACAGTTGGCTAACTGGGACACGATCAATTCGGTTGAGAAGATGGACCAAGTGTGTCTGTAGACGTTCAAATTTGGTCTTGGCTTTTTCTCCCGAAACGGACTTAATCGCCACTCTAGTCTTCCTCAAGTTAGTCGCCACATAAGCTTTTTCTTCAGCAAAATTCAGATCATAGGGAGGGTGACTTATAGACTTGCTAACTTTCTCCATCTGCAACAACGGTCGTAAAGACGCTCGAAGGCTATCGACAGTTTTCGTTTCATCAGCTGGAATGCCACGAACTTGCAAACTCATTAATGAGCATATCCATTCTAAGGTGATGCACTCTCATACTGTAATCCATCGTAACTTATTACGAGTCAAATAATACACAAGCAAATATAAATTAAAAGTAAAATCAATAAAATATTAACACTGATTGCACTTGACACTGTAAACTGCAAATAATTTGCACAACTAAATTTTCAGATAATTTTCACTAATTAAACTTCACCAAAAAGATTAAAAAAAAATAAACCGGTGAGGACAGCGAAGTCCTAACAGAAAGAATAATGAAAACCCGTCAGAACAGCGAAGTTCTGATGGCTAAAACAAAACAATAGGTAGGCCGCAAAAAAAAATATTGCATTATCAGCAAAAATCTCATCATAGGTAAGATAACATATCACAAGCGCAAAAATCGATAAATGAAAAATTAAAAAAAAAATTGATAATGTTAATACCAAAGTGCTCTATCTGGTCTCACCAAACGCAGTTTCTTTTTGATTGTATGCCCCACGTTGGGTGCCAAAATTTGCCACGCTCTTTTCGGCACAGAAGAAGAATTTTACATTGCTTCCACTTACCATCAACATTAAAAATTCAAAGTTCGGTAAAAGTTAAAAGAAAATACTGAGAAGTTCCAAAATTAACTCATGCAAAGAGTTGAGTTGAATGCGAGAGGCTTGCGCATGCGTGCCAAAAAAAATGCCCTAGCTCCAATGCCGGAGAGAGGGGGGTTTGAAGGCGCCACTGTTTTTAAAGCCGGGCTAAAAACAGAAACCCTCCTAGACAGTGTTGGGATCTCGCTTTCAGCTCACTCACTCACATAAAGCTACCATATTATGAAAAAAAAAAGAATCCAAGAAACTGCGCTATCTGGTGAGGCAAATAAAACACGAATCTAAAACAAATTGTCAACAAATATATTTACAAACGTTGAAGAAAAAGAAATTGTTGGTTGTGTGACCACCTTGGCGTTTACCAAGAAATTGTTGGTCGCATGACCACTTTTGCGTTTAACATTTTTTAGAATTCAAAACTTAAACCCTGAGGAGGAAATTAAAGAACAGATATAAATACTCGAATCGATTCGACCTTAGGCGCTAACAATAGTTATTTTGAATATATACCTTATTTATACAGCAAGGTTATCAAACAAAATTTAATAATAATAAAAAGTTGCCTGAAAGGGGTGTCGCCCCTGATGAAGGTTACTGGGCGCAAGGCGGTAACGGCCTAGGCCGCTGACTCCCAGCACAAAGACAGCTTGCTCCCAGCAAAGGTGATAGCTTGCTCCGAGCAAAAGTTAATGGCTGATGTGCCTCCCAGCAAAATATTGGGTGTCCACCAGTTAGAAGATTGCTGTCTTCCAGCAAAAATAATCAGTGTCTCACAACAAAAGAGAGGAGTTCGTAATCCCCCAGTATGAAGAGAAGAATCGGAGTCCCCCAGTAAAAAGAGAGACCCTAATAAACAAAAGGTATGCATCAAGGCAAGGTAAAATTCAGGTACTATGCAAATGTAATTTCAAAATATTAAATTTTAAATAATACCAAAAAAAAACTGTTACAGGCTGAAGGCCTTAAGATTTAGTCGTATCAAGAAAGTGAAATGAACGTAAATATTTTGAATTAAATAGAGACATCAGGCCAAAAAAAAATAAACAAGCAATATCGAAGCCAATTAATTAACAAAACAAAGTTAAGATAAAATTTACATAAGAGTAGCCATTGTACGCTACTGTGCACAGAAAATTATATTTACATAAGTAATGCAGATACAAAAATATTAAACAATTAAATCATACACTGGTAACAAAATAACCAAAAAAGTTAGGTAATCGCTTAATCACAAAAAAGAAAAGTTATAGCCGCAAAATACAATGTCATAAAATTTAGGACGGTAAACACAATCCAAAGGAAAATCTTAGCATTACTATTACTAAGCGTATGCATCAAAATATAGTATACTTAGCTTAATATATACGAATATAAATTAACAATACAGTATCTGTAAGCGTAACCCAAGAATGAACAAATACCATAGTGAATAGTTAACGGTACTATACTTCACCCACCCTGAAGTTTTGTAACCAAATCTAATAATTAAGGATAAGCCTTGTCAATGTCATACATAATATTAATTAGAAGCCCGTTAACACAAGGAAATTAATAAAAGAAATATGAAAATCACTACTACTGACTCAGGAATTTAAAATATTTACTCATATTACTAAAGTACAAACCCACTGACAGCCAAAAATATATAACATTTAAATTGCCGGTCTCTAGCGCTATCAGCTGATATTCCAAAACACAAGATATTAATTTTAACAACCTGGCTATTAATTATTAACATAATTAGTTGATAAAAAAAACATCATTAGGTTCAAATTCACGGACCTACCCCAATAACTGATTCACTATGACTATGAATGCGAAATAACAAAATAAAATTTAACCCTGGGTCACCCTGTATAGTTTTAACCAACATTATCAAAAGAATGCAGTAAATCAAGCTAGCATAGCTGACAAAAAAAAATTAGGTATTGATAAGAATTTGACCTACAAACCTGTGAAGGTCACATAAACCCAATTTAATTCTAACAAAAAAAACCATCTGTACATAATTTACCTACCACGAAATGTAGCGATCTACTCGTATTTAGAAAATCTTTAATTACAGAAAAACTAATTAAAAACGTGGACGTCGTAAAAAATAGAATCAAAAGGAAATCAACGAAAATTAATTAAAATAGCAGTTTAATCGCGGCATTCTGTGTTTTTAAGGGTTTAACAGTGGCAAAAGGGCTTACCTGTCGATTTTGGGTCGGGTCTAAGTCAACATGTCCGCTGTCGTACCGTAAGAACCGACGAAAAGATGTCGAATTTCTTCTACAAAACCAACTTAAACGGCCTCACTGCACCAACAACGTAACGCCAAAAGGGCAAATAACAAAACAAGGTAGAAGGAGTTAATTGTACCGCATTCCCGGATTCAAATTTTTGGGTGTCTTCCAAAAGACTTCAGAATAACGATACTGTCGACGACGCGATGTGTTTGTGAAAAAGGAACCCAGCTTCTCCTGCCACGCCCGGCCTTACCAAAAATCCAATACCGATTTTCTTGCAAAGTGACGTCACAACGGGGTTGTTTCGAAGTACACTTTGGTACCCAATTATGTACAGTTCTGAAAGCTTTGGTTCGATAGTATTCCCTTCAACGCATTGGCACAATATTCTGCCAGTAAAAATTAACTTAACCAATGAACAGCGGCAATATACTAACCTTTAAATACATTTGGCACAATATTCTGCCAGTAAAAATTAACTTAACCAACGAACAACGGCAATATACTAACCTTTAAATACATTTTTCCATGTCAATAAATCGACATTCATTAATAGTTTGTACAATTGCAACCTTCTTACGATTTAATACAGATTTTACCAACCCTGAAAGGTTAACCTCGTCTGACATCTATCGTCCAACTCATAAAGCCGCGACAAACAGAATCCCATATTTCGTATTTCACGAAATGACCACCTGTGATCACAGGTAGGGACCGATACCGAACCCAAAAGGATCCTGTAACTCAAAAACAGATTCCATCGTTACCTGGGTTTTGACAGTTTTCACCAATAGCCACAGAGGGCGGCTCAGGACAGAAAACTGAGATTTTTTCCAACAGGTTCGACAGCAGATAATTCCAGCTGATTAAAATGTCAAAAATGCCGTTTTACGTGGTCATTGTAAACAAATTCGGATTTATTAATAGGGAAATAATGTTTTAGGGCCGAATTCAGACGTATTTCCCTAGGGATTAACAATACAGAATGAGGAAAAACAAGATTGGATCTAAAACAGACCTGTGACGGAAAATTTATATAAATTAAATTCGAGGTTAGGAAAAATTTGGACTAAATGGACAAACAAATCAAAAGAAAACTTTCAATGAATAAGGGGATATTTTCAAAAAGGTAGGACGAAATCTTAAAAATCAACTAATAGCTGCAACTGCCATGATAATAATATTTTAATTTCGTACAACCAAAACAAACCGTAATAATCTAACTGCCCAGCCACTTAACAGTCAAGAAAACATACCCTGTTTCTGAAAACAACTAATAAACAGACCTTGTTTCAGGAAACCACTTAAACGTCTAACTGACCAACCACTTAACAGCTAAAAAAACATACCCTGTTTCTGAAAACAACTAATAAACAGTCTCCTGTTTCTGGAAACAACTAGGAAACAGCTAAAAACAACTAATAGTGTGATGTTATGTGTTTAAATTGGTTTCTTATTTCCTTAGAATAAATAACACAAATAACCAGTATACTATTTAGTAACGGTATAATATTCAATATTAAGCTTATACAATTCATAAATATGCTTTGCAAATAGGTGTATTAGCTTCTCGGTCAATCGAAATAGATACTTGTCTGTTGCGGCATCTTCAAACTTGAGACTTCTCTTATCGCCATTGCGATGAAACACTAAAGTATACTGTCCAATTATATTATCAATACATATATCCACCCAATGCGTATTGAAACAATCAAAAGTGCTTAGAAATTCTTCAAATTCATCACTGGAGAAATAAATTTTACCATAACCAATAGTATCCAAAATTACTTGTTTGGGTTCCTCTTCTGATGTAATAAAAATGACTGTTATAAAGTCATCAATCTCGTAAACTAGGTTAGGTTTAGTCTTAAGAACTGGAACATCAGGACAGCTTGAAAGAGATTCAAACACCTTATCCCAGCTGGAATAGGCAGCCATGGATATGTTTAAATGGTAAGTTTGAAAAATATTCTAACCAAAGAATTCTTTTCTTTATAAAACTAATGTCTCTTTTCAGCTTGCGTATTTTTTCCAAATGTTCGTCTAATTTAACTGACAAGTCGACCGTCTTTGCCATGTGCTCGAGACTAAATGTCTAAATTTCTCAGGGGGTTCTAGTAATACAGGATAAAATTAAACATGTAATACAAGTTAATTTCTTTATTTAGGTAAAAAACCATAAAAATATTCATACAAGATTTTTGAATTCATAGCACTACAAGTACAATATTCTAAACCATGCAAGAACAAGTGGTTTTACTTAGAGATAATTTCGGTACATTCACACTATCCCTAATAAATTCTAAGTTAACAATATCGGGTATATTCTTAAGATATTGCATCGTGGAAAAAGTTTCAAGTAAAATGGCCTTCTTTACATGTCCCTTCACATAGATGACATCAGTATCTCGTAAATCGTTGTAGATAATGCGGTAAAGTTCATTAACGTCTGGCCGGTGCTCCCAATATCTGTCCCGAAGAAAGCCGAGTCATTCAAATGCGTATATGTAAATGATAAGTTTACCGACTTCCTAGTATTAGTCACGTAGCGCAGTGGTATAGAGTCCGCTTATTAACCGAGAGGTCAACGAATCGAATCCCGTGCTCGGCCGCATCTTTTTTTTAATTTTTGTCATTTAAAATTTTATAACAAATAAGGAAATCGGCTCTAAAAGTGTATTGGAAACGGGTTAGCACTCCTTCCTCGATAAAAATTTTGTTTTGTCTTTTTTTAAAGGTCCCGAGCAAAAAATTAACGTGTCTAGGTACCTTAACCTCAAAATTATGTTTTGTTTGTTGTCTAGAACGGTGGATCGGAGGGCACCCTAAGGTCGGAACAGGGGTAGCACCTGGTTAGGGGCCCTGGCCAGTCTCTTTCCTCGCAAGCGAAGAGGAATCGGTGCGAAAAAATTCAATAACAATCGTTCGGCGAAATTCGTGACAGATATTGGGCGTATCGGCTAGACGCTTGTGTAAAGTTCATTATAATCGGTTTAGCCAGAATTGTAGTATAAACCATGTCGGTTCCCATATAGAAACATTGCTTGCTTCTGACAATCATAGGACAGCTCATAAACGGCTTAACTGGTTTAAAAAGATAGTTCTTTATTTGCTTCCAATCGTAAATAACCAATTCTTTAGTTTGAAATTCTGGAACGCTGAATCCCTGAACGTTAACCACAACAAACTTCATCGTGTCTGGGTTGAAGGGTAACTGGCTACAACAGATCACGTACTTGGCCTGTTAAAGCCTGATACTCGAGCACTCGATCATGAATAATTATACAAAAGGCACGTGACTCATCCGAAAAGTTTTCGGAACTTTGAAACTCTAACTTCACGTCGATGGTGCTACTCTTGAGGGCTTCATTTTGTTTGGAACAGTCAATAACAAAGAGGGTTCTACTAGCGAAAGCGACAAAATCCAAAAGCAGCTCACACCGTTGTTTTCCCAAATAGGTTTTTTGAAAGTCCGTATACATCTGATAGGCTTCTGTAAACTGCCTATTGGCAAAGTTTAGGTTTAAGGGGTTATATACAGTTACAATTTTCACAAAATCGATTTTTTTTAATGTCATTTTCGTAATGTACATATATTCAAGTACACACACAGAAAATTTCAAGGCAATCCGGCGACTATTTTCGAAGTTACACGCATATTTGTAAAGACGTGTCAGAGCGATTGTACGCTATGTAACGTGCTTTTGAAACTTTAAACGCGTTTTTCTCAAAACTGTGTTTTTAAAGTCGGAAACGGCTGAACCGATCAGTCCCAAATTTTACCACAAGCTTCTTAAGTATATTTATTAGTAATTAATCGAAGGTTTTATCTCACCGATAAATATTTGTTTTTGTATAAACAATTTAAGGTCAAAATTTTGGTCAAAAATCGTTTTTTCTTTGAGAAGCCGCCATTTTGTCAAAAAATTTAATTTTGCTTATTTCTTCGATTAATTAGAGGATTATACATTACTTTAACGAAATCCGTTTGGTGTTTTCATTTTAGATGATCCAGTCCAGAGATATCATGGTCACCGCAAGATGCCTTTTTTGAGGGGACCTCCTGGAGATCAGCTATAGCAGCTTTCCAAATTATTACTTTTACAAATACAAAAATCTTAAAATACAGTTAAACGTTACCATAATACGTGTACAAATTTTTACATTACTGAATTTAACCGTCTTCTCAGAAACAATTCTTGAAAAATCGCTTTTTTTCGGCCTCCTAACTGTATATAACCCCTTAACGACTCATAGGGGTAAACATCAGAATTTAAATGCAACTTGACGTCGGTGATGTCTAAATTATCAAAGTAGGTACAATCAGTTTGAGAGTCATCTTTTCGCTTCTTCATAAAAAATACAATAACATATCGGGCCCTCTCCGACATGGTCTTAACAGTCCAAATATCACGCTTTGACGTTCTCAAAGCAGGCAGTTCATGTATTTTCCTGGATATATATATATATATATATATATATATATATATATATATATATATATATATATATATATATATATATATATAGTAATCTTGATTGCTATCGACCGTACTAACTCTACATCGAGGGTTCGTTTAAGGTGCAAGCAGACGCCGCTGGTAAGACCTGAACTTGCGATCTAACCAATAAAGCTGGCGCCTTTCTCTTTGACAGCATTTCCTATGAGATTAATGGTAAGGAGATTGAAAAGATTCGAGATCCTGGCATTGTTAGCACAGTTAAAAATATGCTATGTTTAAATGAGCAGGAAAGCCGGGCTCTAGACATAGCTGGATGGAATTGGCCTAGTGGAACTGTCAAGACCTTGGGCGAAACTTCTAAAGACTTTAATTTTCGCATACCACTTTCAACATTGTTTGGCATGTTTGTTGATTACCACAATGTATTAATGGGTAAACAGCCCACTGGTAATAAGAAGGCAACAATAAAAACGGTTGAGTTGAAAGTTAGACATATTTACCCGAGTGAGGCAGTAAAATTGAGACTTTTGGACGAAATTGCAAAGAACAAACCGAGATATATATATATATATATATATATATATATATATATATATATATATATATAATATGGAATTAAAAACAGGTAGTAAATAATAAAATATATATCTTTGTTTGTACTCTTCTTTCAGTGTTTTCTGTACGTTTGTAAAGTTTAATGCCGTTTGACTTTGATCATTTGTGACGTGACAAGGTCAGTTTTATTTTTTAAGGATTGACTCTGGTTCTGTGAGTAATTTTTGTAACATATATTTATTCATTTTATTGTCTGTTGTTTTTACATTTTTGTAGTTTGCCCCTGAAGAAGCCAATAAACATTCGCGAAATATTGGGTATTTAAGAAAAAAGTAGTTTCATTTATCCACAGACCGCAAATCCCGATAAAATTTTACCTTTTTATCTATATATATATATATATATATATATATATATATATATATATATATATATATATATATATATATATATATATATATATATATATATATATATATATATATATATATATATATATATATATATATATATATATATATATATATATAATATATATATAATATATACACATATATAAGTAGTTTCATTTATCCACAGACCGCAAATCCCGATAAAATTTTACCTTTTTATCTATATATATGTATATATATATATATATATATATATATATATATATATATATATATATATATATATATATATATATATATATATATATATAGATAAAAAGGTAAAATTTTATCGGGATTTGCGGTCTGTGGATAAATGAAACTACTTTTTTCTTAAATACCCAATATTTCGCGAATGTTTATTGGCTTCTTCAGGGGCAAACTACAAAAATGTAAAAACAACAGACAATAAAATGAATAAATACATGTTACAAAAATTACCCACAGAACCAGAGTCAATCCTTAAAAAATAAAACTGCCATTGTCACGTCACAAATGATCAAAGTCAAACCGCATTAAACTTTACAAACGTATAGAAAACACTGAAAGAAGAATACAAACAAAGATATATATTTTATTATTTACTACCTGATTTTAATTCCATATTATCTTTTTTACAGAAGAACAAAAAACATAAAACTGCTGCTATATTGATACACCGAGTGTATTATTTTTAGTTGATAATGTTTAAAATATTGCAGTAAATATTACTTAACTGACTGGTGTCAGACTTGTAATTAATAGAATTTTTGTTTTTCTTATGTGATACATTTCAAGGAATAAACGGCTTTTGTAGTTGTTTTCCTGAGTCAGAACTTTTATATTACCGTAATCGAAATTATGACCTGTTTTTAAATGGTGATCAACCGTAGCACATCTGTTCTTTCCTAACCTACAATCACTTTTATGTTGTGAGACCCTCTGTTTTAGCCACTGTGAAGTATGTCCTATGTAGCACCCCTGACAATTCAAACATGAGAGTTGATAGACAACGTTACTGTTGTATGTTTGAGGTGTTTTGTCCTTTACTTTTGAAAATAGGTTATAGTTTTTCAACTGATTGTATTTTGCTATTTTAATGTGTGTGAAATCATTGAAAAGTGATATCACAGAATTTGTTAATTTGGCTATGTAAGGGAGTTTCTTATATTTTATTACTTGAGGGATTGGATCATCTGTCCGGCCATCAAAAGTATTGGAATTGTAAATAAGTTTTTTTAAAAGGTGTCTAGGATAACCATTGTTAACAAACATATCAAAGAGTATATTTAAATTCTTGACCAGAAACCTCTCATCGCTAATATGCTTAATTCGATTTTTCATAGCAATTACAGTATTGTATTTTTGATTTTTTGGGTGATTTGAATAATAATTTATGAATCTACCCGATGCCGTAGGTTTTTGGTACCAATCCAATATTAATGTATAGGTATTGTTGGTTCTTATCACTCTGGTGTCCAAAAACGGGACACTAGATTCACTTTCCACCTCAATAGTGAACTGGATATGCGTATTAAACGAATTAAACAATTCCAAAGTAGTTCGGATTGCGTTGTTGGGTACCGAACAAATCAAATCGTCTACATATTTGTAAATAAAAGGCAAGTGAAAAGGTAAACGAGGAATAACATGAAATGTATCACACATGAAATACATGAAATGTATCACATAAACAAAAACAAAAATTCTATTAATTACAAGTCTGACACCAGTCAGTTAAGTAATATTTACTGCAATATTTTAAACATTATCAACTAAAAATAATACACTCGGTGTATCAATATAGCAGCAGTTTGACAAGGTCAGTTTTATTTTTTAAGGATTGACTCTGGTTCTGTGAGTAATTTTTGTAACATGTATTTATTCATTTTATTGTCTGTTGTTTTTACATTTTTGTAGTTTGCCCCTGAAGAAGCCAATAAACATTCGCGAAATATTGGGTATTTAAGAAAAAAGTAGTTTCATTTATCCACAGACCGCAAATCCCGATAAAATTTTACCTTTTTATCTATATATATATATATATATATATATATATATATATATATATATATATATATATATATATATATATATAGATATATATAATATATACACATATATAAGTAGTTTCATTTATCCACAGACCGCAAATCCCGATAAAATTTTACCTTTTTATCTATATATATATGTATATATATATATATATATATATATATATATATATATATATATATATATATATATATATATATATATATATATATATATATATATATATATAGATAAAAAGGTAAAATTTTATCGGGATTTGCGGTCTGTGGATAAATGAAACTACTTTTTTCTTAAATACCCAATATTTCGCGAATGTTTATAGGCTTCTTCAGGGGCAAACTACAAAAATGTAAAAACAACAGACAATAAAATGAATAAATACATTTTACAAAAATTACTCACAAAACCAGAGTCAATCCTTAAAAAATAAAACTGCCATTGTCACGTCACAAATGATCCAAGTCAAACGGCATTAAACTTTACAAACGTACAGAAAACACTGAAAGAAGAGTACAAACAAAGATATATATTTTATTATTTACTACCTGTTTTTAATTCCATATTATCTTTTTTACAGAAGAACAAAAAACATAAAACTGCTGCTATATTGATACACCGAGTGTATTATTTTTAGTTGATAATGTTTAAAATATTGCAGTAAATATTACTTAACTGACTGGTGTCAGACTTGTAATTAATAGAATTTTTGTTTTTGTTTATGTGATACATTTCATGTATTTCATGTGTGATACATTTCATGTTATTCCTCGTTTACCTTTTCACTTGCCTTTTATTTACAAATATGTAGACGATTTGATTTGTTCGGTACCCAACAACGCAATCCGGACTACTTTGGAATTGTTTAATTCGTTTAATACGCATATCCAGTTCACTATTGAGGTGGAAAGTGAATCTAGTGTCCCGTTTTTGGACACCAGAGTGATAAGAACCAACAATACCTATACATTAATATTGGATTGGTACCAAAAACCTACGGCATCGGGTAGATTCATAAATTATTATTCAAATCACCCAAAAAATCATAAATACAATACTGTAATTGCTATGAAAAATCGAATTAAGCATATTAGCGATGAGAGGTTTCTGGTCAAGAATTTAAATATACTCTTTGATATGTTTGTTAACAATGGTTATCCTAGACACCTTTTAAAAAAACTTATTTACAATTCCAATACTTTTGATGGCCCGACAGATGATCCAATCCCGCAAATAATAAAATATAAGAAACTCCCTTACATAGCCAAATTAACAAATTCTGTGATATCACTTTTCAATGATTTCACACACATTAAAATAGCAAAATACAATCAGTTGAAAAACTATAACCTATTTTCAAAAGTAAAGGACAAAACACCTCAAACATACAACAGTAACGTTGTCTATCAACTCTCATGTTTGAATTGTCAGGGGTGCTACATAGGACATACTTCACAGTGGCTAAAACAGAGGGTCTCACAACATAAAAGTGATTGTAGGTTAGGAAAGAACAGATGTGCTACGGTTGATCACCATTTAAAAACAGGTCATAATTTCGATTACGGTAATATAAAACTTCTGACTCAGGAAAACAACTACAAAAGCCGTTTATTCCTTGAAATGTATCACATAAGCAAAAACAAAAATTCTATTAATTACAAGTCTGACACCAGTCAGTTAAGTAATATTTACTGCAATATTTTAAACATTATCAACTAAAAATAATACACTCGGTGTATCAATATAGCAGCAGTTTTATGTTTTTTGTTCTTCTGTAAAAAAGATAATATGGAATTAAAAACAGGTAGTAAATAATAAAATATATATCTTTGTTTGTATTCTTCTTTCAGTGTTTTCTATACGTTTGTAAAGTTTAATGCGGTTTGACTTTGATTATTTGTGACGTGACAATGGCAGTTTTATTTTTTAAGGATTGACTCTGGTTCTGTGAGTAATTTTTGTAACATGTATTTACTCATTTTATTGTCTGTTGTTTTTACATTTTTGTAGTTTGCCCCTGAAGAAGCCAATAAACATTCGCGAAATATTGGGTATTTAAGAAAAAAGTAGTTTCATTTATCCACAGACCGAAAATCCCGATAAAATTTTACCTTTTTATCTCTATATATATATATATATATATATATATATATATATATATATATATATATATATATATATATATATATATATATACAGTGACCGGCAAAAAGTTCGCAACATATGGGAAAAATTTTTATTAGGAGAGTATCGGAAAAACTTTCCCAGGGGATCGGTTCTGCATGTCCGATAACCTAAAAATCGATTTTGACATACGTCACGTGACCACTGGTATAGCGTCAAATTAAAAAAAAAATTGTTAATTTACAAAAAGTGAGGGTAGTTGACGAGATATCAAAAAAAGTTATTTGAAAAAATTGCTTAGTATTAAATTCTAGGTCCTTGTGCAAAATTTTAAGATTCTATTTAAAAAAATTGGAAAACTCAATTTTTTTTAAATATTTTTTTATCGATTTACAAATTTCCGGTTTTTTTCGTTTAGATAGCTTGGCTAATGTAAAGCCCATGTATCTGGATGAAAATAAACGAATGTAGTAGTTTTTTCTACAATTGACAGGACAAAATTAAAAAAAACAGGGTTTCGCCGGACGCTAGCTGTTGCAATGATTTGTATCTAGCAGCAGTGTCAAAATTTTAGAGACATTTCAATGAGATTACATTGAGAAAACCTTAATCGTCTTAAATATATCTGAAGTTCGACTTTTTGTAAAGTTAAGGGGATTAAAATAGATAATAAACAAAAAATTACCTGTTTATTTAATCGAAATTTTATAAACGAAAACCAATGTAAGAAAAACTTAAAAGTAGTCAAATTCTGTACTAACAACACAAAAAATCATTGTTTTTCCTTGGGTGCACAAAATTTAAAACTCAGTATGACCACCATTTCTCTCCATACATACTGTTGTTCTCGAGCGCAACTCTCGATTAACATTTCGGAGCATTTTACGATTTATTTGCAATACACAATTTATAATGACATTCTCTAAATTTTGTATATTCCTAAAGGGTCGATGTTTGTACACAGGGTTCTTTAGGTATCCCGACATAAAAAAATCTAACGGAGTCAGATCTACAATTCTACAATTGACAGGACAAAATCGAAAGAATAGGTGTTCGCCGGACGCTCGCTGTTGCAATGGTTTGAATCTAATGAAATGACTGTATCAAGATTTTATTAAGATTTTTCGCACATAAATTTAACAACCAGGTCTATTTAGTTGTACTTAAAACTACCAAAGCAGGCTCTGAAATTAAAACAACCAAATAATCTAGTAGGTAAAACAACAGAAAAATGTCAAACATATTATAATTTGTTTGATTTCAACCTATGTCATTGGTTTATGTCTCGCATCTTACTAAGTTTGATATTTTACATAAGTTTATTAATATTTTATTCCTTAAAATGGCACCCACACTACTTCTTCAGGAAAAGATAGAAATTATTTTAATTTCTGGAGATAATTACAAAAGCCATGAGAGGCACCCCGATAAATCCCTCCATTATTCCACAGTATCTCGTCAAGTCAATAAATTTAAAGAAACGGGATCGGTAGAAAATCAGTATAAAGTTTCCCATGAAAAACCGGTAACAGGTGACGAAGGTTCTCTGGATGTGTGTTTGTCGATCACAGAAACACCCCAATTAGCAGTTAGTCAAATATCGGAGATCACTAACATTCACGAAAGATCTGTGCGGAGGATATTAAAAAGAAACAAATTTCATCCGTACAAACCTAAATTTGTAAAAGTATTAAAAGATAGGGATTATGACGCCCGCTTCGATTTTTGTGCCTGGTTCCAGGGTATGATTGAGGAAGATTTTAATTTCCCAAAGAACGTTCTTTTCTCGGATGAAGCTACATTTACCTCTAACGGAACCGTCAGTTCACAAAACTGTAGATGGTGGGCCACCGAAAACCCAGACTTTGTAATTCAGAGTAAAGACCAATATAGTTTTAAGGTTAATGTGTGGTGCGGAATTTTCAACCTCAGAATAGTGGGACCTTTTTTCTTTAGAGACAATTTAAATTCAGAACGATATTTAGAATTTCTACAAACTGAGATATCTGACTTTTTAGACAATTTGTCATTAGCCGAAAGAAGAAATTTATACTTTCAACAAGACGGAGCTAGCATTCATTCCACAAATGAGGTGAAGAGATGGCTGGATCAAGAATTTGGAAACCAGTGGATAGGACGGTTTTCTGAAAATCCGTGGCCTGCGAGATCACCAGATCTGACTCCGTTAGATTTCTTTATGTGGGGATACCTAAAGAACTCTGTGTACAAACATCGACCCTTTAGGAATATACAAAATTTAGAGAATGTCATTAGAAATTGTGTATTGCAAATAAATCGTAAAATGCTCCGAAATGTTAATCGAGAGTTGCGCTCGAGAACAATAGTATGTATGGAGAGAAATGGTGGTCATACTGAGTTTTAAATTTTGTGCACCCAAGGAAAAACAATGATTTTTTATGTTGTTAGTACAGAATTTGACTACTTTTAAGTTTTTCTTACATTGGTTTTCGTTTATGAAATTTCGATTAAATAAACAGGTAATTTTTTGTTTATTATCTACTTTACTCCCCTTAACTTTACAAAAAGTCGAACTTCAGATATATTTAAGACGATTAAGGTTTTCTCAATGTAATCTCATTGAAATGTCTCTAAAATTTTGACACTGCTGCTAGATACAAATCATTGCAACAGCTAGCGTCCGGCGAAACCCTGTTTTTTTTAATTTTGTCCTGTCAATTGTAGAAAAAACTACTACATTCGTTTATTTTCATCCAGATACATGGGCTTTACATTAGCCAAGCTATCTAAACGAAAAAAACTGGAAATTTGTAAATCGATAAAAAAATATTTAAAAAAAATTGAGTTTTCCAATTTTTTTAAATAAAATCTTAAAATTTTGCACAAGGACCTAGAATTTAATTCTAAGCAATTTTTTCAAATAACTTTTTTTGATATCTCGTCAACTAACCTCACTTTTTGTAAATTAACAATTTTTTTTTTAATTTGACGCTATACCAGTGGTCACGTGACGTATGTCAAAATCGATTTTTAGGTTATCGGACATGCAGAACCGATCCCCCGAAAAAGTTTTTCCAATACTCACCTAATAAAAATTTTTCCCATATGTTGCGAACTTTTTGCCGGTCACTGTATATATATATATATATATATATATATATATATATATATATATATATATATATATATATATATATATATATATGTATATATATATATATATATATATATATATATATATATAATATAATAATAATAAAGTGCCTATTATTTATGTTTTAAAATAATTACAATACATAATTTTGAAACCGGGTGGTGAGATCTAGCATAGCTATTCTATCTAACCACCCCTAATAATAAATAAATAAATACTAAGTAATAAACAGAGCTAAAGGAAGCGTAGATAATTAACCTGTCCAAAGTCCAACATAAATTAAAATGATTTAAAGAATAGGGTTAGTATATTGAAGTACATAATAGTAGAGAGGAGAAGCATATAAAATACGATATTACTATCAAGACAAAATTAGCTTAAAACTGTATGTAAATATTTAAAAATGTAATGCAACATGCAGAAGATTGACCCCAGTGCATTTAGAAAGTACATATTTTTTTAAACAATTCTTAAAAGTAGTAGCTGACGAGCAACACCTAATGTAAGTACTCGGGCAAAGTGTTGTAAACCCTGCTTGCCGTGTATGTGAAGGAGCGCTGGAACATCGCCGTACTGTGCCTGGAAACCTGGTAAAGATTTCTATGACGGGTGTGTCTTTGATGCACGTCGCTACCTCTGATTAGTTTATTAAATAAGTAGTCAGGTTTTCTAGCTTGAGAAATTTTAAAAACCAGAGTCGCTAGGTGAAGAAAATATCTTTCAGAAAGATTTAACCATTTGGAAGATATAAAGTGAGGTGAAAGATGATCATACTTTCGTAATCCATAACAAAATCTGAGGCAGCTATTTTGAATCTTTTGCAAACTATATTTGCTTTGAACAGTCAAAGCAGGCCAATAAAGTATGTCACAATACGACAAGTAAGAAAGTATCAGAGAATCGCTCAGTCTCAGTTTGATGTCAGTGGTAAGGTAATCTTTATACATGTATAGGATCCTAAGTTTATTGTAAGATTTTTGTAATAAATGGGACACGTGTTTATCAAAACGTAAATAATTATCAAAGAAAACGCCAAGATTTTTTCCTGAGTCAGATACAGCTAGGGTAGAATTATTTAGACAAATTTTAAAAGAGTTATGTAATAGAATTTCATTTCTTTTGGAACCAAAGAGCATTATCTGAGTTTTTGCTTTATTCAGAATAAGACCGTGTGCTTGCGATAAATTGAAAATATTTATAAGGTCATTGTTAATTAAGGTTGTTGCTCTATCAACCTTGGCCGGAGAAAAGGAAAAATATAATTGAAAGTCATCCGCGAACTGGTGAGTACTACAGTTTAGCTGTTTTGAAAAATCAGCCGTGTAAATTGAAAACAAAAGAGGGCCCAAAATGCTTCCCTCCGGAACTCCTTTATTTGTTGACAGAAAATTTGATGTGAACTGAGAGTCTAATAAGACTCTCTGGCTTCTCCCACTTAAATAACACTCCATAAACTTAATGGCAGATTGGCTAAGACCGAAATAGTTCAACTTTTTTAAAAGAACGGAGTGGCTTATAGTGTCAAAAGCCTTGCTATAGTCCAGAAGAATCAAGGAACAACAATTGCTGTTTTCAACGCTTCGAAAAATATCATCAGCAACTGTCAAAAGAGCAGTAGTTGTGCTATGGGCTGGCCGGACGCCAGATTGGGTAGAAGGTAACACCTTACTTTCAATAATATGAGCAGACAGCAGACAGTCAAACATAACTTTCTCCAAAACCTTCGAGAGAGTGCAAAGAATACTAATGGGCCGGAATTCCGACATTTGGGAGGGATTATTGGTTTTTGGGACTGGGATTATATTGGATTTTTTCCATAAAGCAGGAAATGTATTAGTGGCAATGCAATGATTAATTAGGAAAGTTATATGAGGAATTAGGTAAGGGATCAATAAATTTATTGTTTTGAGATTGAGCCCATCAATCCCTGTTGCATTTGATTTAAGGGAATATATTATTTTTGCAATTTGTTCTTCTGTTACCTCCGAAAACCAAAAAAGACTTAGCACACCATCATGCGTTTTGTTAGCACAGAGATTCTGAATTAAATTACCATTACCAGCATTGGCAGATGGTACACTATTAACAAAAAATTTGTTTAGACTTCCACAGTCCAGCCAGGAAGTATCGAAACGGCATGACGAAGAGTTAATATTGAGTTGTTTTAATGCTTACCAAAAATTCTTGGGATCCACTCTAAATTTGTGGTTGAGATAAGCTTTTGTCTCATTTTTAACTGCAACTGTTATGTAATTTCGCAACTGTTTATATTCATTTCTCGCTGCTACTGTTTTGGTTCGTCTAAACCTAGTCAATGCTCTCCTTCTAAGCCTGATCGTATATCTAATATTATCTGTTAACCAGGGCGCTGGTGGTTTCGTAAATTTAGAGGTTTTAAAAGGCGCATGCCTGTCAAGCAGCCACTCAACACGGCTATTAAAAAATTCAAGCATCTCAGCTACCTCCTTCAATACAAACATTTCGTTCCAATCTATACTATACAAATCAAACAAAAAGATTATAATCAAACCTGCTGTAATCACGGTAGGTGGAAGTTTTAATTTTTGGTTTAGTCTTTTTTATTTTTAAGGTGCATTCGATCAGGTGATGATCAGATAGGTCATCCATATCTATATTACATATGTTATGTATAATCTCTTCTGAAGATGATACAACGATATCAATTAGCGTCTCAGAATTATTTGTAATCCTAGTCGGTTCGGACACCAACTGATGCAGACTATATTTATTTATAAAATTGTTTACCAAACGTAATCCATTGCTACCCGGATTCCTGAAATCTACATTCAAATCGCCCCCAAATAAAATGTAGTCATACTGAGGCAAAAAATCAGAGATTGTGTTTTCTAGATCAGTTAGGCATAGATTTAAGTTAGTGTTAGGCGGTCTATACAAAGTTCCCAGGCAAAGGCTCTTATTACCATTTACTTTTACATTAATCCATATGCTCTCCAACGTGCTCATCCCAGGGTTGGTTTCTAATAATTGAAATTTTAACGAGTCATGAACATAGAAGGCTACCCCGCCTCCACTGCCATCTCGATCCCTTCTTATTAACTTATAATCAGGAATAACTAAATATGAATTAGAAATATCCGAGTTTAACCATGTTTCACAGAGGCCGACCACATCAGGCTGTTGCTCATTTATAAAATCTGAAAATACAGCAAAACTGGGGCATAAGGAACGAATATTAAAATAATATAGGTTAATCTTATCGCGTGTTGATTGTTCACGTTGCATAATTACTTTTATAGTGCTATATTTTTCCTATTTAGGCTCCGCGAGAAACACTAACAATAAGAATAAAAACTAGTGCGGTAACTTGTAACATCATTCAGATAAAATCAAGAGAGAATCAAAAGTCTTGTGGGCAAGTAAAAAATCAACGAATCAAGAGTAATTCACCTACACTCCTTCAATTTGGTCACTAACAATACGCAGTTAGTATAACTTTAAAAATAACAGTATTTATCCCAACAAAAACTACTTTCTATATATGTATTGAAGCAATGTTAGATTAGGTTAATAAATAAACGAAAAAAAATGACTAAATAAATAAACGAGTACTTTCATGGGAAAAAGTACCTTTGCCTTGCACTTCCTATAGTACAGGATAAAAAATTTATACTATATATATATATATACTAACCACGCTGAAGCTTTTTCACCAAAACTGGAATCATTTGCCTTTACTCGTGCCCAAGCTCGGTTTTCCAACACTCGATCGGCTCGATGTCTTTGTTCTAACTCTTTAGTCTTGGCGTATTCGATATCCTGATCGCGACAAGCACTATCCAATTTGTTTTTTGGTCGATCACCTCGAGCCAGCCGTTCTTGAAGTTTGGTTCCGGGACCGCAATAGGAATAACCAGGCAAATGAAGCTCGAACGGGAGCTTATTGATAACTGTATTTAACACACCTGCACCCTGCAAAGTCTTCATAAGTAATGAAGTCCTGGGAGGGTGTAGAGTAATATTTATAGAGATGCGTCAAGAGAAGCAGAAACTCAAAATCCAAGTTTATAATTGCGATATGAAAAAAGACAAGTCCCGAAGTAGCAAACATGGTCAACTTTTACCTTCTACAATTCGAGCGTTAATATGTGGTCCTAGTAATTGTGGAAAAACCAATGTAATGATCAGTCTTTTGATTGATGAAAATGGTTTAAAATTCGAGAATGTGTACGTCTATTCAAAATCTCTGCAGCAAGACAAGTATGACTTTCTTCAACAGGCTATGAAACATTCCTGTTTAGGCTATTTCGGTTACAGTGATAACGATGAAGTTCTAGATCCTTCTAGTGCCCGACCTCACTCTGTATTCATATTTGATGACGTAGCATGTGAGAAGCAGGATAAAATACGTAATTATTTTTGTATTGGGCCGGCACAATGCAATTGATTCCTTCTATTTGTCACAAACTTACTCGAAAATACCTAAACAGCTGGTTCGCGATAATGCTAATGTATTAATTTTATTTAAACAAGACGATTTAAACTTGAAACATATCTATGACGATCACGTTAATACAGACATGACATTCGATGCATTTAAGAATCAAAAGTCTTGTGGGCAAGTAAAAAATCAACGAATCAAGAGTAATTCACCTACACTGCTTCAATTTGGTCACTAACAATACGCAGTTAGTATATATATATATATATATATATATATATATATATATATATATATATATATATATATATATATATATATATATATATATATATATATATATATAGTATATATATATATATATATATATATATATATATATATATATATATATATATATATATATAAGTATATAATTATATATATATATATATATATATATATATATATATATATATTTATATATATATATATATATATATATATATATATATATATATATATATATATATATATATATATATATATATCGGTTTGTTCTTTGCAATTTCGTCCAAAAGTCTCAATTTCACTGCATCACTCGGGTAAATATGTCTAACTTTCAACTCAACCGTTTTTATTGTTGCCTTCTTATTACCAGTGGACTGTTTACCCATTAATACATTGTGGTAATCAACAAACACGCCAAACAATGTTGAAAGTGGTATGCGAAAATTAAAGTCTTTAGAAGTTTCGCCCAAGGTCTTGACAGTTCAACTAGGCCAATTCCATCCAGCTATGTCTAGAGCCCGGCTTTCCTGCTCATTTAAACATAGCATATTTTTAACTGTGCTAACAATGCCAGGATCTCGAATCTTTTCAATCTCCTTACCATTAATCTCATAGGAAATGCTATCAAAGAGAAAGGCGCCGGCTTTATTGGTTAGATCGCAAGTTCAGGTCTTACCAGCTGCTTGCACCTTAAACGAACCCTCGATGTAGAGTTGACCTTCACTCATATCCAAAAAGACATCCTGCTGATTGATAACAATTTCGATTTCGTCATTGTTATTAAACGAGTTGGTAAAGGGGTGATAAGTGTGCCATTCTTCGCGAATAACCGACTCGTCGCTCTTGATCTGATTGAAGATTTGAAGTTTTTCTGACATGGTAGCCGTAATGACTGCTTCTAGACTGCAAATATAATATATTTGAAAACGTGAGTGATCCCTTCGACTTCTGATCACTGAATGATGTGTCAGCTGATGTATTAGGGTTTAAATACCTTTTAAATATACTAGAACCATTTCGTCTGAGTTCTAATCGAATTACTACTTCTTCACCTCGAAAATTAAGAGGTCTAGAATCCTGGTCTACTAGCGTGAGGGTAATGTTATAGATATTTATACTGTAACCAGGATCGACAGTTGGTGAAAATTCATAAAGAGTATGTGAGGGATTATTTGTGTTATACGAACCAGAAATCTGGCCTCTACTAATCTACTCTAATAGTAACAACTTGTATAATATCCACAGGTTGATCTGATTCGTGGAATTTACCAGATTTTAACAGTCGGGGCGAAAGTCCCAACAACTTTGCAATACTGTCTTTTGGCTTAAAGTTTATATCGTAGACTCTGGTTAACTCGCACTTTAACGTATCGTTATTGGGTTTAAGCGATAAGATACGGTTCCGTTCGTCTGCGGAAGCTCTAGGATCTATGAGATTAAGTTGTATATCTTCCAGCTCGTAGGACCCTGTTGGTATTTCCAGCACTCGCTCCTGATTATTGTCAATGTAATAAAACTTGTTTCGTCCCTCTTCTATATTGGGGATTGTGTTCCAAGTGTCTAGCGAAATTAATGCTAAAGAGTAATCAAATCTTGAATCAACCTCTATCGGAAGTACAATGCTTCAAGAAGGTGAGAGCGACCTTTTAACGTGAATGTCTGTGATATGACTGATATCAATAAGCATCAACACCTGCATTTATAAAGTTTCATTGTAGAGAAATGCTAGAGCAAGTTGTCTACAATTTGTCATTCCATAATCCTGATATTGTTCGAAATTAAAATATATTTTAACATTTTTCATGTACTTGATAAATTCCTTGTGCGGTTTTAAGTTGCCAAAACTATCGAAATAAACAACTACGATTACCGTGTTTCTTGTAAGCTACCCAATGTGTCCCGAACCCTGTGTTCTGATCAAAATTAATAACACCACACTCTGTTTTGAGGGGTGCGTTCGGTAAAGTGTCTCGCATAAATACTCTTCTAAAATTTGGTATTTTTAATCGAATAACGTACGAATTAATATCGTGATCGGATAACGGCTTTTCAGGTAGCTTTATTGGTAGTTTTTGGCATTTTCCGTAAAAACAATCCATAGCCAGTTTTGTGTTTCTTTAAATACAGACCGCTACCCTTTTTTCCCAATGCAATCGCTTCGATTGTTTCGTTGTATCGTTTAGATTCTTTTAACTTATCCTTGGCACTTTGAAGATCATTAACGGCCTTCGCTATAGTCGCAGCGCCCCCGCTTAGTGCTCCCAGGGCACTAGTCCTGCAAATATGGAAATAAGTGGTAGAAACCCACCCTGTTTCGGTAATGGTATTATTGGTGGTACGTTGATCCTCTTACGCCCTCCCACCTTCTTAACCGTTACTCGGGCAGCTTTAAGTATTTTACTGAGAGTTCTTTTCTTACTAACATCACCAGCACCCGTATGTTTAAGTTGTTTCTTAAGCAGAGTGACCACTGATGATAGGGGTTTCATGTTCTTCTTGCCAGCACCCAACTTGCGTTTTACCTTCATATCGTTAGTTACTAACCACGCTGAAGCTTTTTCACCAAAACTAGAATCGTTTGCCTTTACTCGCTCCCAAGCTCGGTTCTCCAACACTCGATCGGCTCGATGTCTTTGTTCCAACTCTTTAGACTTTGCGTATTCGCTATCGTGATCGCGACAAGCACTATTAAAAACTGTCTGTTTAAATAGTCTGTTTAACTTGGCTATCGTATCGCGACAAGCGCAATTTGTTTTTTGCTCGATCACCTCGAGCCAGCCGCTCTTGAAGTTTGGTTCCAGGACCACAATAGGAATAACCAGGCAAATGAATCTCGAACGGGAGCTTGTCGACAACTGTATTTAACACGCCTGCACCCTGCAAAGTCTCCATTAGTAATGAAGTCTTGGGAGGGTGTAGAGTAATATTTATAGAGATGCGTCAAGAGAAGCAAAAACTCAAAATCCAAGTTTATAATAGCGATATGAAAAAAGAAAAGTCCCAAAGCAGCAAACATGGTCAACTTTTGCCTTCTTCAATTCGGTCGCTAATATGTGGTCCTAGTAATTGTGGCAAAACCAATGTAATGATTAGTCTTTTGATTGATGAAAATGGTTTAAAATTCGAGAATGTGTACGTGTATTCAAAATCTCTGCAGCAAGACAAGTATGACTTTCTTCAACAGGATTTAAAACATTCCCGTTTAGACTATTTCGGTTACAGGGATAATGATGAAGTTCTAGACCCTTCCAGTGCCAAACCTCACTCTGTATTCATATTTGATGGCGCAGCATGTGAGAAGCAGGATAAAATACGTAATTATTTTTGTATGTGACGGCATAATGCGATTGATTCATTCTATTTATCACAAACTTACTCGAAAATACCTAAACAGCTGGTTCGTGACAATGATAATGTACTAATTTTATTTAAACAGGATGACTTAAACTTGAAACATATCTACAACGATCACGTTAATACAGACATGGCATTCGATGCATTTAAACATATTTGCTCCGAATGTTGGAAAGATAGGTATGGGTTCCTAGTAATGGTGAAAGACAATGATATGACTAAAGGCCGATATCGTAACAAGTTTGATACTTATATCATACCCTAAGCCCCTCAAGGCTCGGTGTGATACTTGGCGTTCTAGAAGCTAGATGTGCTAAGTCTCTAGAAACAGGGTCTGTTTATCAGTTGTTTTTAGCTGTTTCATAGCTGTTTCCAGAAACAGGAGTCTGTTTATTAGTTGTTTTTAGCTCTTTCATTGGTGTTTTCAGAAACAGGGGTCTGTTTTTTAGCTGTTTCATAGCTGTTTCCAGAAACAGGAGCCTGTTTATTAGTTGTTTTTAGCTCTTTCATAGCTGTTCTCAGAAACAGGGGTCTGTTTTTTAGCTGTTTTTAGCTGTTTCCAGAAACAGGGGTCTGTTTTTTAGTTGTTTTTAGCTGTTTCATAGCTGTTTCCAGAAACAGTGGTCTGTTTTTTAGCTGTTTGTAGCTGTTTCATAGCCGTTTCCAGAAACAGGGGGTCTGTTTTTAGCTGTTTGTAGTATGGCCTCCCAAATTAATAAGCTCGATAAAGACGTTAAACGTAGGATTATCCAAGCTGCACGAACAATAAGAAAGAAGTATTTAGCATTAAAGTTGGAGCGAGGTGAAGAAGATGAAGCTCTTAATAAATCCTTAATGCCTATTACAGATCCTCTGAATAAGCTTGTGGGTGCTTCCACCGATGTAAAATCTAAGAAACGTAAGATTAAAGTGGAAGAGAGTGATGGTGTAAAACCAAAATTTAAACCGTCGATAGTAACTCGAGAAGTGAAACCTCCTATAAAATTTTGAACAGATGAAACTCACTACAGGGATGCCTATAATGGTGATGTGTTTGAAGAACCAGCTCAGGACCCTGCGGAATAATCATTGCAAGATATAAGAAAGAATTTTGAAGATTCTCTTCGGAAATCTGAGGTGTTTGAGAATTTTATCGATCAGTATCCTAAGATTGCTCAAGAATATCTGAAACAATATTGGACGAACTCTAGCGAAATAGATGCTAACGGCATGAAATATGATATAGTGACTGATTCTTGGAGATTAGGTTCACAACCGGTTAATTTCTTAAAGACTGGTGATATTCAAGTAGGCGATATTGTATACCGAGGAACTCTGGTACTATACGATTTATTGTATCTCAAGGTTCCTAAATTTAATACTGCTAACGATGAGAAACAATATAGGGATATTCTAAAGCGAACGGATTTATACTTGAAAGAAAATGGACAATTAAAAGGTAATCGATCTCACAAATATAATGCCATTGTGAAACCACTAATTTCTAAAGGTTCCACCAGTAAAATTCCATCGCCCGTGGGTAAAATAATAGCAAGATCGCAGTCTGAGAAATCCGGATCTGCCTTAATGAAATACAACGAAGAACTCAAAGAATTTGTGTACTATGATGACGTTAACGAGTTAGTTGAGCGTTTAAAAAATTGGAAGCTTCCAATCAGGTTTGCAACAATAATAACATGAACGAGATTTGGACCATTTTGCAGGAATTGGAACAACTTGGAGTAATTGAATTCTATAAATAAGTTTGTTTAAAGCTACTATGTCTTAGTACCGCAGTAATCATGAATAAGTTTGGACGTTCCTTACCCTCTTCGTCTAATCAGAAAAAAGTAAGAGTGTTGCAAGCACCCAACTTGATCACTCTTACAAAAGATGGCGATTACAATATTCAAGATCATCGGCTTTGTAACGTCAAATCACCAACAGATGTCACTGACGCCGTAAATAAAAAGTTTGTGGAGAGTATAATTACTCGAATTGATCAATCGATAAGTGTCCTTCAGCAAACTTTTAACGAATCTCTCCGTTATTGAGAGTACAAGTAAGACGTATACTGATTCGATGGTTGAACAACTACATAAATTACTACAGGGTTTAAATGAGCGTAATACAGCTCTACAATAAGCTGGAGAAGAACTATACACTATTCGAAAAAGGTCTTATTGCCTCTGATAATAAGTTAAAAGATGTTAAAGAAAAATTCACGTTAGATTTTGATAAACTTGAAAGTATTTTAAAGGAATATGTCGACATTACAACTCAAAGTTCTTTAAAACCATTTAATAACGATCTGGACCGACTTCGTGCTGAGCTTGCTGCGTTAAAGTCAAAATTAGTAACGACGTTATATAATTAGATTTCGAAGGTTTCAAGAGTCATTACCCATTGCGAAATATGGCAAAGAACATTACAAAAGCAAGAGAACAAGTTGTTAAGGAACTGCATAAACCAGCTAGAATTAAATTTAAACGTCTCAGATTTATCCAGTATGGTTTAGATGATACGTTTGCTTCCGATCTTGCGCAGCTCGATCAGTATGCTCGTGAAAACAAGGAATTTGAATACATCTTGGTTGTAATTGATTGTTTTTCGAAATTTCTCTGGACCCGGCCTCTAAAGTCCAAAAATGCTCAGGATGTGACTAATGCAATGGATTATATACTTAAACAGTCTCGGATGGTTCCGAGGAAGCTGGTTACAGATAATGGGAAAGAGTATTATAACGCTAGCTTTCAAAGCCTTATGAAGAACCATGGGATACGTCATTACAGTACCTTCAATATTTTAAAGGCTTCGATTGCTGAGCGAGTAATTCGGACACTCAAAGAATATTTGTTTAAGTTGTTTACCTTGAATGGTAATCATAAATGGATCGACTTGTTGGAACAAGTTACAAATAATTACAACAACACGAAACGTCGTACGATTCACATGAAACCGAAGGATGTTAACAAGAGTAATGAGAAGAAAATATTGGACTCTGTTTATAGTCGTTTAAAGGTTGTGGGAAAGCAAACATTTAAAGTTGGGGGCATTGTTCGAAAGGCCAAGCACGTGTTTGAAAAGGGTTATGTACCCAATTGGACCACTGAGTTGTTTAAAGTATCGCAGGTGAAGATTACCAATCCTACAACTTATTTGCTAGAGAACACGAGCGGTCAACCAAGTAGCGGAGGGTTCTATGAAGCAGAATTGCAAAAACACACAATCTGACGTATTTCTTATTGAGCAAGTTTTGCGTTAAAAAGGCAAAAAGATGAATGTGAAATGGCTTGGGCTTGATAAGTCACATAATAGTTGGATAGATATGGTCACGGATGTGATTTAAGCCCACTCTCTGTACAAATAGTCGACATTTTTCCGGTTTTGGTTAGTAGGAATCATGCCTTATTGCAAAGAGTGTGATGCGGAAATTTCATCTCGTAGTGCTCATAACCGCACCACAAAACATATGCAGCAATGTAGCGAGAACTTGTACTCTCATGTAAAACTAGTTCTAACTGTTTTTAAACAACGCATACGAACTTATCATCTGACCAGTGATTTACATTTGGTTGATGTCAAGCAATATTTAGGAGATCTAAAAGATACGGTTATTACTCTACTCGCTGATCCTTTAAAGACTTATCCCCAGCTTAAAGTTAATATGGAGCTATATGGTTGTTATCTGTTGGCATCAACACAAGAACAAGACATTAAATATTTTAATACAAAATTTATTGTGATTTCTGCCAGCACTAACTTGGAAGACTTTTACAGCGAATATCAGATGTCTCTAGTGGAAAAAGCTTCCGAATTTATCGAGATGAGAAGCGGATGGGCGTTATCCAAACTACGGTTTCTCCAACTTAACATCAATAAATTTGGAGTGGGGGTATAGTTCACTCTTTGATTACAATAATACGTTGGTTGACGTCACTATTTTAGTGTGAACTATGGCAAGTAAAAGTTGTGCCGCTGCTGCTCCTCCTGAGTTGCTAGAAGAAGACGATAGTTCCCAAAGCTCATCACCCTATAGAACTTATCTAGACAGTATGATTCTCCGAAGTAACAGAAAAATTCGCAAGGATAATAAACTCTTGGGCGAATTTTGCTATCCTACTGGTAATTTTACAGTAATTGTGGGCCTCAGTGTTGTCAGGGGGATGATACCAAGTATTAAACTAGTTCCCACAACGCCTGAACATCAGCCAGTCTCCCTCAGCCATTCTGATTGGATCGAGTTTTTGGAGATCATTGACAAGACCTTTGAAGATATTGATGGAAGTCTGACAACAACGCTGATGTCTTCATCGGAAAATTTTACCGTATCCAGTGCTATTCTTTTAAACGAGCGAATATTTCGACTTGGAAGCAATGATGTAACTTTAACGATTTCTTGTAATGATTAAATTCTGTTGTTAGCATTAAGAGTTTAATTAACTTTAGATTAGAATTAGTGAAACCTTTACAATTTAGAACCTATTACGATGATACTTTACAGTATGCCCAATGTTTTGCTGGTATTAAGGAAAACTTTTTTAAAATTATTACCAATCTCTGTAATTTAAACCTGTTTGAACAAAGTTATTACATGTTGGAATTATTGCATTACAATCCGCAAAAATTGCTCCATGACTTTGATAAACTCTACATGTATACTGATGATTCATAATAATAAATATTTTAAAGCTCTGTGTTCTTTTCTTTCCCCCTTCTCTCTCCTTTCCCCTCAGCCCTGATGCTTCTGCTGTTACTAATAAATACAACCCGATTCTAGCAGAGATTTCATATTTGTTTCGACAATCGCTGCATACAGTTATAACCTATCGAGACCTGTCGTGACTTGTTCGTGTGTTAAAACCTGTTTAGCAGCATTCTAAAATGAGTATTTCTAAGCAAACATTAGCGGAACTTAACGCTCGTATTAACAGTGATGTTGTGAACTTTCCCGAATGCTGAAAACTTTCCACTCTACCTGTAGGAGTAGCGTATCCTATTCAAACACTGAAATTTGTTAAAACACCTTTTGGGAGAACTCTTGTGGCGACATTGATTGGCTCAACCCTGCAGGATGTGATCTTTCAAACATACTTACCACAGCGGATAGCTGAAACCATGTCGCAGGATCTGGTTGATAACATGAATCGATCAAGTGCCCGGTCTACTCCAGCATATTTGAGACAAAGCTTGACTGTTGTTGGTTATAACCCTCGCACCCTAATACAGTTTGGTTGCTTGGAATAAACCTGTTTCAAGAGGTATTGATGGTGGTGGGGGGTATATCTTACTTTACTTAAAGCCCTTCCGTACTGCAGACTGTTTAGAAGTTAGTTCAACACCGATGTTGTCCTCTTTGAGTTTAACCAGTATACAAGATGGCTAAAGAACGTCAGGAAGTTTGCATCGATCTTCAAGGTTATCCTTTAGCCAGTGGGTTTATGCCGAAGGAGTTGGCTGTGTATGATGGTGCACGATTTTGCAGCTTTCTCTTCAAACCTGTGTATGGTAGGAAATTTTTAAAACCCGAAGATCTCAAAATAGTAGAACATTTGGAGGAAAAATACCATGGACTAACGTGGGAGTCTGGTTATTTGGACTTGAAGCTATTTCAAAATGTTTTACGTGACATCCGTCTTCAGTATGATTCCTAAATTTCTGGTTAAGGGAGATTTAAAGGCAACTTGTTTAAAACAGATTTTTGATTCTTGTCTTATATTTAATGTTCCTTTAAAGACCGAACCTAAATTAAGTAAATATAAAAAAGTTGTAGAATGTTTTCATCATAAGATTTTGCCATTGTGCCTGTAATAATGTCAAGTTATTGTATAATTTCCGACATAAAATGATTAGCCTCAGTGTAGATTGTACTGATTGCTTAGACGACGGTCTTGCGTCATTCATACTTTTGAAGAAAGACTGATTGCGTTTGAAAATTGGACCAATAAAGCTAGTACTAAAGACTTGGCACATGCTGGTTTTAATTGCACCCAGCGATTAGATATAGTTAAATGTGCATTTTGCCATTGTGAGTTTACTGATTGGCAGGAAGGAGATGATCCCTTAGCCGATCACTATAAGTACTCTAAACATTGCTGGTTAGCTAAAGTATTGTGGAGGTGTCGACAAATGAAAAAGGTAGTCACACCCCGAAGCTTGAAAAAGATAAAGCCAGAACCGCTCCGAACTCTTCATGTTAGTTTTCTGTTCTTAATACCGCTGTTGGTGTTATTAACCAGTGGAATTATACACCTCTATGATATTATAAATCTTCTTCGACGCTCTAAATCATTTTAACGCCAGTCATGGCTATGTTAAGTTCGTCCTTCGTTCTGCTAGTTGCAGTAGTACACGTCTTTTACGTATGTCGACCTTTTAATGTTAAAAGCGCCTCTGTTTTGTTCGATGTTGGAGATTATAACGCTAGCAGTCCATGGATTTCGATGGTTTTCAACCCGCAGAACACCGGCCACGTGCCCGTATTCTCCGTCGCGATACCTCCGTCAAACAACAGCTCTTTTCGCTAAAAGGTTCACTTTCTCTTTCAAGATTCGACGATTGGTGAAACAGGATGGATGCCGTTCCTTAGCAAGTGCAAGAATGAGACCGCATCTCCTATTATTCCTAGTACTAATTCTACACTAACCCCATCTTTATCTGAAAATATGAACAGTATTTCTAGTCTCCTTCTATTCATAGCAGTAACCTGTTTAATATTATTAACTAATTTCGTTTATCAGGTTGCTAAATATCGATATACATTGTGGTTAAATAAATAATTTGTTCTAATTATGAATTCAAAAATCTTGTATGAATATATTTATGATTTTTTACCTAAATAAAGAAATTAACTTGTATTACATGTTTAATTTTATCCTATATTACTAGAACCCCCTGAGAAATTTAGGCATTTAGTCTCGAGCACATGGCAAAGATGGTGGTTTATTTTTAGAATATTTTTCAAACTTATCCATGGCTGCCTCTTCCAGCTGGGATAAGGTGTTTGCATCTAATTCTAGATGTCCTGATGTTCCAGTTCTTAAGACTCAACCTAACCTAGTTTACGAGATTGATGACTTTATAACAGCCATTTTTACTACATCAGAAGAGGAACGCAAACAAGTAATTTTGGATACTATTGGTTATGGTAAAATTTATTTCTCCAGTGATGAATTTGAAGAATTTCTAAGTACTTTTGATTGTTTCAAAATGCTTTGGGTGGATATATTTATGATAATTGGACAGTATACTTTAGTGCTTCATCGCAATGGCGATAAGAGAAGTCTCAAGTTTGAAGATGCAGCAACAGACAAGTATATATTTCGATGGACCGAGAAGCTAATACACCTATTTACAACGCATATTTATGAATTGTATAAGCTTAATATTGAATATTATACCGTTACTAAATAGTATACTGGTTATTTGTTTTATTTATTCTAAGGAAATAAGAAACCAATTTAAACACAGAACATCACACTATTAGTTGTTTTTAGCTGTTTCCTAGTTGTTTCCAGAAACAGGAGACTGTTTATTAGTTGTTTTCAGAAACAGGGTATGTTTTTTTAGCTGTTAAGTGGTTGGGCAGTTAGACGTTTAAGTGGTTTCCTGAAACCTGGTATGTTTATTTGTTGTTTTCAGAAACAAGGTATGTTTTTATAGCTGTTAAGTGGTTGGCCAGTTAGACGTTTAAGTGGTTTCCTGAAACAGAGTCTGTTTATTAGTTGTTTTCAGAAACAGGGTATGTTTTTTTGACTGTTAAGTAGTTGGGCAGTTAGATGTTTAAGTGGTTTCCTGAAACAGGGCTGTTTCTTCATGTGTTCGTGGCAACTACTTTTCTTTGAAAACATTGCACTATATTCTTGTATCTTGTACGTATTCCCTATATGAATATTAGAATATACGGGGTATACTGATTTATATACGGGGTATGTTGATTTATACTACGCTAAGATCATTGACAGTGGCCACTGCATTGCCATTTAGGCAGTGTTGCAGGCTTTAGCAGTAATATAAGTGAGGAATGTTTAAAACAGTTTAACTAATAAGCCTTTTTGACTTATCCAATTCTTTTCACCCTCAGCCATTAAGGCATTGGACTTAATAAGCGATAACTCACGAACGAGTTGATCGATTGACTTCGGGTTTTTTTCCAAACGATTTGTTACGTCACGTTGAACACGTGATGTATGTCAAGTATTAATTTTAACATTAAACAAATGACAAGTGACAGTTGACATATCTCAAATGACAGGTGACAGCTGCCATACTTTTACGCATGTCTTATAACGCCAATTTGAACACGTGACGTATGTCAGTTTTTGATTTTGACCTTAGATAAGTGACAAGTGACGGTTGACATATCTTAAATGACATGTGACAGCTGACATACTTTTATACATGTCTCATAACGCCATTTTGAACACGTGACGTATGTTAAATTTTTATTTTGGCATTTAACAAGTGACAAGTGGCAGTTGACATATCTTAAATGATAGGTGACAGCTGCCATACTTTTATACATGACTTATAACGCCGTTTTGAACACGTCACGTATGTTAAATTTCTAATTGAAAACGAGGGCTCTTATAGCTGCAAGTCTATATCTCATCAGTACAGTATTTTACTGGAACTCGATGGTGAGTTTGGCTAGAGTGCTGATATTCCCACACACAGGTCCCCGGTTCTAATCCTAGCATGGGTAAAATAAAGAAAAATTTTTTGACGTCATATTCATGGAATAATAATATTTTTAAGGAGTAGTGCTAATGTCCGATGCAGTTAGGCCCCAAATAGGTAGTGCCCAAGTAGTTGATGCCCAAGCAGTTAATGTCCAAGTAGTTAAAGCCTCAAGTAGTTAAGACCAAAGTAACTAACGCCCAAGAGTGTGACAGTTGACAGATGACGTATGACAGTTGACATATGACAGTTGACAGATGACGTATGGCAGATGACAGTTGACAGATGACGTATGACAGATGACAGTTAACAGATGACGTATGGCAGATGCGCGCGCACGGCTGCGGCTGCGCGCATGCGCAGTGCGTAGGGTGCACTTGATGCAGAACGAATAATCTCCCCCTACTTTTGTATAGAGATAGAAATAGAGAATTGAAATGAGCAAATAAAAACTGAGAAATTCGTAACTTGGTTTTGTAGTAATTTTAGGTCGCTAGTTATTTATATTATTTTTCCAAATAGCAAATACAATTAATAGTTGATTATATCGGAATACTGGTTTAGCGTTTTTTCACCTACCTTTTCGTTGACTCTGAATACACATTAAATTCCACGTGGAAAACACTGCCTTCGCGCTCCTGGTTTGAGAGTACCGAACGGCGGCGCGATATTCGTGTCTCGAGATTTATTTTGGAACTGCTGCTGCTATGGCAGGAACTTCATACCTCCAACCAGCATTTTATATGAACAAAAAAAGGGTTGCGCGAAATGCAAAATAAATCAACTAGATTTACTCGAAATAGCAAAACATACCCAACCCAACCTGCGCGCGAAGGTGACGCATTCTCGCGCATGCGCAGTGCGCAAGGTGCACTTGATGCAGAACGAATCATCTCCCCCTACTTACAAATTCATTTCATGGTCCTTCGAGCCGGATTTTCTAGAATAGCAAAGCATTTTCCAGTGGGTTTTATTTTCTCGTATTTAAAAATTTAAAATGAATGCTTCGTTTACACATTGAATTCCAGTTTTTAGCTTCCTATCACTCAGGTATATTATTGTTGTTTTCCTTTTTATATAAAATTTCGACAAAACAATTTACCGTTACCTTTCAGTGATGTGCAATTTCTTATATTTTAAAATAAATTTTAATTCTGTATTCAGGGTAAAAGGGTGAAAAGTGTCTTACAATTTTCTAAATTTCCAGGTGGAATTTTATTACTCTTTCTAACTCGCCATTCTGTCTGAAATAAATATATTTACTTTTCGGTAATTTATAATTTTATAACTATATAAATGCGTTTTTTAATTCCATTTAAATTATTTTCTTCTTGATTAGCGGTTTTTCTTTAACCTTGTTGTTTATACGTATAACAATTATTTTCATTGTTTTTTTTCTCATCAAAAGTAAGTATTAAAAAATACTTTATAAATTCTAATTACTTAATTCTTTATTTATTGAACCAAGCTTATAAATTCTTAAATTTAATAAAATTATTTTTTTATATTCATTATGGCTTCAAAACAAACTAAAAAGCTTCGCTCTGTTAGAGAAATGTATATTGATCAGATGTATTCCGCATATAGTTTGGCTCAATCTGCCACTGTAGATGAAAGTTTACATTTACGATTAAATGTGATTTGTTCTAGGATAGATGACATATATGCAGAATTTGAAAAAAATCATATGGCTTCGATAAGTACTCTTGCAAACTCGGAAAATAGTGATTTTGATAAGGGAAAAAATGCAAGAGCAGATTTTCTTGATAAATAGTGTGGCAGATATATAGTGATTTGTTTACTTTAAAAATGTAGTAGTATCCAATCCTAATTCTCATGGCTCTGTTGCTAAGTTGCCAAAAATAACTTTGCCTACTTTTGATGGCAATTATACACAGTGCACAACTTTTATAGATTTATTTAACTCATTAGTTCACAATAATACATCTCTTGATAATATTCAGAAATTCAATTACTTAATGGCGTCTCTTAAAGACGAACCTCTGGCTTTAGTAAAGGCTCTAGCTCCAATTGCTGATAATTATCAAATTTCATATAACTCTTTAATGAAACGTTATCAGAACTCTCGTTTACTAAGTCTTAGTAATACTTACTGGTCTAAAATTATGAATACCACTGACAAATGATTCTGCAGAGAGTCTGAGAGAGTCAGAGAAAATTATTAAATACATTTACTGAAAGCCTAGCTGTTCTAAAAATGTTAGGCCTGCCTAGAGCAAATTGGGACTTTGTTATGTTTAATTTAATGGTTCAAAAATTAGCAACAGTAAAACGTTTCGAATTACAATATGCTTCTACAAACATCCCTTCGTATGAAAAGCTCAAAGAATTTCTTGAAAAACAATGCACTGCTCTTGAATTGGCTGTCTTAACTTCAGCCAAAGTTTCGTCTCAAAATTTTCAAAATAAGAATTTAAAGAATTTAAGATCTCACAATTCCTTTGTCTCAAATACCATTTCAGATAGTAACAAACCTGCACCTCACCCTTGTATTTTTTGCAGCTCAGCAAACCATCTCATTTATATGTGCCCTAGTTTTCTTTCCAAAATTCCTCATGAACGCTCACAAATAGTGAGGCAAAATAACTGGTGTGTCAACTGTTTACACTCTGCTCACTCGCTTTCTTCTTGCAGTTCAAAGAGAACATGCAAAGTCTGCCAGTATAGACATCACTCTCTTCTGCACTATGACAGATCACAACAAAATTCTTATCGTTCACAACAGCCTCTCAAAATTCAGCAAATTCGCAGTCTGAACCACCGTGCTCTCTAGGTTATTCAGTGCCTCAGCCTCAGATTTCTAATTTTTCGCAACCGGCTGTATCTCAAGGTCATTCTTCTCTTCAGATTAGTGTGACTGAACCCTCAAGTTCTCATTTCTCTAATTGTGTTATACGTTCATCAAATAATGCGTTTAGCGCTCAATCTCAATCTTCTTGTTCTAGATCCACAGTGCTTCTTGCCACTGCACAGGCTGAAATACTCGATGCCTACGGAAATTTTCAACCCATTCGAATTCTAATTGACAACTGTAGTCAAGTAAATATTATTGCTCATATGTGCCAACCTTTTAGGCCTACCTCGCTCAAGGGCTGCTCTGTCTCTTTTTGGTGCCGGTCAGGCTTATTCTCAAGCTTCTGGTTTGGTCAATTGCGTTCTTCGTCCGCAAGACAAATTTGATCCAATTTTCCGATTTGAAGCTGTTGTCTTACCAAAAATATGTTTACAGATGCCTACTGATTTTATTCCTATTCAAAATTGAAAAAACATTTCGAAAATTCAACTCGCAGATCCTGCTTTCAAAAAACCTGCTAACGTTGATTTACTTTTGGGATCAGAAATATTTCCCTATATTCAGGAAAATGGTTTGCAGGTTGTAAATGGTCAGGAACCATCTTTGATGAGAACGGTATTTGGTTGGATTGCTCTTGGAAAGTGTCCTTCGATTCTAGTACTTCGCCATTTTCTTTCTTCACTTCTTTTGAACCCTCGTTAGATGATACTTTGATAAAATTTTGGGAGCTTGAAGAGGTACCCAAGATTCAATCAAGGTCACCTGAAGGTACTCTTTGCGAGGAACATTATTCTAAAACCACTCATCGTGATTCTTCGGGTCATTACATGGTTTCACTGCCCTTTAAGAAAACAAATCCATCATTTCCAGGTTCTAAATCAGCTGCTTTCAGAAGATTTATGTCTTTGGAAAGGCGTCTTCTTCATGAGCGTTCTCTCTATGAAGAATATTCTAATTTCATGAGAGAATATATAAATTCAGGGTATATGGAGTTAATCCCAAATTTATCACCTGATTCAAACTTAAATTATTACATTCTACATCACTGCGTAATGCGTCCTGATTCCTCTACAACCAAACTTCGAGTTGTAGTGGATGCATCAGCAAAATGTGATTTAGGTAGTTCTTTAAATGACGCTTTAATGACAGGTGAAAAATTACAAAAGTATCTTGCTTCAATTCTTCTCATATTCCGATGTCATGTTTGCGTTTTCACTGCCGATATTAAACAGATGTACTCTCAGATATGTCTTTCTCGAAATGATGTTGATTATCAAAGATTATTTTGGCGGTTCTCTACCGATCAACCAGTTCAAATCTATCGTCTTTTAAGAGTTGCTTTCGGTGTTAAGTCTTCACCGTTTCTTGCTCTACGAACTATTGCTCAATTAGTTCGAGATGAAGAACATAAATTCCCTACTGCTGGTGAAATTCTGCGTAACGATATTTTCGTGGATGACATGGCTCGGGTTTCTCTTCGCTGTCTGAGGCCATCTCTGCTAGAGATCAACTCATTTCTCTTCTTGGATGTGGTTGTTTCGAACTAAGAAAATGGGCATCCAATATTTCTCAATTCCTCGAAAGTATTCCTGAATCGTGTCGTCAGCAACAGGTTTCTAGGGAGTTTGATTCTGATGAGTTCTTAGGAATTAAAGTTCTCGGATTAAATTGGAATCCAGATTCAGATTCATTTTCATATTCGGTCAAGCCGCTAAACAGAGAGTGTACAAAGCGAACGATATTATCTGAACTCGCCCGAATATGATGTTTTAGGTTTTCTTAGTCCTTTAACATTTTTTGCAAAACATTTGATTCAACATCTCTGGACCCTAGGAATAAACTGTGACCAGACTCCTCCACAAAATGTTATGGAAAAATGGAAAATCTATAAACAGGAATTACCATGTCTTTCAAAGATTAAAATTCCTCGATTTCTCTTTTCCAGTCATACGCTCTCTGGACAACTTCACAGTTTCTGTGACAGTAGCGAAAAGGGATACGCTGCAGTTGTATATCTTCGATCTGATCTCAACGATGATAGTCAAGTAAGGCTTGTTTATGCAAAAAGTAAGGTCGCCCCTTTAAAAAGAATCTCTATCCCACGACTAGAATTATGCGCAGCTTCTCTCTGATCTTATAGGCATGCTTTTAAGGCCTTATTCAGAAAAGGTAAATATTGACCAAATTTTTGCTTGGTCTGATTCCACAGTAGCTCTTGCTTGGATAAGGGACTCTCCCCATCGGTGGAAATCTTTTGTAAGCAACCGGGTGACTCGAATCCAGGAAAACAACTCTCCCCTTTACTGGCATCACGTTCCCTCGGATGATAATCCTGCTGATGTAGCATCTCGAGGATTACTTCCTTCTGAACTCGTATCATGTTCTCGGTGGTGGTACGGTCCAGAGTGTCTCAAATTGAATCAGTCATTGTGGCCAAACTCTAATGACTGTGACATGACCGCACCAATGTGCGAGGAGGAAAGGAAGATAACTCTTGTCGCATTTGATTCACTTTCATCTATAGATTCTCTTTTGGAAAATTTTCTTCTCTTTCAAAAATTCAAAGGATTATATGTTACATACTTCGATTTATTTACAATTTCAAGAATCCGACTAAATGCAAAAGTGGACCGTTTCTTGCACCGGAGCTTCATAATATAATGCTCTCCCATAGGATCTAAGTAAATAGGTGGATGAAAGTCTGCTTGAAGTATAGCTGAATTTGCGGAAAGAGCTATACTAAACGACATGATGGTCGTAATAAGAATAAAATCCAAACACATTTATGTATTATCATAAATAAACTGTAATGATAACTGTCCACAAGTTGAGGTATTAAAAGATTGATATTTATCATAGTTATATTTAATATTGTTGTATTTGATAATTAAGAATGAAATCGCTGGTTCATTCAATTTAGCAAAAATATATTAATTTTAACGAAAATTAAAATGTATAGCGGCGAAAGAATCCCATACGCAATGATCTTACCAGGTCCTCAAACTGGGGCTTCTGCAAGGGCTTGCTACGGGATCAACATCAGCGGTTCACTAACTCACATGACAATTGCGGGACACACCAACTCAATTCAAGTCTTGTTCATGTGTGCGTGTAAAATTGGTAGTTCCGAACTGCCGGTACAACATCGTTCTTCGCGCACACCTACGCGTCACCATCGACCAATTACGGACGGGATTTGACGCGAGCAATAATATCGCGAAGGTTTAATTAAAAAACAAACCAAAATTATTAGTAAAATTAAAGAAAATTAGTGGGACAACGGAACAATTGTTGTTGCTACCATCGCTATAGAAATAAGTTATAACTTAAGTTGTTGGTCGTAAATTTCCAATACTATAAAAGTAAATTATGTTATTATTATTTTTAACATATGCTGTCCAGTGAGTGCCTTCGCCCATATCGTCATCTAAATTTATAATACCTGTTTCGTGTTTTTTATTTTTTGGGTAACTTATTTCTCATAAAGATACCTCTAAAATGTGACAACTTTAATATTTTCGCATACTTTAATAAATCTATATTTGTCAAAGGTCGGCGAGGTAGCAAATTTAACAGTTTTTTGAATATGGTTTTAAATATAGACCACATCCTTTCTTATATGGTTTTAAATAAAGACAAATTGATCAAATTGATAATTTTTCCATTTATTTGTTGTGTCTTGTTTGTTCTTCTAACTTCTTTTGTGTATTTTTTGGCAAAATTTACTGCTTGGGCAATGCCAGCAGCGCCCCCATTTAGGGCTCCTAGAGCAGATAAACCAGCAAAAATAGGTATTAAAGGTAAAATTCCACCAGTTTTTGGAATTCGAATAATTCTTTGTTTAGGTTCTTTTATTTCTAATTTTTTAATGGATGATAAAGCTGTGCTGGCAGCGTTTCTTATATTACTAAACTTTTTTCCAACCAGCTCTTTACGTGCTTTTCTTACACCTTGGTTAAATGATATTTGACCTCCTTTCTTGCGATTTTGACTTCTCTTCGTTTTTCTTATTCCCATACCGAGTTTTGTTTTTGCTTTCATAATTCCGGCCACAGCCAAGGATGGCAGTTCTTCGCCTAGATTTGAATCTGAAGCTTTAAATCTATTAAATACCTTTTTAGCTAATACTTTATCTGCCTCGTTTCTGTTTTTTAAATCGGAATTATCCGAATATGCTATATCGTGCTATTTGCAAGCTTCGTCTAATAAATTAATTCCCTTATCACCTTTTATTTAACTTTGTACTATGTCCACAAAAGTTATAAGAAGGAATATGGAGCTCTCTTGGTAATTTATTAATAAGAGTATTTAATAAACCACTACCTTTTCTCTCTCCTTCCACGCAGTGCATGACATTTTTATGTCTAATCATTATATATAAATGATTTAAAAACGCAAATAACCTTACTTAAATAGCGATGTTCAAACAATGAAGAATAAAAAACAAGATTTTTCTTTACCGATAAACATTTTTGATTTATATCATGATAATTATCGAAAACATGGACAATTATTTGGTGGAAACTGTAAAAGATGTTTAATAGTAGGACCATCGGGTTGTGGAAAGACAAATGTTATGATTTGTCTTATAACACACGCTAATGGAATAAGATTTGAAAATATACATATATGTGTACTCAAAATCCTTATATCAATCAAAATATGAATATCTAAAAAAGCTTTTTGCTCCACTAAAGTTTATTGGTTATTTTGAATCATCGAACGCTGAGGATATTGTTACACCCAATGAAATAAAACCAAATTCATTGATTATATTTAATGATATAGTATGCACTGATCAAAGTCTTACGAGGGATTATTTTTGTTTTGGACGTCATAAAAATACAGATTGTTTTTATTTGTGTCAAACATATTCATCAATCCCTAAACAATTTATACGTGATAATGCCAATCTCTTAGTAATTTTTCAACAGGATGCTACAAACTTCAAACATATATGATGATCATGTAAATGGTGACATGAGCATTCAAGACTTTAAAACATGTGTTCAATGTATTGGAAACATAAATATGACTTTGTCGTTATTGACAAAGACTGTAATTTAACTGATGGCCGCTATAGAAAAGGATTTGATAATTTTATTTCCACTATATAACTCTCTGACACAACGATAATTTTTCTCGTATACAACCTACCTTTTGTAAAGATGGACGAAAAAACAGCGAAGGAGTTGGTAAAAACTAGAAAAGCCAGTAGACAAAAGTATAAAGCTTTAAAATCAGATTTATCTGATAAAGAAATTCGTATGGAAAAAAATGTAAACCAATAACTCAACCTTTGCTTGAGTATGAGACAATTAAAACAGAACCGTTCATTAAAAAAGAAGTATATTCACCACCATTGTTTTCTACACCACAAAAAAAAGGAAATAACCAGAAGAAAATCTAATATCTACCAAAAATATCTGCCATATGAAGCGCCATCATTTTTACACAACGAAGACATTTTTGAGACTAGTGACAATGCATTTTTAGATGATAACAAATCTTTGTCAAGACCGAGATTAAGCTCTACAGTTAGAAAAAATCAAGATGAATCAACCTTCCAACCTACACTAGAAGATACAAGACAAGAAATTTTAGAACTAACTAGCTTGCCATCCTACAATGAATATCTTGAAGCATTTCACCCACTAGTAAGAGCTTTTGTTGATACGCCAGTTAAAGGTGAGCGAGATTTGGATCACACACACGGTCTAAGAAATGATACCGATGCCGAAAAATGGAAAATTGGAGATAGTTTGCTTCATTTTGATAAAGAGAATGTTAAAGTTAAAAATCTGACATATAAGGCACCACTGGACTATACGAACCTTTGTTTTTTCAAGATCCCAAAGGTTTCACCTCCACCGATCTTAAAAACTATATGGATATTTTGACACGAACTAATGCTTACAGGAGAAATTATGATGTTAATGAACAAATTCAAGGCACCACTGACCCAAAGTATCTTACAATTATTAAACCATACTTAATAGAAAACGATATTATTAAATCGAAAAGTACTTCTAGCACTTCAAATATCACTAGTGTCTCCAACCTGGAGAGATTACAACCTCCCCAAACGCGTCAAAGAGCAACAAGACTTGGTTCAAAAAAGGGGGGAGCTATGTTAAATTTATCAAAAAAGAAATTAGATTATGTATATTATGACAATATAAATGAGATACTTGATAGATTAAAATTATTGACAGCATCAGAAATGGCTGGACATACTGGTCATCAAAATGAAATAATATCGATTTTAGAATAACTTAGAGAAGCAAAAATAATTAAATAAATACTAATTCTCACATGTTTATTCCTTATTCTACCGCTGGCAACAACCATGTCTATTGGCAAGTTTGGATCCCACATCTTTGGCAAGGATAATAAATTTTCATCTGAAGAACATAACATTATAAAAGTTGTTGATCTTAGGGCAGTTAAACTTTGTTATAATTTGCTGTTGCCTTTTATGGGAATTTACAATCTGTCAGATGGAGTTTACCAATTATTACAAGACAAACGAATTAAATATGTTTTTCCTATGGAATCTGCTACTATAATTTCTGGAGAAAAGCCCAAAAAATATGTTTTCTTAAAAATTATCGGAAAAAAGGTCACCGATCCTGTAGGTATTCGGTTAAAGAAAGGGGATGTTCTTTCGTTTCATCGTCCTGAAGGTAGTCCTATAGAAGATTTTTATGGAGAATTGTTAATAAAATATCCGGTAGAAGTAACAAAGTAAACATTTAATTATCATGTCTGCAGAACCTAACATCAAGGAAGATCTAGTCAACGAGTTACATAAACCTGCTGGAAAAAATTTTAGACGACGACGGGTTATTATTAAAAATTTAAACGATTTATGGCAAGCAGATTTGGTGGAAATGATACCTTATGCCAAATTTAATAAAGGATATAGATATATTTTAGTTGTTACAAACACATTTTCCAAATATGTTTGGGTTCAACCTGTTAAAAGAAAAACTGCTGAGGAAGTAACTTTAGCTATGGAAAACATTTTAATGCTTGCGAAAACTCCTCCAACTAACATATATACAGATCAAGGAAGAGAATTTTTCAACAAAAACTTTAATAAACTAATGGAAAAATATAACATTAATCACTACAGTACATTTTCCACTATCAAAGCGGGGTTTGTTGAAAGGGTCAACAGAACTTTAAAAACTCTCATGTGGAAACAGTTTAGATTGCAAGGAAATTATAAATGGTTGGATATCCTAAATAATATTGTTTTTAAGTATAATACGACTAAACATAGAACAGGATTAAAACCTATAGATATAAATGAAGAAAATGAAAAAGATGTTCTAAAATCAACTTATAATCATATAAAAATAATTGACCCCAGAAAATCAAAATTTAAACGAGGGGATTATATTAGGGTTAGTAAATACAGGGAGGCTTTTCAAAAGGGATATACACCAAACTGGTCAAATGAAATTTTTCAAATTAAAGAAATTAAATTAACCAGCCCAAGAACATATTTGTTGACAGATGACAAAAATGAACTAATTTTAGGTAGTTTTTATGAACCGGAGTTGCAGAAAGTCAAACATCCAAACGTGTATCTCGTGGAAAAGGTGCTAAGAAGAAAGGGAAATAAAGTGTATGTTAAATGGTTGGGAATGGACAAATCACACAATTCGTGGATATTAAAAAGCGAATTATTATAATTTATAAATTTTATTTAAATAAAAATTATTTAAAACGTTCATTGTATATTTTATTTCTATGATTTTCCTCTAAGATATCCTTCAAAAGATTCTCAACATAACTGACTATTCTGAAAACGGTATCTATCCAACACATACTGTTCGTAATCACTCTCCTTGCTTTTTTTGTAGGCATAGTTCCAAACAAATAATACATGGATAGTATTGTTCTGTTCATTAAATATAACCTTCTTCATAGTGCTTCTCTAAATCACAAGCTTTATTCCCTCCTTTTATATATTAAAAGTGACTCAAGGTCAAGGTCATGTTATGAGTGGGGAGGGGGGATCAGCCCCACATACTACTACTACTATTAAAGTTAGTCAAGGTCAAGGTCAAGTTATGAGTGGGAGCCCCAAAACGTTCTACTATTACTACTACCAAAGAAAATAATAGCTACGCATTAGAACGCTCATGCTCATATAAACGCCATATATCCCTCGATGGATTTTCTCTTTCGGAGAGAAAATCCATCGGAATTTCATACGTAATCGGCGGCCGCGTGCAGCCGAAATGCTATCCGTTGTTGCCTCGTTTCGCTTGCTTGTTTGACTCTCGGACGGGCTTTTGTGATATTCGAATCCTAAAGAGATGTAAAAGTGGTAATATGCGTTGTTTAGAGCATTTTAAATATATGTTGGGCTCGAGAAGATATTTGATCTATAGGGATATATTATGTACTTCATGAATACAAAAATAAAATTAATACCCAAAAAACAATTGTAAATTATTTTTATGTACGTACACCATCAAAATTTTGCGTTCATGCGATAATCATATTATGGAAAAACATAGGTATACTTTTTCAGTTTTGCAAAAAAACGGTGGATGTAGATGTAAAATTAATTGGACATCTAAAAGAATAAGTATTTTTTTAATCCTACCGAATTTTTTATAGTGGCGCCGGCGGTGACTGATTAAAAGTTAATAACATGTACATGATACGTTAGACTTGAAAAGTGTCTACAGGGTGTATCATAATGTTAGGCGATGGGTCTTGGGTTATTACCTCAAAACAAACAAAACATATTTACTTCATTAAAGGTAATATACACACGTTCAAGAGTGAAATGTGTCTTTCGACTTGTATAGGTGAGTTACCAGGATTGGTAATACATTTAGTATAACAAAAACGTAAAAACGTCCTTACTGACATAGTCAATTACATGAAAGGAGTGACAATTTCAATGGCTTACGTGCATGATGTTGCTTCACAATGTGTCAATTGTTCTTTAAACTGACAAGTGTGAACTGGATCTCGTGCTATACATTCGTACATATTGTACCCATACCCTGTAATTTTTGTTTAAAACCCCATATAACCGCCATGTTGAAACTAAAAACAGAATCAAAAATTGTGACGTACGTAAGCGGTATAAATAAATATACTTAATACCCCAAAACTAAAAAGGTCCTAATATAAAATCGTACTAAATTATGATATATTCCCTTCATAAAATAACTGAAAATTTTTTTGAGATAAATAGGTAAATAGGTAAATAAATAATTAGGTATGGTCACAGAATGGTATTTCCATTCGCCATCTTTTATAAGAGTATACGAAATATATATTTCCTGCAGTGTTTTATACGAGTATATTAAATACATATTATTTTCTGTAGTATATAGACAAATATGGGTAAATATCCATTATTGTGCATACCACTTTTCTATCAGTCAGATCAATTTTATAAACTGGTTTATTTTCGTAACTCCACTACAAGAGGTATTATTTTATTACTAAACTTGGCCACTTTTGATCTGTTACCAGAGGCGTCGATGCCGAAAATTAAATACGTACGTATACGGTATATGACAAAAAGAATTTAATTCATGTGAAATAAAAAAAAACGGTAAGTGCGAGTTTGACTGGCTAATAGACAGTTCGGCGTGCCGCACGGCGCGGCAGCATGCCGTAATTTTGAAGATTTTTTTCTCTGGAGTATTCGTACATGCAACATACATTAAAAAGGTCAAAATGTCACGCAATTTTACGATCCGGGCGGGGCATACATCGGCAACCGGTAGTCGACCTCTGGTGCCAGGCAGACCTGCGCAATACAGGGTGGTGCAACCAAGAGGGGGTGGACGATTGCACCTAAACGGCAAGGAATTTTGGAAAAATAAATTGGTATATGATGGATCGCTATATAGGCTGTTTTAAAAATACTTTCGTTATACAGGGTTGTCGCAATAGTCGGTGGCGAACCAAATATATGTTTTTTTAAATGAGACACCCTGTATTTGAATGTCTCAATCGATACGGCTGGTGGGTACTAAGAATTTAATATAAGGTTTGTTGGGTCTAAAAACCTGAATCGGATACTGAAAAATTAAATGTGCCAGAAAATGTACTATATCATAGAGATAAATACTGACCAACGATTGGTTTAAAATTATGTACCATTATACAGGGTGCTCGAGTTTTGCATATCGACTTCTGATTCAACTTTTTTAAATGGGACACCCTGTATATTATATTCCCATGTTAAAGGCAACTTAACCAGCTTTTAAAAAATACCATACAAGTTACTCTTCTGAGCAAAACTTTTTGAGCCAATTATTTGACAAACTAGTTAAAACTTAAAATTTCAATGTCAGTTATTGATTGGTGTTTAACTACTAATAATTTTGCGTTAGTAGAGTGGCTCGATATCCAGAATAAGAAAAAAAGCCAAGGCCTGAAGCATTTTAAAGTTATTGAAAATATTTGAACAAACATGAAATGTTGCATTTACAAAGCTTTACATTACGTAAAACCGCTAACCAATGAACAAAACCAATCAACAGTGGTAATATTAGTGGTTAGTGGTTACCACAAAAAAAAACTCCACGTTCAATCCATTGATTTATTTTCCGGTTATTTAAATAATTTCTTACATCCCTATGATAATGTGGCGGAGCTCCATCGTGTTGAAACCAAAAGGATTCCCGTTCTGTGAAATTTAAGTTTTCGAGAAGTTTTGGTAGCTTATTTCTGAAACAATTTAAATAAGCTTCACCTGTTAACTGTTCTTCAAAAAAAGATGGTCCTATAACATGAGACCCAATTATTCCACCCCAGACATTTATTGACCATTTAATTTGGCAAATCCAGTGTGGACAAACCATTACTTTTAAAAGCTGCCTCGTCGGAAAACAATACTTCAAATATTATTCCAAATTCTTTTTACTTAAAACTAAAACTGAAAATTCTTTTCTGCAAGCATAGCCTCGATCGTAAAGTGTCTGGTGTAATTCCATATGATATGCATGATATTTGTGTTTGTTTAAAATCCTATTAATGCTCGTGCATTCAATGCCTGTCGCTTTTTCTATTTCACTGGTACTTACTGGGGGGGTTTTCTTCAACCGATAATACAACTTCCAAAAATTACAGAAAAGCATATCAATCCCAATGCATTTGAAAAGATGTCCTGAAGACTGGCACTTCAAATATTTTCAAAAACAATGGCGGCAGCTATTAGCACGTGCGTCAAAAATAACTTAATTAATAGTAAAGAAGGATCAGACACGGCCGATTTTGTTTTATTTATACAATCCCTTTGATGCATTAAACAGTGACAGACTTTTGACAAAAATCCATTCCGATGCGGCGTAAGTGATAAAAATACCTAAATAATTAATAAAGTTACCATTAAAACTAAAAAGACAAAACCGATTCCCTGCCGAACTTAACAGAGACCAGACCTCCTTATTTTGATGGAATTGTTCAAACAATTAATGGTATATTTGGACTGTTTGAGGAAGAGAAAAATGACAAAAATAAATTTTTATTAACAAAAAGGTTGAATCAAGATTTTTTGGAAAATATGTTTTCTGTAATTAGACAGCGTGGTGGCTGGAATTTAAATCCTTCTGCAAAATCATTTCGCTTGTCTTTTAGAATTCAGACTATAACCGGAGTTTTAAAACCATGAAAATATTCAAACTGCCAGGAGGACTCAGATAGTTCAATCTTACTTCCATTGAATAGTTCACAAAAGAATGAAAATATCCACAAAACTCACATTGTTTTAGACGATAAAGAGCACAATCTTCCTTTAAAATTAGTCCAAAGTCCAGAATCTTCTGTGAATAATATTCAAATAGGCTCATTAGAAGAATGTGCCACAAATTATTATGCAGGATATCTGGTCAAAAAACTAAAGGATATGTTTCACTGCTTAGTATGTTCTGATTTGTTTCATGATTCCGCACTAGATAATAACTTATTTAATGCTAAACAATTATTTTTGTTACAAAAAGATTATGGTGGACACGATAAAATGTCTTTAGTTATGCCAACCGACGAAGTTGCATCTTTGGTCCATAAAACATTTTTGTCGTTTAAAAATTATTTTGAGATTATCAAACATGAGGAATCTGTTGGGTCAAAACTAAAAAATAACCTCTTAGCAGAAAATGTGGGTTGGTTGGGGAATAAAGAAGATCGCTGCTATGAACATCGAGCGTTTTTAATAGAACATTTGGTTTTAACAAACATATCCAAATTCTGCAAGTGGTCCAGAGATACTAGAAAGAAATTTACTCAAAAGATTAAAAATTTACAAAACAAATAGTCAACAATTTTCAACAAATTTGTGCGATTTCAAGAATACTATTATTTTTTGAAATTTTTATTTAAGATAAAATAAACCATCCTTGTCTTATACGAATCAACCAGTCGTGTGAACAGAACTACTGACTAAGTCCAGAAAATTCTATAAAGTCTATACGTCATCACCGAGTATAGATCCGGTTTGCAGTTGCGAAGCCATTTCTTACTTTTCATAGCTTATGAGTTGCCATCAGGTAACATCCCCATTTTGTTTTGTTTTTTAACATTATTGCTGCTCAGTTATATGCTGAAACTGAGAACCAACTTTCCCTTTGACTTTGACTTTCCCTTTGACCTTGACCCAACTTTGACTTTCCCAAATAGGCATATAAGAAATACATATAATTCGTCAAAAAAAAATAAAAACATTGGCCTGTACTTTATCCTTAAAACCGCACCACGCGAAAATTCGACAGGGGTACCGAATTTTTGCATTAGGTACAAAATAAAATTTTAATTTCTTTACTACATTATGCGTCTTTTTTCCGTGTTTATTTAGGAAAGTCATTTGTACCTATCTCATAGCAAAATAGCAGCAAGATGTTAAAAAAAACTGAAATAGTACTAATAGTAGGAATGTTAGCTGATAACTACTCTTTGGTATACATGTAACGATACTGCTTGTAACAAATTAAAAATTTTTAAAAACGGACTCCCTCGTTTTAGAGACTAGCGTATAATTTATATATTTTTCTTTTTTTCAAATCATAATTTTTTATTATTGCTTAGTGCTCCTTGAAGGGTCATGCAATGTAGGTACAAAAAAACTGCACAATAAAATGTTTTATAATACCATTGCTTGTCCATAAAATGTCACTCATGATAAGAAATGGTGCATGAACCAAAACAAGTTTTGATCTCAACAGATTTAATGTACACCAATGAACAACAAAATGGTACATCTACTTCACAGTCCATGTTCCAGTTCTCTTAGAAAAACTATTAAGAAATACTTGCATTTTTTCTAACCACGACAGTACAATACGAGTATATCGGGAGCCTTAAATCTAGCAAGATATGCCTCTAAAAATATATTAAAAGTAAATTTTTAAACAAAGAGCATAAAACTAAAAAGTTTAGTACAAAATTTTATAAACAGCTAAGACTGAAATAGTTTAGGCTCCAACAAAACTTTTCAAATAATTACATTTCACTTCTGTTTTTACTTTAATGCGGTTCAGTTCCATTGTGTCAGCATTAATCAACGTTTTCCTATTTCCAAATTTTTTACTCATGCTATCTGTGACCGAAATTTCTGGGCATAGGCCTTCTTGTTAAGATCAATGCCAGTTTAATTATTAAAGCACAATCTTTTTTTCTTTTGGGTGAATAGCGCAGCATGCCTACCATTTACATTTTATATTTTCGGTGTTCGTCAAAACGAAAAAAAGCTCAGCATTTGTGTCAATCTGTCTTCAGCATATCTCGAAAACTGATGAACTCCAAAACTTAATGTGTGTACTATTTACTATAAGCCCGTAAAATTAAAATATTTAAATTAAGTTGTCAGTCGACGTTATGTCTTCAGAAGTTTGCAAGCTTACTTTAAAACAATTTTTAATGACAATCTGTATTTTTTAAATTCCATGAGAAAAATATTTTCCTATCGTTTTAAAATTTCTATTAGGTAAAATAAACCAAGTAATGTTTAAATTTTTTTTATTCAATCGAAACAAATCCTAATAGTGTACAAGGTAGTACCGTTTTTGAAAAAAAGTAAACACCAAAATGTATACAACAAATTCGAAAGGTCAAGTGAAAAAATGTAGTAAAGTTATTTTTTGTAACAAAGATCAGTTTTATGAAGTAAAATATATGAAATAATGAAATAAGTATTATTATATATGAAAAATATGACTAAACCTAAAAACCATTACAAATGATTATTAATAATATCAATGAGTCTTTCACTTTCTAAAATAGATGCGCGATTTTCCATTATCGCTTTTTCACGTTTGTTTAAATTGTCTAAAAGTTCAATAATGTTGGCAATCATGGTGTACTTACTGGATAAGGCGCCTTTCCATCTCAATTCTTGTTAATTTTATTTGGTCTAACTGCGTTTCCGTTTCCAGAGCAAGTAATGCCCGTCTTTCCGTGTCATCATCTAGCATTTCTACATCATTAAGAATAAGACGTTCCTGGACTGGACGTCCTGGAATTTCCTCGATTGGACTTTCTGGAATTTCCGGACGGGTTGCATATGAACTATTATAATTTGTTTGACATTTATAAAAAATACATTAAAATACTAGTTTATTTTTGAAAAAATAACAGTAAGCCATTGGGCAAGACATAGTTTTTCTTTCTTTTCAGTCTTTTCCTTTTCCGCTTCCAATTCTTGAACTTTCATTCTCTGTTCAGATCGAAATTTTTAGCACTCTTAGACAGATTGGGAGGTGAATTTATTATTATTAAATTGTTTTCTATGTAGTCTTGTGGATCATAGCTTCCGCAATGTTCTGCGTCCCATGAATAATCAATAGGGACTGCTACAGACACGATCTGAATTGTGTTAAATACTGTAAATATTGAGAATTTATAGCAATAAAAGTGGTATGGGGAAAAGCTGGTAGGAGGAATAGTTTTGAAAGCTCACTTGGAAGCTCCTTTGGAGCTGGAATGGATTTGATATCTTATAAGAGTGGTAGGATTTGGTAGGGTAAAGAGTGGGTGTTGTGGAGAGTGGGTGGATGCTTTAAAGTGGTTATATATTCATGTAAAGTGGATATATATATACAGGGTGGTCCTTTTAAAGTGTTACAAGGCAATATTTAAGAAACGGCTGAGTATAAAAAAATTAAATGTGGGGTGATGCAACGGGACTTTGGGGGACACTACTTGACATTATAGGTAACTTTGTAACCCGTCCCAATTTTTAGGGGTGGGGGTTAACTTTTAAATGTTAAATGGAACCATGCGATTTTATTTTCAGATTCGTAATCTACAGAAGAAACTACGTTAAAAACATAATTTAATGTCAATGTCAATGTCAGTATGTTAAAGTCAACAAATTAAATACTGTAAGAGTAAAAAAATATTTAATTTTAATAGGTGTTCAAAATGACGGCCATTTTGCTCTAGACATTTAATAACCCTATTCTGAAATGAATTTGGAACTCTTAACAGCTTATCTGGGGTGATTCCTTGAACTGCACGCCTAATTCTTTGCTTCATATCTTTGGCTGTAGCTGGTGCTGCCACCATGACTTTTCTTTGACAAATCCCCACAAGAAAAAGTCAAGGGGAGTCATGTCTGGTGATCGAGAAGGTCAGTGCATTAGCCCCCACGTCCAATCAATCTATTAAGGTAAGTAGCATCGAGAATATTACGTGCATCTCGACAGAAATGTACTGGCGCACCATCTTGCTGGAACCAAACTGACCCACGTTGTTGCTCTGGAATATTTGGCATTAATCTTGGTAAATCATTTCTAAGGAAATCGCAGTATCGCTGTCCATGAAGTCTTCCATCAAAACATTGAGGTCCAATAATAACATCGCCAAATATCCCACACCAGGTATTTACCGACCAAGAGTGCTGATAAGCGACTGTTCGCATCCAGTGTGAATTTTCGTCAGCCCAATAATGCATATTCATGTTGTGTCGATTGACTTGGCCATGGTTCGTAAAAGTCGCTTCGTCAGAAAAAATTATATTTTCCAGTGAATTGTTTTCTGTGATCGATCGTTGAAGCCAGTGACAAAAGTCCATCCGTCTCTGAAAATCTTGGTCATACAATTCTTGATGTAGGCTGACATGAAACTTCAAATTATGCAATATTAATTAGGTAAACGGAAAAATGCGGAAAATTATAATTTTGTCAATTTGTGCAATTTATTTGACATACTGACATTGACATTTACAACCAATTATGTTTTTAACGTAGTTTTTTCTGTAGATTATGAATCTGAAAAGAAAACCGCATCATTCCATTTAACATTTAAAAGTTACCCCCCACCCCTAAAAAGTGAGAAGGGTTACAAAGTTACTTATAATGTCTAATAGTGTCCCCCAAAGTCCTATTGCATCACCCCACATTTCATTTTTTTATACTCAGCCGTTTCTTAAATATTGCCTTGTAACACTTTAAAAGGACCACCCTGTATATATATATATATATATATATATATATATATATATATATATATATATATATATATATATATATATATATATATATATATATATATATATATATATATATATATATATATCCATCTATATCCCATATTTGAAACCGGTGAAACCTATCTACTAACGCTTACCTTTAAAACAAATTTACAATTTATTTACAAACAAAAAAAATTGTTGGTCGCGTGACCACTTGTGCGTTTACAGAATCCAAACCCTGAAGGGGAAAATAAAAATAAAAAATATTTTAAAATACGAATCGATTCATCAATAGGCGCAGAAAAAAAAAGGTTATGAATATATACTACAGTTAACAATCATAAATCATAATCATAAATTAAATTAAGGTGTCCTGGCTATCGGTGGCAAAGGAGATCCACCGGTGAGAACTCAGCAAAAAGAAAGCTGTCTCCCAGCAAAAAGGACCCTGTAGGTGTTGTCCAACGAACAGAAAGTTTCCTCGCCAAAAAGGTAGCTGTCTCCCAGCAAACAGATGATCGGAGTTCCCCAGCATAAAGACCCTGTGGGTCCCTGTGTCCGCTATCGTCATATAAATCCAACGCAAACGTTGTAATTCTTCCACATAAACTCAAACGCCCTCACTGGGGCAAACAACGTAAAGCCAAAAAGGCAAATAATATAATAAAGTGGAAGAAAATTATTAGCACCGCATTCCTAAATCCAATTTCTGGGCGTCTTTCAAAGACTACAGAATGCCGGTACCGACGACGGCGCGATCAGTTCATGAAAGAAGTCAAGCTCGTGGTGCCACACCCCAAATCCGAGTATTGATTTTTCCCAAAGCGACGGCGCAACCGTCGTTGTTTGGGAGTACGCTTTGGTACCCAATTTGGTACATTTCCGAAAGCTTTGGTTCGATGGTACTCCCTTTAACGCATTAGCACATTGTTTTGCCAGTAAAATTAACTTAACCAACGAACAACGCCAAAATGCCAACAATTAAATACATTTTTCCATGTCAATAAACCGACATTCATTATTCGTTGGTATGCATCCAACTTGGTACGATTTTACTCAACCCTAAAGGTGCAAACATTGCAAGCACGGATAAACACTAGAAACCCTGAATGGCAGATTCCAGAGGGAAATACTTTTGCACCATAGGTGGCGTTGGCACAAAACAAAACTAAATGTTGAAAAAGGACTGTTTTCCTTCATCCAATTTAACCAAAAATTATTAAGTACTCCCTTAAATAATATTAGCTTCAAGCTAGTCTAAATTACTGGTAAAAAAACAAAATGGGCAACTAATACAGTCGGTTGAAAAATCCAATACCACGTCCGACCTCTAGCGTCCAACTCATGAAGCCGCAAGAAAACGAAATCCACATTTCATAGTTCGCGAAATGCACACTATTGATTACAGGTAGGAACCAATACTGAGACAATTCAGCAAAGATGAAGAATCCTAGGTCTCAAAGAAACAGCAGATTCCAACGCTACATGGCTTAAGACATTTTCCACCCAACAACAGGGGACGGCATGACAGAAAAACTAAATCCCACATGTTTGACTTGAAGGAACACCCAGCTGATAGACGTCAAAAATGGCATTTTAACTGTAAACAACTTCTGATCTATATTAATTGGAAAATAAAGTTCTAGGGCAAAATCCCAACGTAAGTTCCCCAGGAATCAACCATACAGACTGACGAAAAACAAGGCTGAATCCAGGATAGACGATGACGGAAAAATTATCAAACTTAAATTCGAGGTTAAGAAAATTTTTTGAACTGGATGGAAAAGCAATTCAAAATAAAGCGTTCGAGGAATAAGGGAACATAACCGAAAAAGGTAGGACGAAACCATAAAAATAAGCTACTCGTTGTAACTGCTATTACAATATTACATTAATTTCGTACAACAAAAACAAACCGTAATAACTCCCCCTCTCCTACGTAAGGAGGGAAATTTTCTCAAGAAAATTAGCCGACGATAAGTACTCCAAAAATCTACGCTATTTATAAGGTGAGGCCTGCAAAAATTAACTACCGGAGCTCCAGGGGTTTTCTCCTAGGAAGCACCGGAAGAGAGTGAAAGATACGAGTGGATCGCTACTAACAAAATATATACTCACACAACCAGAAGAATAACTATACCAAAAAAAAATTCTGACATGACATGACCGGCCCGAGTGTTTGACGGCCCGCACCAAAAAGTCAACTGTGCCTTAATGGTATAGTGAGCACATAGACCAAAACTGGGAAGACGTGTCCCCAGCTCCGGAATTTCAACCAGAGTACACCGTACCCATCATATCAGCCCCCAAAAATAAATAAATAAAATACTAAAGGTATGGTCTGGGTTTGGCAAAAACACACAAAGTTAAAGTTATGAATTCAATTTTCCAAAAAAAAGTAAGACAGTGAAAAGCCAACCCTGATTCGTAGATCATGGTGCCTTTGACGGCAGCCAAACACCTCAGCACCAAGAAAACGAAAAGTGCTTTCTATAGTGTGTGGCCAAGTAGATCGGTCCGGAATTGACACCTGAAAAACCGAAATTTCCGCTAGGCCAAACATCACCATGACCGACAACCCTAGCCAACCAAATCAACCAACAAAAGAAATCAAATGAAAATTCATGGACCAGTAGAGTTCCAATACAAAGACGAAAACAACCCAACAGCATAATGAGGTAATTTCCCAAACTGCCTACAAAGACAATAAATGATACCCACAGCTTAGCGGATTACTAAACCCACTAACTCAGGTACTCGTCAACCAAAGTATTATAATAACCAAAATAATTCAAAATAATAATTAACTGTGGTCCCCTTGCCGCTAGTCACCCAGCGACCCCTCCAGAAGTATCCGGGGTGGAATAAAATTCCATTAATATAACATAGCATTAACCCAAAGATAGTAAGGGGGCTAGCGTTGCGTACCACTCGAAGAAAGCGTGGGTTACCTCGTGTACTAGCCTCACTCCAGAGCGTCCCAGAACAAATAACCAACTGTCACGCGTCAAGTCAACCAAAGAGTAGAAACACTAAAGAGAAAAGGTAAATATAATACAACCAAGGTAATAATAAGAGCAAGGGATAGCCCATATGTTCCACCGAGCATAAGGGAGCGAATTATAGCACACACCAAGCTAAAAGGTGCACCGAATGGGTAGCCCACCAGTCCCTGTACAAAACAAAATAAATTAAATAGGTTACTCTGAATGGTGTCACTGCCACCAACCTGTCGGAACCTAATAGGCCGACTTGAGCTCAGGCCGAACAAAGTATCTTGGCCCTCCCCTGGCCCGCCGAATAAGTTCGATGGGCAAACTGTTACCCCAGGGGTCAGACTTCCGCCCCCCCTCCCTGAACAGCCCTTCCAGTCGGTCTGCTCTCCGAAAGATCAATAGTTCCAACAATGATCGAAATGACATTCGGTAGCACCCAACACCACGAAGCCTATACAAGGAGATAATCGGGAAAGTTCTATTTTGTCTAGTTAAATTAAAGACCAAATATAGAACAACAAAATAGGAGTCTAGGTACAATGACCTAGGCCAAAGTCGAATCCAGGATAACGCCAATAACAAGTCAAATACTCAAATAAGACTATAAAGAAATAGCAAGGTAGAATTAAATTAATAATTAAACACAAGAAAAGATAAGGTAAATCAAGGTCAAGTCAAATACTTAAATAAGATTTGAAGATATCAAGGTAAAATTAACCGAATAATGAAACCCAAGGTAAGATAAAGTAACTCAAGGTAAGGTAAGGTAAGAAACACCAAGCCAAATACTTAAATAAGACTTGGAAGATATGAAGGTAAAATTAACTGAATAATTAAACCCAAAATAAAATAAAGTAATAAAGGTAAGGTAAGATAAGATAATCAAGTTAAGGTAAGGTAAGATAAGAAAATCATAATAAGGAAACTCAATCAAATCAAGCTAGGATAATGAAATCACTCAACGAGATACGGATCAAGGTCATAAGGCAAATCAAGTTAAGGTAAATTAAGTTATCCAAAACAAATTGCCAAGTATAATTGCAATCAGTGTTTTACGAAATTCAAAGATAGGTAAATTTAAGGTAAATTCAAATAAGGTAAATTTAAGGTAAGTTCAGATAAGGTAAATTTAAGGTAAGTCCAGATAAAAGGTAAATTTACAGTTACTAAAAGACAGTAATGAATAAATGACTCAAATAAAAAGATGATAAATTTCAGGTAGTTGAAATAACAAATAAAACAAATCATCGCCTTAAGAGGAAAAAAACTAATGACAGTGCGACGTGCCTACTCCCATCCCGTCTCGCGCCAAGATGGGTGTTTGCATGACACCAAAAAAAAAAACTCTAGGTTAACGTTGTTATTTTCGTTTAAAACTTTTTTAATAAAAACTTTTTCATTTTCTAAACTATCTCTATCAGAACAAATCATTTTAGCTCTGTCATATAAACTTTTTACTACACCTGTTTTTACCGAAGGAGCACGATTTGAGTTAAAGTTTAAATACCTTTTAGTATGTGTTGGCTTTCTATATACTGACCTTTTAATTCTATTATTTTCTTTAAAAACTATAATATCTAAGAAAGGCAAAGAGTTATCACTCTCCATCTCTGTAGTAAACTTAATAGTCGGTTCCCGAGAATTAATGTAGTCTAGGAAAACATCCAGATAATCGGTGTTATGTTGCCATATAGAAATGCAACAGTTATTTTAGATAATAACATTTATGAAGATAAAATCAATAATTTAATTAATGACGGTAATTATACAAAGTTAGCAAGAGATCCAACGAAAAGTATTGATAATAAAATTTATAGGTTGCTTTTTAAACATAAAAATGAGTTTACAGATTTAGAAAGGTCGCGCTTAACACCGCATTATAGTAAACCTCCACATTTTTTTGGCTTGCCGAAAATTCATAAACCTAATATACCTCTTAGGCCAATAGTTAGTAGCATTAATTCGCCATGCCATTCATTGGCTAGATATTTATTAGATATTCTAAATCTGTTAGCAGGAAATACAGATTCTTATATTAAAATTCTAAACATTTTATCGAAAGAATAGGAGAAATAAATTTAAATAATAACTGTTTGATGGTTAGTTTTGACGTAGTGAGTCTTTTCACTAACGGGCTGGTAGATAAAACTTTTAATATGAGATGATTTAATTTTATCCTGAACTTCTCGATACAATTTCACAAAGGCCGTTTGTCTTTTCCTGGCGTAATCTTGAAGATCTTTATTGGTGTTAGCTGTCTCTTCTGCAAAGTCATGTCCGTATAATTTATGTTCTCTCCCAAAATTGGGAAAATGCGGAGTAAAGCCAGTGGTCGCGTGTCTTGATGTTCGCAAAGCACAGCCTATAGACGCTAGAAGCTGAGATTTAAACCACAATTTGCTGTAAAGGGATGCATCTCACCTATATGTACGTAAACCCAAGCTAGTCATCGATCACCTCTCAGTGTGATTTTTCTTATGTTAAATGAGAAATCTACATTAACTTTATGTTATCTACAAGTCGAATGATCTGTTCTACAAAATCTAGTTAATACCTACATCCATGCAAAAACAATTTTGTAAAATAATTTAGAAAATATGTCAATAACCTTATCTCTTTATACTGGTTTTAGATTTTAATAATAAAACTTATGTTTTTATTCAACTTTAGATGAATGTGTTATTTACTCACCTCAAATTTAAAGGAAACATATGAATGAAGTCTACTTGGAAGGGGCAGGGAAAATTCCTTATACAATTAGGATTTCAACAAATAATGGTAAAACAGCTATTCTCCGGGCTATATGCCCCTCCGAGCGCTGAATTACATACCAAAATTTCCCGTATTTTCTTCTAACACAGTTAGATAAGAAAATACTAATGTTTCGAATGCAAGAAACTACCAGGAAGAAGGAAGCTTTTTCTTTAGTTAGAATGTCGCCACCTGCAGACCGGTTTCGAACTCGTTGGTTCTCATCAGTACAGGATAGACGAACATACCAACCTTCCAAAAAAGTAATCCCTTAAAGCTACAATGTCGTACTGCATAAGCAGTGAGACACAGGCAGCGCTCGGAGGAGCATGTAGCCCAAAGAATAGCTGTTTTACCATTATTTGTTGAAATCCTTATTGTATAAGGAATTTTCAGGTGGTTAGAGAATTGATTTCTCAATTTTTGCATATTTGAAGGAAACACTCCCAGTGGGAGTGGTTAAAAAATGATACAAGTCATTTGACTTTAACTGCTCAGATCATCCATGTCTTCTTCTTTCGTGCTGTGGGAATAGCTGAAATTTTTATTAAATTTACTCTAGAATAAAATAAAACAAAATAAACTTTATCAATATTTATAATCCCTAACTTTAACAAATGCATTAAGCAAAAAAAGTGTATTAAAAGCAATATGGACACCAGATTTATGAATAGTATACTAATATACCTTTTATGAAAGTTAATTTATGTAATTTAAAGTGAAATGTAGCATAAAGTAACCCTTATTTTTTAAATACTATTGAACTTTACTGACAAAATACATTATATTCGAAATATCTATAAAAAAACGTCGTAATAAAATTAGCCTATATAAAATATTCACTTTGGAGATTAAAGATAAGATTTCTTTCCTGAAGTTTTAAAAGAGTTTTTTTTATTTTTGGTTACAAGACCAATATTTTATTTTAGATTATTTTATTTGTTATTCTGGCACAAGTCATAGATATAGTCAAAATAAAAGTTCCCCATATTCAAGAAACTTAGAAACATATTATATTTTATTATCACAAAATCGGTTACAAATATTCTAAAAATTATTTTGGAGAAATGCCGATGGCCACACCTTTTTCACAGAGGTAAAGTAAATAAGAAAACTTAATATTGCTACTTTTATTCAATTTTAGGTAAATGTATTCATTACCTACCTCAAATTTGAAGGCACCACTCTTTCTATAAAACACAAAGCCATAAGGGCAAACTTTTTAAGAATACAAATTGACGTAGTAATTAGTAATAAACTAATAAATAACTGATCCTAAAAAAAATGGCGCCTAAACGAAAGGACGTCTGCAGTGGGACTCTGCGTCGTTATAGTAATCTACTATAGCTTTCTACTATAGAAATCTATTAGCGTTTTCTACTATCGTCAAATGTGCAACTCTGTTTAGTTGTAGACAATGATCGGGTATCTTCGGAACTCGCCAAAGGGTAACTGTCTGAGCTAAAAACATTGCGGAAATTCTAGGGATTTTTAATTTTATAACTAGAAGTTTTGGACAGAAGAAAAAGTTTGGTTATATTTATGTTCAAAAGCATAGTAGAGTTGGGAGATATAGTGATTTTTCGATATCTGTTAGAACAAAGATGGTGATTTAAGAATAGCCGTTATTTTTAACGGTGATTTTTCACTACAGCGATTTTTATTTTTAAGGCGAAAAGGAGCAGCATAGTTGCTTTTACAAGACTGATATTCGATATAAATATTGAATAATGCAGCTACAATTGGAAGTAAAATTATAAGTTGATTTGGTTAGTAAGTTATTAGGGTAAAAATAGTATTTTTTCGAAACGCCCAGTGCCAGAAGCGTAGCGAATATTAATCGAAAATGGCCTTTATTCTTGATTTTTGCGCTAGATTAAGTTAAAAATATTACATTTTTTCCGAAATTAGAATTATAATGCTTTTGGTAATTTTGAGTATAGGTATACCTGAAAATGTTTTTATGACGCTGAATTTAAATACGACAATAAATTAATAAAATTATACTCTCTTAGATACTTTTCAGATTTGAAATTAACCATCTAAAACTGCAAAAAAATCCCATTTAATAGCTTAAAATTGAGGACACACTGAGTCTAAAGGAGATTATAAAATACTTAATAACTCACAACATAAATAACAAAAGAATTATAAACAATAGTATCAGAAAATATAATAAAAAAAAAATTCGGGACTCTGCGTCGTTATAGAAAACTACTATTGCTTTCTACTATAGAAATCTATTCGCGTTTTCTACTGAAGAAAATTTGCAACTCTATTTAATTGTAGACTAATGATCGGGTATCTTCGGAACTCGCCAAAGGGATAACTATCGGAGCTAAAAACATTTGCGAAAATTCTAGGGATTTTAAATTTTATAACTAGAAGTTTTGGATAGAAAGAAAAGTTTGGTTATATTTAATGTTCAAGGTTCATGTTCAAAAGTATTTTACCCTTTACCTAAGTTCAATTTTTTCATTTTTTCCATGTGCCATCCAAAGCCCTTCTAGAACTAGTAACACCTAAGTATAGCTTATACAATAACACAGCTACCTAAGTAAGTTAAACAGGGGCGCACCCAGGATTTTGTATCAGTAGTAGTTTGTAGGAGTGCTTCAGGGATCACGCGATTTGGTGGATTTTTTCAATTATTAGTGCACTTTTTTAATTTTTGTGTGTCTAGGATGTTAGTGTAGGGGGAACTGCCCCCCCCCCCTGGGTACGCCGCTGAAGTTAAACACCGCAACGCAAGTCGCAACGTCATCAGCCGCCGAGAACTTACTGCCGCTGTCGACTGGTGACGTTGCGGTGTTGTAACTTAAAGAAGGTCCTCACCTCACGGGCAGAAGAAGCGGAACAGCGGACAGGAACTTCGTTTGTTAAACATGGCAGAACTCAACTAATCATATAACGAAGCGCCTCTCCGCTGTTCCGCTGCCTCCGCCCGTGAGGACCCACTTTTACGGCGTTACTAGTTCCAGCATCTTTGGCTATTTATTTGGATATTTTTATTTCTGGATGAGATTCAGCGAAGTTGATCAAATAAAGCCAGTGTTCACTCCTTACGCGCATTTTACTACAAAGATACTTTTTGTTTGTTGCTTATTTAAAACTGTTTAGTAAAAAATGTATGATGTATTTCGATCTCAAAATTTTCAACTGAGTAATTTGTATCCAAATTATAAGCAAAGTGCATAAAAGCAAAGTAAGGAGCTTTTATTGGTCCTTTTTATTTTTTATAAGCTCTGCACTTAGGACAATTTGTGGTTATACCTAATGCCAGAGTGAAAATGCAGAAAATTTTGAGACTCAGACTCATTAGGAATAATCTTAAACAGAAAAAGCAATAGTTCAAACATATGACCTCTAAAGCCTTCGTTCACCGAACACCGAACCGGCAGTGCTCTGATCCAAAAACATGTAAACAACTTGATCCATAACCTCACAAAACCGATAACTACAGCATTGGCGATGTCGTTTCAAGACGACAAGATGGCTGTCACATAATCGACTTCGAACCATACGCAGAGTACGAAACGATCGTTCCGTTTCTACAAATAGAATTCTATGACATCGTGGAGTCCCACTGCAGCGTTAGCGATGTCGCTTTCGTTTCAAGACGACAATATGGCTGCCACATAATCGACTTCGAAACCTACGCGGAGTACAAAACGATCGCTTTGTTTCTACAAATAGAATCCTACGACATCGCGGAGTCCCACTGCTGGCCAAGAAAGGAAGGTTCATTTAACTTTAGTGTTACACTCTGCAACACTCAAGAGTAGAAAGACAAATTGAAACAACGTTTACTCCCTATTTGTTAGACCGAACCAGCATTATGAGACCAGGTTGCACCAGTCTAAATGAAAAAAATCTGTTCCTTGAGGAAAAGGAGGATTCCTTTCACATCAAAGACGAGCTCTGGTGTAGTGTTGTAAATATCCGTATCCTTTAGATATCCGAATCATACGGAATCGGAATCAGCTAATATCCGTTTCCATTATCTGAATACGTATCCATTTCTTGACCCGCGCGAAAGCGGTTACAGATCATGTATACGTATGCATGCAACACTAAAACATTTTCTATCCGAATACACGGCTAGGTAGGTCGATGCGGTATCATATCATTCGAAGTCGAAGGTTAGGGATAAGAAGGCACCGTCGTCGTTTGAATTCGGTTCGGGTGAGGCGGGCCAAGTTTAACCAATGGGTCTCATCCCATATGATACCCGTTACCCCGATAACTATGCTATCTTTTTTAGGAAATGTCATTAGAAAGAGAAAGCATAAGATCAAATATGCCATATCGCAGACCGTGTTGTTCGCTTACACTCGATTCCGATTCCGTTTTCTCTTTGCACTTTGCATTAGTAACCACCCGATGCGAATTTATTTTGATTCCGAATCAAGTTCTCGATCGGTTACAGATAATCCGGATTCTTTTAATATTCGGATCCAACGGATTTTTGCATACGTATCCTTACATCACTACTCTGGTGCGTGACTCAAGTGTTTCTTTCATTTAATGTCTGTTGCGGAAACACTCGTATCACGCCTTGGGCTATTCCGGAGCTCGTCCTCACTGTGGAAGGAATACGTCTAGATGGTCTAATGCATGTATGGTCCGAAAATAACCAACCGTAAGGGCGATGCCACACAGCGGTTTTCGACGCGGCTGCAGCCGACATGACGGCAGAGGCGGCGCCAGTTTCTACGCCTTTGTATTGTTTAAAAGGCACACAGTAGTGGATCGCGTCACGCGGTTTTGAAACCGCCTCGGCGCAGCGTCTAGTACATCCGCCGCTAGCTGTTTTCTTGCTTAAAGCAGTTCTAGAATACCTGGAGTTATATATGTGACTGGTCAGATAAGGCGATTTTCAGAGCGTCTTTGAGACCCGAAGAAAATAATTTTATTTAATTAACGAACTGAAGTGAGAATGGCCACCGCCTCGACGGAAGAAAGCAGCATTGCGTTAAGAAAAGTTTTTATTTGAAGATGGATGCAAACCCTAAGTATGTTATTTTTTTGTCAAAGATTTATCTTCGTTGGAAAACAAAGAAGAAAAGAAATTGGAAAATGTGGATACATCCTATTATAGAACTCCGAAAAGGTGTAAGGATTAACACTTTCATCTCACCTAATTTCTTTTTATCCTCCAGCGACATCTCGTCAGTACCGAACATGTTAGTAATTTCTTCCCAACCATCCTTTTTTTAATTATGTTACTATAATCCGACATTGTCATGTCCCACAATGCCGGACGGGCTTCAACGACACTTATTAATATTTCACAATCAATATTTCCTGCATCCATTTTCACTGCAGTTTGTTAATTAAATAAAATTATTTGCTTTGGGTCTCAAAGACGCTCTGAAAACCCCCGTGTCTGACCAGTCGCATATAATTCCAGTCATTCTAAAAGCGCTTCAAGCAAGAAAACAGCTAGCGGCGGATGTATTAGACGCTGCGCCGAGGCGGTTTCAAAACCTTAAACAATAGAAATTGGCGCCGCCTCTGCCGTCATGTCGGCTGCAGCCGAGTCGAAACCGCTGTGTGTGTCATCGCCCTAATCATGGATAGCACATCACGTGTTTTTTTATTATAATTTGTAGTGGTAGTCACATGATATTTACCTCACCTTACGTGGGGACGTCCCCGCTACCCCGCAAAATCTCTTGTTGCCATATAGCCCATTTAAACCTTCATACCCCTGATCGAGTTCACTGCAGTGGCACTCTATAAGAAAAATAGCTATAGCGATCGGGCTCTCTTCGAAACATATCGAACGGTGATACAAAGTAAGAATTTGCAAAGAGCGTCCGATCGCTATCGCTATTTTTCATACAGAGGCTGTGTACCGTTGTCAAACCTGGTTAACCGCTCGGTTTCTTCGGTGACATTAATGACAGATATTGCGTTTCCAATCTGTCAACTTTTCAGATTACCGATACTTACGGGACACAAAACCGTAACCGAAGTTGACAACGGTACACGCCCAGGAGTGCCACTGCTGGTTAGCATAGCCGCAGCAGCTAAAGCTACCCGACCCGCTCGATCGTCAAAGAAAAGTAGAAGGAGTGACAGCAGTGTTGCCGACTAGCGGAAATTAAATAAATAGCCATGTTATGAATGGATTCCTTCAAGTTTTCTCGTAAACAAAAAAGTAGAATATTAATTAAGCGCGGCTCTATCCAAGTGCTGTCAAAGTTACCAGGAACATAAATTGTAGGTCAATCTCTTTCTGGCTAATTCTATTTCTAGCTGCATCAGTGTCATTTATCTTGCTGGTAACTTTGCCAGCACTCTTGAATATAGCCGCCCTAAAAGTAAATAAATCTCAAATTGGAGTATCAATACTTTTTTCCTTATATCGTACTTTTTCTCCCTCGTCGTATTACTTTTATTTTTATGCAACTGGCAAGGCTGCCTGCCATCTGTTTCTGTCAACTGTCATCTGTGATCCGTCACTCCGGGATTGTCGATCAGAGCCCTGCAGTGACGTTCTGCGTCGTTATAGTAATCTACTATAGCTTTCTACTATAGAAATCTATTAGCATTTTCTACTATCGTCAAATGTGCAACTCTATTTAGTTGTAGACAATGATCGGGTATCTTCGGAACTCGCCAAAGTGGTAACTGTCTGAGCTAAAAGCATTGTGGCAATTCTAGGGATTTTTAATTTTATAACTAGAAGTTTTGGACAGAGAAAAAGTTTGGTTATATTTATGTTCAAAAGTATGGTCATGTCGAGTGACCTTTGCGAAATATACGCATGACGGCCGATTAGCACAATTCAGCATCTAATTCAGTACAAAAGAGAAATATACAGAAATATCAGAGGAAAGGATTAGACTTATGTGAGATTATTTATATATCTCCATTTCACATTGTTGGCATCAGGAATTCGAGACAATGTATATTTATTAATACGTATATGGGGAATACAAACCACGTAATCCAATATGGCGGTTGTGGGCAAACATAAATGACATTTAGTTGTTTTCCATATGAACACTTAAGAAGAGTATTATTACAGATTTTATTTTTGAGACTTGTGTTTCTTAAAATTTGTGTTATTTATCTTTTACGTGACTTGTCTACCCTGCAGTGTGACTCTGCGACGTTATAGAAAACTACTATTGCTTTCTACTATAGAAATCTATTAGCGTCTTCTACTAAAGAAAATTTGCAACTCTATTTAACTTTAGATTAATGACCAGGTATCCTCGGAAGAAACGTCTCGCCGGTACCGGGAATATGCCTCCCGAAGGTAAAAAGCCGAGTCATTCAAATGCGTTAATAGTGTTTGTAAGTTTACCGATATCCTAGCATGAGCCACGTAGCCCAGTGGGTAAAGCAACCGCTTATTATCCTTCCAGCGATCAATAATTCTAAACCTTAATATTAATAAACTCCCAACAACGCTCTTCAAGCCTCACAGCAAAAAGCTCTTACTGACTCTGCAAGCTACCGCGGAAAGAGTCGTTCCTCCTCATTTGCACGTCGTTGAGTAACCAAGGGTTAACACCAACCCCGGCTGTGTTGTCGCGCTGGACTTCCCTGTATAGGGGTCGTAGCGTCGACTTCTGTAAATGCGTGCGCATTAGATGCGCACACATTAATTAAGTTACTAGGTGACGTTATATGTTTTATTATTAAGTAATAAATATGTTTCAAAAGCTTATTATCCCGAGATGTGTTGGTTCGAATCCGGGGCTCGGCCGGATCTTTTTTTTTAATTTTTGTCACTTAAAATCGGATCGGAGGGCACCCTAAGGTCGGAACAGGGTTAGCACCTGGTTAGGGGCCCTGACCAGTCTCTTTCCTCGCAAGCGAAGAGGGATCGGTGCGAAAAGAATCCAACAATCGTTCGGCAAAATTCGGGAGGCATATTCCCGGTACCGGCTAGACGTTAGTATCCTCGGAACTCGCCCAAGGAGTAACTATTGGAGCTAAAAACATTTGCGAAAATTCTAGGGATTTTTGATTTGATAACTGGAAGTTTTGGATAGAAAGAAAAGTTTGGTTATACTTATGGCCATTTCTACCAATACTCCCTAACGCTAGGAAAAGAATAACTTAGGCTGAGATGCGATTTTGGCTTCCACCAACGTTTATTCCTTTCCTAAAGCAGGTTAGGGCTTCCTAACTTTAGGGGGTCAAATTTCACCACCTAATCGTTTATCTACGAAGGAAACGCGTGCGCATTTAATTATTTTGAACTTAACCTTGCTTTTTATTGTTTTTAAAAATAATTTCGATTTGGACCCTTGTTTTTGTGTGTTTTTAATTTTTTTCGTTATGGAAATGCTTGATGAAGATGAAAACTGGGACATTTTGGAACTACTGGAAAATAGATTTCCTCGGCGAATTTATAATCGAATTTAAATTGCCTTATAAAACTAGGAAATAGTATAGGTACCTAATATAAATAATCCTAATGATATACTTAGCTAATGGTCAGATATTTAGAAATGGAGTTGTTAATTATTTTGCTAACCTATGAAAATATTTTTTTTGCATAGCCTAGTTATGAAATCAGCAGACTTTTGTATATAGGATATATTATGTATTTGTTTGTCTTTTTTGTTGTTTAAGTTATATTTTGTACGTTATAATAAATAGAATTTTAATTGGCAGGAAGACCTCGGTCCTTAGCCTTTTGGACCATTGTGCCTAATAAAGTATATTGTTGTTTGGATTTTTTTTTGCATTTGCACAACTACCCATTATAAAAAATTTAAGAACCTCTCTAAAAAAGCACTTTAAGTTAAGAACAAGTTACCTAACTTGCGAGTTCAGCTAAGGACATTGGTCAAATTTTTATACGTATCAGATTTATGCCTGTGGTACTGTTATGAATATTTTGAAAAACTGGCTATATGGTTTTTATTCTTAAACAAAATGTGTTTCACATTACATTATAGACCATTCAGAGAACTTAATGGAGAAGACGGAAAATAATGTAATTTAAAAAGTTATTCCCATTTTAAGAAAAACTATAAAATGCAAAAAAATTCGTTGTCATTTTCCGGCTTTCACATTAATTTTTTTGAATATAGTGTGATATGAAACATAAATCTTGTGTACAAATTATACTATACCCAGTTTTTGAAAATACTCATAACAGTACAACAGGTATAATTCTGATACATATAGAAAAATTTGACCGACCCCCTTCGGTGAGTTAACATGTATATTAATACTTAAAATTTTCAGATTCACAAAATTTTGGGCAAGTGCTCGTAAGTAAAAATGTCCTTGATATTTCTCTAAACTTTACAATAAAATGAATATTTACATTTTTGCATAATAAACAATACCCATTGTAATTGTTACTGTCAAAATAAAATGATTCATATATTTATTACTAATGTCTTATAAATAAATGTATAAAACATATTTAAAAACACTCCGGTACTATAACGCCACCCTAACTTGACACAACAAAACATGGTACGAGGAAAGTACAATATGTAAAATACAACCAATATTTATAAAAAGTTTTAAAGGTATGGGTTGAGTTTCCGACCCTGATAACAAAAAATAAATCTATTTCTGTTTTGACTACAAAAGCCAACTGTTTATAAATCCTTGAGATTTTATTTTCTTCGAAACGAGAATGCAAGCTAAGCAGATTGTACGTAAGGCGATGTCGCTCTGAATCTTTTCTTTTTAATAATTATTCCTGTAAGATTATTTGAAGACGACACAATAAAACAGTGTTTAAGCACCATAAAGTGTTTTTGTGATTAATCTGCCCATTCAAAAATCAATAGGGTATGGGCCCAGGTCAACGCTGTGGATTTAATTAAGTGAAAAAGTGAAGTGCCTTATATCGTAATTGATAATTGTGAAAATAAAGATACTTTGAAATCAACAAAAGAAAAACCATGAACACCGGGAGACAAGTGATGAAACGAGCCATCTGGCAATTTAATGGAGAGCATTATTCCAGTTGGAAATTTAGGATCAAAGCCCTAATCGCAGAAGAAGGAGCTCTTCAAGTATTGAGCTAACGGACAATTGGAGAAAAATGGAAATGTTTGCAAAAGGTTGCATTACTGCCCTGCATTGGCAAAAAGCCGTATATGAAATTTTATGGTTTTGAGAAAAGCGCACTTAAAGTTGAAATTAGTGTACCTATTTTTGTTATTTGGCAACGGATCAATTTTAAACCCTCCGGTAAAGGATAGATACTAAGTAGCTAATACTTTTTAGGTAGATGGTTTTGTTTATGCTATTTTTAAGCAAAATCTGTTGCGTACGTCTTTTATCCATTGTTTTTTTTTTAAATAATAGTTTACTTCATACCAACAAAAAAAGACTTACGTGGGTTTAAGTCTATTTACCATTGTTTAAAGTTTTAATTTTTAAAGCAGAAATTAATGGTTAACTAATGTAAACTACTTGTACGTTTTTTTTTCAATGTAGTTCATAGCAGCAAAAGCATTAGTAAATAGTGCTATGTATTTAAATAGTAATTTTTCGAAAATTTTAATATTTAAAAAATTAAGAGTAGTTATCTTTCACAAGTCCGAAATCAATCCCAAATCCAAAATCATTCCCAAAGGAGCTTCCCAAATGAGCTTTCAAAACCATTCCCAATCCCCCCACTCCCTACCAAATCCACCCACTCTTCACACTACCAAATCCACCCACTTTTCTCCCTACCAAATCCATCTGCTCCCTACCAAATCCACCCACTCTTCACACTACCAAATCCACCCACTTTTCTCCCTACCAAATCAATCTGCTCCCTACCAAATCCTACCACTCTTCACACTACCTTATATAAATTAAAGTTATAATAAAACAAAATTTATTAGGCTATATTTCAAGATGGCGGCAAGTGCGGAGTTACTGTTAGCCGAGCTGAATAAAATCAACAAAAAGGACATCATCCAAGCGTTAGTTTACAAAAAGTTCGCGGATTCAATTAGCTCTAATGCAGTGTTAGGTGATTTTTTCACAGTGTTGTGCTTAAACCAAGGAACTGGTGACAAAGTCGATGAAAATACATTTCACGATACATCGGACGTCGTCCATACTGCTTGTAATAGCCTTGAGTGTATAAGGTTGAGAATGACAAATACTGCACTTCAGAATGAAGCAAGACTGCTAGGTCAGACGATTTTTCACATGGAAAAGAGACTCGCAAGTCAAGAAGATTTGATTTTAGTACTAAAACAATCAAATCCTATAATTAAAACTACAACGCCAACTGTGCCCCCTGACGGTAACAAGCTGCACCACTCAAACAAAACGTTGAAGCAATCGGCGTCAAACAGTAGTGCGCAAAACCAAATCACCTTGAACCAAGTGAATCGCGCCGTTCAGATAGCAAGGTCAGAAACGACCTTGCGGCCTGTGACTCCTTCAACTGGTACTGTAAATAATAATTACAGTAATAGTACGGGCATTAATGATACCAGCCATAACTTTGTACGTCACTCCAATAGGAGAAAACCAATAATTGGAGCAAATTCGACAAACACTGGGATCAAATCAGCTCCCAAGCATGGATATTTACATGTCTACAGACTGGATGCTGGTACAACATGTGAACAACTGGGTAATTTTTTAAAACAAACGGCACCCGAAATTAACTTTGAATGCAAGGACTTAAATAGAACTGAAAGGGGCAGTTCATTTTTGGTGTCCTTTCCAATCAAGGATGTCCAAAAGGTTTATGAACCATCCATTTGGCCTTGCGGTTCCTGCGTTAATAGGTACCACTTTCCTAGGGTATCGAAATCCACCGTCAATGGTACCGTCAACTCAAATTTCAACCAGCCTGCCTCAATAAAAACACCGCCATGGAACCCCATCTAGTTTTAGGATCAGTGAAAGAGAAGGTCGACAAGAACAGACAAATTTCTGTCTGCCATATTAATGTTAGAAGTCTTAGAAACAAAGTTCACGAATTTGAACTGCTTTTGCAGTCCATAGGTTTTCCTGAAGTGGTCTGCGTCACCGAAACATGGTGTACTGCCAATGAAATTTTATTAGTTCATATTCAGTGTTATCAGCTTGCTGGCTCTTTCTGCAGATCTTCCCTTAAGGGTGGAGGTGTTGCAATTCTGGTACGTCAAGATATAGTATTTAAATCATTTGACAAACTATTTCATCTTAATGATGAACAGCATTTTGAATTTGCCTTGTGTAAATTAATCATAAGTAACGAATCTATTACTGTGGGTTGCTTCTACCGATCTCCTACAGGAAATCTTGATGTGTTTTTTGATCACGCATATGAGTTGCTATTACAAGGTTGCAAAACTATGTCCACTACTTTTGTATGTGGAGACTTCAATGTAGATTTTAACAAAAAATGTAAAGACTCTATAGCAATGGAAAACCTATTGTTATCATTTGGTCTTCAAAAATCAATATTTGAATGCACTCGTGTTCAAAACGGTTCTAGGACAACGGTCGACAACATTTTTTGTTCCATGAATCCTGAGTTAGTGACATCCAGAGTTATCCATGCGGATATATCCGATCATTTTATGCAGATGTTATCATTTGACTTACAGAGGGATAAGAAATCAAATACCACCATCCAAAAACGATGCTTTTACAAGGTAACTAATATTAACCGATTTGTTCTAGAACTTTCCAAACAAGATTGGTCGCCACTTCTACTCGGTGACAATCTTAACGATAAATTCAATACCGTCTTTGATATATTTATGGAGAATTTTAATTATTGCTTCCCTCTTGAATCGTTTATACCTCAGGCTAGGTCTTTTGGAAAACCGTGGCTCTCACAGGAAATTATTGAGGAGGGTGATTTTCTGAGAGATATGTTTAAAGCTTGTAAATATACGTCAGATCCCGAACTATTAGTTCGTTATAATATTTTAAAGAAACAGCACCAAAAAAGAATTCTCATAGCAAAAAAAAATCATAACAATAATCTACTTGCAAATTCTAAAAATAAATCTAAAACAGCCTGGCAAATAATAAAAAACGAAACAAATCAAAACAAGGTCAGTGACCTGCCAGATTTATTTGTTGACAATAACGGTGATAACAAAATTTACAAGCTTGATTTGGCCGCTCAGGCATTTAATGATTATTTTATTGACTCTATAAAGAACATTACTTCTAACATAAAGGTTTCTCATAATAATGAAAACGATAAAAAAACATTCAACGATACTTTATTCTTATCACCTTATTCAAAGGAGGACATTCGTATTATAATACTGTCGGTTTCAAAGAAAGATTCTTGTGGTTTTGATGAAATACCCTGTTCACTTCTGAAGCACGTAATTGAGTATATTGTTGATCCTCTAACGTATTTGATAAATATTTCTTTTTTTGAGGGCTCGTTCCCCAAAATTTTAAAAAACACTATTATTCAGCCTATTTATAAAAAGAATAACAAACATGATATATCTAACTATAGGGGCATAGCCCTTCTATCTATTTTTTCAAAAATATTTGAAAAAGCCTTTTATACCAGACTTTTGTCATTCCTTGAAAATAAAGATTTTTTCAGCCCTAACCAATTTGGGTTTCGTAAGGGAGTATCCACACACCATGCCATAGTTTCATTATACAATAAAATTATGGAGAGCATTGACAGCTCTAACCAAACTGCATGCCTTTTTTTCGATTTAAAAAGGACTTTCGAAGTGATTGACATTAATCTGTTACTCTGTAAGTTGAGCAGATATGGAGTTCGCGGTAACTCGTATGACTGGCTGAAAGATTTTCTGTTAAATCGTTCCCAAAAGTTATTTTGAAACAGAATGGCATCACTTATTCCTCAACTGCCAAAACTGTGGACAGCGGCGTTCCACAGGGAAGTTTGTTGGGACCTCTGTTGTTCATAATTTTTATAAACGATATTGTTTCTGAGAGCTTTAGAAACTCTTTTGTTTCTTTATTTGCGGATGACACTGCAGTGGTGTGTTCTGGTAACAATGTCGACAACGTTAGCAAGAATGCTAATAGTGCTGTTGTGCAAGTTCAGGATTACTGCCAATCTAATGGCTTAATCCTTAACTACGAAAAAACAGAATTAATTTTCTTCTTGGTAAAAATTAATCAAAAAACCATAGAGCAAAAACCAGTAGCCAAATTTCTTGGCGTTTTTATAGACTCAAGGCTTTCATGGTCATATCAAATTGATCATATTTTGAAAAAGTTATCTATTTATCTGTTTGTTATCCGGCAACTGCGCTCAAAAGTTGACCTAAATCTTTTGAAGCTGTACTACTTTTCGTATGTCCAGTCTTGCCTAGCATATGCAATTGTGTCGTGGGGAAATTGTTCAAGGGCTAATGAAGTATTTATACAACAAAAGAAAATCATAAGAACTATGCTATTTAAATCACCCCGACACCCATGTCGTCAACAGTTTTCAACTTTGGGTATACCAACCTTCCCCTCACTTTACTTGTATAATTCAGTTAAGTACGCAAGAGAAAATTCTTCTGTTATTGGATTGGCTCGGGATGTCACTGACCATTATGGACTGAGGCAAAGTTTTAACTTAAATATCCCTAAGCATCGTTTGTCGACTGTTGCAAATAGCCCACTGGTTCTGCCCATTAAATTGTATAATAAGCTGCCGACTGTTTTAAAGCAAATTTCTGCTTCATGTAGATTTCTTAGAGCTATTAAACAATTTTTTTACTCTGGAAATTTTTATTCAGTTCAAGAGTACTTGGATTGCAACACCTAGGTAAAAAAGTATTAGGTATAATACTTATAACTAGTTAGCGTGCTGTGAACACTGTTCGTTTGTCTCTGGATGTGCTTTTGTATATTTACTTTTTATTGTATATTTATATATTTACTTTTTCTTAACTGTAAGGAATTATCCACATTTGACAATATCCGATACTTATATTATTGTAAGTCAATAGGAAATAAATGTATTTTATTTTATTTTTTTTTTTATTTCACAACAATGTCTTTGGCAGTACAAATATGGTCACTATCCCTGGATAGTATCCAAACCACACCAGATATGGATCCAAAAATAAATCCCCCCACTCCCTACCAAATCCCCCCACTCCCTACCAAATCCCCCCACTCCCTACCAAATCCCCCCACTTCCTACCAAATCCTACCACTCTTCACACTACCTTATATAAATTAAAGTTATAATAAAACAAAATTCACAACGATGTCTTTGGTAGTACCAATTGATTATTCATGGGACACAGAACATTGCGAAAGCTATAATCCACAAGAATATATAAAAAATAATTTAATTTTACGAAAACCTCCACCTAATCTCTCCAAAAAAGGAAAAAAGACATTTCGAGAAGCAGAGCGTCAAAGGATTCAAGAATTGGAAGCAGAAAAGGAAAACTATGTCTTGCCCAACAGCAAATGTAATGTTTAGTCATGTAAGTGGAAAGAAAACCTTGCAAGATTTTACTACAGAAGAACTAAAAATGTTACCATTGGAATATCTAATTAATTATGCAGACCCTTTGGAACTCTTGGATGTATGGGGAAAATTACCAATGTCTTATAAATCAAGTTTTAATCTTCAAATTAACTTACCATGTTTTTTTCATTACAATCGTCCTGACTGGAGCACACACTTCGATGGACCTCCCACATCCCAGAAAGCATGTTTCGTTTGCAATAGAAACATATGTACCACATCTCAAGTAGACTAATGTAGATATTGTTATTTTTTCAAAAATAAACTTGTATTTTAATAAATGTATTTTAGTTTTAGTAAATGTATTTTTTATAAATGTCAAACAAATAATTAGAAGTATTATTCATTAATCTATGGATTCACTTTAAAGCATCCACTCTTCACCCCACCAAATCCCCCCACTCTTCACCCCACCAAATCCCCCCACTCTTCACCCCACTAAATCCCCCCACTCCTCCCCCCACCACTTCCCCCACTCTCATCCCCACTCCTCTCCCCTCTCTCATCCCCACTCCTCTCCCCTCCGCTTAAAATCCTTATTTAAATCAATACCGAATGATTCCTTGTTAGTTATGTATCCTCCATGGTTTCGAATTACTACATATAACTTTAGTGTTTTATCAAGGTGTCGTTGTTTAGTTTGCAAAAACAGTATTGTGCAAAGTGTTGTGAGAGCAGTTAAAATATCCCAAGAACTGTTGAATAAATATCAACCTTTTCTACTTTTTGTTCAGTTCTCATCATGTTTTCATGCAGTGATTGCAACAAGAGGTTTACTCAACAATCAAACGTGTATAGACATAAAAGAGAATCGTGTCCCATGAGACCGTCTTGTTCGCGCGAGAAAAGAAAATCCAAGACTCAAATATGTGATGTGTCTTCAAAAAAACTTAAAATAGAAGATATTACAGAAGATAGACCTCCAGTACCGAAACTTACTCTATCACGATGTAAAGACTGTGATACTTGGTATGTGAAAAATAAACTTGGTGCACATTTACGTTCAAACCTACATAAAAGTGCACTTAAAAGTGCCGATGAATTGAAAATTTTAACTTCTGCATTTAAAAACAGGATTGTATCCTACATGTTGCTGCCATCGAAAAAGTATGTGGACATTGATGAATTTTTTAATGAAGTACAACAAAAGTATGTAAGTTTAATTTCTGAACAGCTAGTTAAGCATAGGTATGTTAAAATTAATGTAGAATTGTTTGGACAATATATTTTACAAACAAAAGAGACCTTAGAGACTAAATCGTTTAATACAAAAAATAAGGTTGTAACTTCAACAACAGATTTATGTGATATTTATAAGAAGTTTTTGTCTGAAATAAAAGAAAAGGTTTCAATATTTGCTGAAAATGGATCCGGTGGGGCATTGGAAAAAATATTACATTTGGAACTTAACATAAACAAATTTAATCCAATTAGAGCGTCTTCATATATCCCTTTACCAAAACAAATTGCAAGGAAACAAGCTGTAATTAACATTAAAAATAATGATTCATATTGTTTCGGATGGAGTGTAATAAGTGCACTATTCCCTGCTGAAATTAACAGTGAAAGAACAAGTTTATATCCAAATCCTTTAGAAATTTTAAATTTTGAAGGAATAGATTTTCCTGTTAAATTAAAGGATATACATAAATTCGAAACGCTTAATCAAATATCTATAAATGTTTATGGTTTAGAGAGTGTTTATGAAGATAATAAATTCAAGTATGAAGTGGTTGGTCCTCTTCATTACACCAATAAAAAACTTCCAGCGCACATAAATTTGTTGTTGATAAGTGAAGGTGAAAATAATCATTATTGTTGGATTAAGAACATGTCTAGGTTAGTTTCATCTCAGATTAATAAAACTGGTTTTAAAAAATATTTTTGTGATGGATGTTTAATATACTTTACATCATTAAAAAGACTTCAAGAGCATCAGTTACATGATTGTAATCATTTGTATACAAAAGTTCCCACCAATAATATTAAGATAAATAAGTATGGTCAACACATACCAGAAAATATTCTACAGTTTGAAAATTTTCAGAAAAAGTTGAAAGTTCCATTTGTTATATATGCAGACTTTGAATGCTTTTAAAAACCTTTGCAGTATCAAGAACCAGGGAACGAACAGAATTCTTATACTTTAAATACATTTAAACACGAACCATATGCATTTTGCTATTTCATTAAATGTTCATATGATGATTCTTTGTCTGTATTAGATTCATATTTTGGTTTAGATGCAGCCGATGAATCAAATCAGTGCATTGAGATTACAAAACAATTTGAAGATCCTGACCAGTTTAATGAAATTCGAAAAAAAGGTGTTTATCCTTATTCTTACGTTGATTCTTTCGAAAAATTACAGGAAAATCAACTTCCAAGTATTGAACATTTTTATGATAAACTTAAAGATGAACCTATGTGTCCATCAGATTACAATAGAGCAATTACTATTTGGAATTTATTTAATTGTCAAAATCTTATGGATTATACCAAAATTTATTTATTGTCTGATGTTCTCATCTTAACAGATTTTTTTGAAGCTTTTCGAAATGTATCTTGAAATAATTTTAAGCTAGATCCTGCACAGTATTATACATTACCAGGTTTAAGTTGGGATTCAATGTTAAAAATGACTATTATGTTAAATTAGAATTATTAACGGATATAGATATGATACATTTCTTTAAAAATAATGTAAGAGGTGGTATCTGTCATTGCAGCCTTCGAAAAGCTGAAGCTAATAATCCATTCTTGGAAAATTATGATCCAAGCAAACCAAATTCATTTATAATGTATTTGGATGCCACTAACTTGTATGGACATAGTATGAGTCAATGTCTCCCAGTAAGTGACTTTTCTTGGATGACTATAGATGAAATTGAGACGTTAGATGTGATGTCTATACCTGACGATGCTGAATACGGGTATGTTTTTGAAGTAAATTTAAATTATCCCCAACGTTTACATGACGAACACAACGAACTACCTCTTTTGGCTGAAAATATTTGTGCACCTGGTTCGAAACAAAAGAAATTAATTTGTAATTTAAATAACAAAGAAAAGTATATAATTCATTACCGAAATCTTAAACAGGTGCTTCAAAATTGATTAAAATTAACCAAAATTCATAGAGTTATTAAATTTAAACAAGCTGCATTTCTTAAACAGTACATCGATTTAAATACCGAAATGAGGAACAAATCTAAAAATAAGTTGGAAAAGGATACTTATAAATTATTTAACAACGCCATTTATGGTAAATCTCTAGAAAACATTGACAAGCGAGTTGACATTAGAGTAATCACACACTGGGAGAACATTGGTAAAAAGCAAGGAGCGCAGACATTGATTGCTAAACCAAATTTTAAAGATCGACTAGTTTTTAATGAAAACTTAGTCGCTATACAAATGGAAAGAGTAAAAATAACCTATAATAAACCTGTTTATCTTGGCTTCACAGTCTTTGAATTATCAAAAACCGTATTGTATGATTTCTATTATGATTACATTAAAACCAAGTATGGAGACAAAGCAATTTTATTATATACTGATACAGACAGTTTGATTTTACACATTGAAACGGAAAATTTTTATCAGGATATGCAGCAAAATTTTGATAAATTTGATACTTCTAATTACAGCGAAAACAATATACATAACATAACTAAGAATAAATCGGTATTAGGACGTATGAAGGATGAGTTTGCAGGTCACCCAATTTCAAGTTTTTATGGGACGGGAGCTAAAGCTTACTGTGTTAATTTAGAGAATGAATCTGAAAAAAAGGCGAAAGGAGTTAAAAAATATGTTATAGAAAATTCCATTACTAAACAAGATTATAAAGACGTAGTTGAAAATTCTGAGATCAAATTTAGAAAAATGAATATTTTTCATTCAATTTTACATGATATGTTTACACAATTAAAAAACAAGGTTGCTTTGTCTCCAAAAGATGATAAACGCTATATAATTCCAGATTCTTTTAGAACTTTAGCTTGGGGACACAAACATATAAGTATTTTGGAAGAGAAATCCAAGACTGATGATGAGATGGTTAATAATGTAATTGATATTCTAAAAGATTTAGTCCATGATGAATATAAAACATAAGAACCCTGGAAAAATATTTTATTTTCAAAATGGCTCTGCTACCAGTAGGAGTTCTATTTCTATCAGCATTCGTTAACAATACTTTGTTCATACAAGTTGATCCTAATGTTCGAGAAGCATTTATTTGTCTATCTGTTAATAATGTAAATAATGATAGTTGGCTTTCAACATGGAAAAGAATGAATATAAATAATGGTTTCTTTAGCTCCAAAATAGATGATGATATTATAAATAATTCTACCGTTGTACAGTATAAGTTAAGATTATATTATTTCAATAAAACTTCAATTGTGACACAGGAATGGAATCAGTTGTATAGAAAATCTTGTATAGAAGAATGCAATGTAAATGTGTGTATAGTATTATTGAGTATATTGTTAGTAGTGTTTATATGTACTATGGGATATATATTATTCAAAGTATATTTGTATTATAAATAAAATTCTGGAGTCAATAAAAAAAGGTTTTTATTCATAACAATGTCTATAATTATATAACAATTTTACGTTTGCTAATGCACAATGCCATGGATTCACATTTTTGTGAAAATAACATTCTGGAATTTTCTTAAATCTACTTAATTTTGGTTCTTGCCCAATGGGAATAGCGTATATGAAATCTTCATCCAAAAACTTTTTTAAGTAGTTTATTTTTTCATTCCCTTTTACGTAAATTTTGGGCGATTGGTAAACTTCTAACACATGCTTTAAAATATCATCAATTTCATTAAGTTCTATATTTCCAAATTCCCATTTTAGTCCATGATACTCTTCGGCCCATTTAACCAGTTTCAGATCACGAGCAGATAACATATTTTTTTGAAATGGTGATTTAAACAGATAATTTGAGCAACGAATCCAATCATAAATCGCTAATTCTTTTGGAATGTATCCAAAGGAACAGTTATATCCTTGAATGTCGATAAAAAGTTCTGTCTTACACTCATTCATGGTTAGTCGCTAAATGATGTTTAAATCTATAAGATTAGTGTTTAAATCCTCCCACCACTATCCCCACTACCACGCTTACTATCCCCACTACCACGCTTGCTTATTTAAGCAATCACCCACAGTTCTACTCTCATTATTTCAAGCAAACATCTGAAAATGTATCAACCAACAGGAAACCAACAAGAGTTTAGTAAGAAGCGCAATGCAGCTCTCATCAATGAATCCATCTACTACATCAACAAATCCAAATCCAAATGGGTCAGCATTGGATTTTCCTTAGAGAGAAAATATATTCCTGTTGTTAAACTCTGTGGATACAAATACAATCAAAATGTGATTTTTAATGAAGATCAATGGATTTCCTTCCTAAATAACCAAGGAATTATGTTGAGCTTTATTTATTCCAACAACACCGGGTGGCAACCCATGAAGGGAAATGGTTATGAGATTCACTTTGTGTTTATTGGTGATGCAAGAATAATTAAGATTACACAAGATGGTGGTAACGAAGTATTTTTAGCTGGTGACACCATAAATGAATTAGTGAACTTGACAAATTTAATCAAATATCGTTTTGATATCTTAAAAAAACCAGGAATTTTCCAAATATTATAATATTTTAGTTAGTGGAATCTCTATGAAAAATGGTGATTTGTTAAAAAATGTATATGATGTTATTTCACCTATGGAAAATAGTTTAAATGTTTGCTGTGTTTTAGAATTATTAAACTTTTACTCAGATTGTGTTGTGGAGGATGTAGAAATATTTGCATGTAATGAATTTGTAAAGAGTTGCATTGAAAATAAAAATTTATAAACATATTTTTCTTTTTATTCCCCCCACCTCCTAAATTAATATTTAAAGCTCTGAACTTACTTTAAGTCTGAACATTCTCCAACAAGATGTGGTTAGCATATACATCTCAACGAGTAGCATATAACCTAACAAGTGCTATAGAGAATCTATCGCAACACTTTAGTAATTTAGAATTTGATGCTGAGCATGAAGCAGAGTATGGATTCGAAAACTTCTATACGTATGAGGAATGTATGGAATTGGCAAGAAAGTATGAAAAAGCTGCAGAAGCCTGTAACATATATTTACATACTTCTGATATAAGAACTTTTCTGCAAACCATAAAGGAAATGGGATTTGAGGAGCATTTGGATGAAGTAAAGAAGTTTTTGTCACCTGAAATTATTCAAGAATTCAACCTAATTTATAACAAATAAAAAACTTTATTTCATTTATGTGTTTTATTCAATCATTAAATTATTATTATATAAATTGTATACATTAGTAAGTGCACATATACATGGTGATTTAGATTGATAAAAACAATGAGCTTCTCCTTCTTGGAATTTTGGATTTTCATCAAGTTCTATGACTGGTTTTAATGAATATTTTCGAATGTATTCGGATTTCTCTCTCCCTTTAACATAAACATGATCTACTTTCTCTGTTAAATTCTTGATTATAACAGAAAACTTGTGAATTGGTGTATATCCTTCATTCCATGGGATACAGTGATGATTCTTCATTAACCACACAGCTTGTTTGTGTAAGTCAGGCGGTAGGTATTTTAGATCAAATGGAGCTTTAAAAACATAGTGGCAAGTCTTGCTTCCATCATGGGCAGCCAGTTCTTTGGGAATAAACTTCTTATTTTCTATGTTAAATCCTTGCACATCGACAATTAATAACCTCATAATTTCAAAAATGAGAATTGTTTAATCATAGATTTCTTGTCAGAATATTCTTGTAGTTGTTGTTTTAATTTTTTCAGCTCTTCTAAAAAGTAGGATACTCGAAGTTCCAGTTCTACACCCATAATGGTAGGAAGGAATAGTAGAGCATTGATTTTATATAGTCAGACATGCGCGTTAAAGTTGTCTAACATTTTTGGTTAATGGATTGTAGCTAAATACTTTGTCATGCATAATAAGACAATAGGCAGATATTTTGTCTTTAAGATCATCATGTAATTCAAACTCAACTCTCATAACAATAGGTCCGGATTCAATTGAGTCTTTCTGATGTGAACAATCGATATATACGATAGGAGCATAAGTATTAAATTCCTTTGGAGAAAAAATGGGTTCAGGTGTTAATCCATAGTAAGATTTTTGAAATTGTGAAAACATTTCATATAATGATGCAAATTTATTCTTAGCAAAGTCTAAATATAGATCGTTGTAGGGATATCTCTCAGAGTTTAAAAATACTTTGATGTTTCGTAATTTAACGTTGGAAAATAGAGACAGATCAGTAGTTGATTTATCCCTTAAGTCTTTTTGAAAAGCAATTGCTACATGACTTGGGGTATTAACTTTCGTAGATGTTTTGACAGGCCAGTTATGACGATTAGTTTTTAATAATTCCGGATATTCAATCAGTTCCCAACTCCGGAAAGCAATTATTATATCAGTATTCTTATTAATTATTTTAGATAATGCCAATTCTTGAGGAATAGCTACTGAAATGTGAGGTATATTCCAAGTTAGCTTTGTAAGCTCAATTTTTGGATTTTCGTCTGCAGTATTAATTGTTGCATTTTTGTCGGAAGTATCGCGTACTAAAATAAGTTCTTGTTTGGCATTTAAAATAATTTTTTTGTAGTCTTCAAAAAAACCCATTAAGAATTTAAGCGGAATGCAAACATTGAATAATCCTGTTGTTGCATCAACAACTTGTGAAGATTCCATAGGAAACCAGCCTGCGTTTTTAAGTTTATTACACTCATTTTTATTATATGACAAGTATCCCTTTATTGTTGAAGTTAACCCAACATCTCTAACTGAATCTATTGTAACGCCGTTTAGTTGATAGCGCATTTCTTTAAAAAGGAATGCAATCCCATTGTTTATCAATTTTAATGTATTTGAGATGGTATTATTGTCTTTTGTTAATTTACCCTCTATGTAAAGAAAGCTTTCGGAAGGAAGAGTATACTTGTCTACTTCATGAACAGGTATTATAATTTCATCATTATTTCCCAATTTAGTAGGTAGGTATGGTTCATAACCATGAACTTCGGAATGCACAATTGAATTATCTATGAAAAGACCTTCTGCTACGTTAAGGATATCCATTATACTAAAACCTTTAAACCTAGAGATTTCAAAAAGCTTATATTTTCAGGTGTTATCCCTTGTGTGTTTCTCTTTCTACTAATCTTTGGTTTACGGTGTTTAGTCTTCTTATAGTTTTTATTAATTTTTGTGGGTAAATTGGAGGTTTTTCTATTATAAAGGATAACCATTATACTTCTTTTATATGCAACCTTATTGTTACAGTTTCGTTTCGAAAATGAACAATATTTAAATCTTGGTCTATTACCTTTATTGTTATTTTATCTATTACTTTTACTGTAACAGGAAAATAAATAATATTTTGAGGACTTTCTATTATTTTAAATCCAGGGCTAACATTAGGGAAAAACTGATGAATAATGTGTACTGGCTTTCCGTTCAGATAGGAACCTTCTGCGATACTGCAGTCTATGCATAAAGAATTAACTTTTATAATCTCTGCTGGATTTTGCGATGTTCTTGGAACTCCATCACCAGATACAATGCCCTTATTAAAACCCAAAAGTTTTCCTATTGTTCCATCTTTAAAAATAATATCTGTAGTAGACTTTATTGTTGATTTTAATGTGTTGTTATTTGCATAGAGGTGAAACGAAATATTTCTTTTTTGGAATTCACTCTGTAAATATTTATTAACATCGTCCATTTCATAACTTCCCGTAGGAATTGTTAAAAATTCATTATTTTTTCCAAAATATACTTTATTATTACTTTTATCAATATTTGGTATTGCATTAAAAGTTTCAAAGTTGGTAAGTCCGACAACGTAGGAAGTGTTAGGATCTAAGTAAATAGGTGGATGGAAATCTGCTTGAAGTATAGCTGAATTTGCGGAAAGAGCTATAGTAAACGACATGATGGTCGTAATAAGAATAAAATGGAAACACAATTACGTATTATTATAAATAAACTGTAAGGATAACTGTCCACAAGTTGAGGTATTAAAAGATTGATATTTATCATAGTTATATTTAATATTGTTGTTGCTACCATCGCTATAGAAATAAGTTATAACTTCATTTGGTGGTCGTAGATTTCCAAAACTATCAAAGTAAATTATGTTATTATTATTTTTAACATACGCTGTCCAGTGAGTGCCTTCCCCCATATCGTCATCTAAATTTATAATACCTGTTTCATATTTTTTTATTTTTTTGGGTAACTTGTTTCTCATAAAGACACCTCTAAAATGTAGCAACTTTAATATTTTCGCATACTTTAATAAATCTATATTTGTCAAAGGTCGGCGAGGTAGCAAATTTAACAGTTTTTTGAATATGGTTTTAAATATAGACCACACCCTTTCTTATATGGTTTTAAATAAAGACCTTTTCCAATTGATATTTTTTCCATTTCTTTGTTGTGTCTTGTTTGCTCTTCTAACTTCTTTTGTGCATTTTTGGTGGAATTTACTGCCTGGGCAATGCCAGCAGCGCCCCCGCTTAGGGCTCCTAGAGCAGATAAACCAGCAAAAATAGGTATTAAAGGTAAAATTCCACCAGTTTTTGGAATTGGAATAATTCTTTGTTTAGGTTGTTTTATTTTTAATTTTTTAATTGATGACAAGGCAGTGCCGGCAGCGTTTCTTATATTAGCAAATTTTTTCCCAGCTAGCTCTTTACGTGCTTTTCTTACGACTTGGTTAAAGGATATTTGACCTCCTTTCTTGCGTTTTTGTTTCCGTTTTCTTATTCCCATGCCGAGTTTTGTTTTTGCTTTCATGATTCCGGCCACAGCCAAGGATGACAGTTTTTCGCCTAGATTTGAATCAGAAGCTTTGAATCTATTAAATGCCTTTTTAGCTAATACTTTATCTGCCTCGTTTCTGTTTTTTAAATCGGAATATTCCGAATATGCTATATCGTGCTCTTTGCAAGCTTCGTCTAATAAATTAATTCCCTTGTCACCTCGAGCAAGCCTTTTATTTAACTTTGTACCAGGTCCACAAAAGCTATAAGAAGGAATATGGAGCTCTACTGGTAATTTATTAATAAGAGTATTTAATAAACCACTACCTGTTCTCTGTCCTTCCACACAGTGAATGACATTATTATGTCTAATCATTATATGTAAATGATTTTAAAACGCAAATAACCGTACTTAAATAGCGATGTTCAAACAATGAAGATCAAAAAACAAGATTTTTCTTTACCGATAAAAAATTTTGATTTATGTCATGATAATTATCGAAAACATGGACAATTATTTGGTGGAAACTGTAAAAGATGTTTAATAGTAGGACCATCGGGTTGTGGGAAGACAAATGTTATGATTTCTCTTATAACACACGCTAATGGATTAAGATTTGAAAATATATATGTGTACTCAAAATCCTTATATCAATCAAAATATGAATATCTAAAAAGGCTTTTTGCCCCACTAAAGTTTATTGGTTATTTTGAATCATCGAACGCTGAGGATATTGTTTCACCCACTGAAATAAAACCAAACTCACTGATTATATTTGATGATATAGTATGCACTGATCAAAGTCTTATGAGGGATTATTTTTGTTTTGGACGTCATAAAAATACAGATTGTTTTTATTTGTGTCAAACATATTCATCAATCCCTAAACAACTTATACGTGATAATGCAAACCTCTTGGTAATTTTTCAACAGGATGCTACAAACTTGAAACATATATATGATGATCATGTAAATGGTGACATGCGCTTTCAAGAGTTTAAAAACTTGTGTTCAATGTGTTGGAAACATAAATATGACTTTGTCGTTATTGATAAAGACTGTGAATTAAATGTTGGTCGCTACAGAAAAGGATTTGATAATTTTATTTCCACTATATAACTCTCTGACAAAACGATAATTTTCTAGTATACAACCTACCTTTTGTAAAGATGGACGAAAAAACAGCGAAAGAGTTGGTAAAAACTAGACAAGCTGTTAGACAAAAGTATAAAGCTTTAAAATCAGATTTATCTGATAAAGAAATTCGTATGGAAAAAGAATTTAAACCAATAACTCAACCTTTGCATGAGTTAATTCAGACAATTAAAACAGAACCGTTCATTAAAAAAGAAGTATATTCACCACAATTAGTTTCGACCCCAAAATTTCAATTTCCTACGCCAGAGATCAATCAAAGGAAATCAAATGCATATAGTAAATATCTTTCAACGCACATGCCCTCACTTTTAGGAGATGATGAAGTATTTGGGGAAGATTCGCAACAGTCAGGAGAATCAAGCCCTGAAACAACAATTGAACCAACTATAGGTGAATTGCGACAAGATGTTTTAGAATTAACAAGAACACCTGCTTATGAAGAATATTTGGAAGCATATCATTCACTTCTAAGACCTTTCGTGGATGGGCTAATAAAAGACACGGAAGGCAAATTTGATAACAAATATGGGTTTAGCCATGATGTTGATGCAGATAAATATAAGATTGCTAATTCTGTGGTGGATTTCATAGGAAAAGATTTTAAAGTTGAAGGAGTTAGGTATGAGGGAACACCTGGATTGTATGAGCTTCTTTTTAAAAAAGAACCTGTTGGTTATACATCAAATGATATGGAAAATTATATGGATGTTTTGAATAGGACAAATGCATATAGACGAAATTTTGATCCTAATAGTCAAATTCAAGGTTCGACCGACATTAAATACTTGACAATAGTTAAACCTTACTTATTACAAAAAGGTATATTAAAACGTGGAAGCACAACAGAGACAGGTTATCGTGCAGTACTACCAAGCACTTCACGTTTGTTGCCTCCACAAAGACCGCGTTCTACAAGAAATCTGTCTACAAAAAGTGGAAAGGGGGGAGCTATGTTAAATTTATCAAAAAAGAAATTAGATTACGTTTATTATGACGATCCAAACGAAATCATAGATAGATTGAAATTGTTGATGTCATCGCAAATGGCTGGACATACTGGTCATCAAAATGAAATAATATCGATTTTAGAAGAACTAAGAGAAGCAAAAATAATTAAATAAATACTAATTCACACATGTTTATTCCTTATTCTACCGCTGACAGCAACCATGTCTATTGACAAGTTTGGTTCCCACATCTTTGGCAAGGATAATAAAGAACATAACATTATAAAAGTTGTTGACCTTAGTGCAGTTAAACTTTGGTATAATTTGGTGTTACCCTTCATGGGAATTTACTCTCTATCCGATAGAGTTTACCATTTATTACAAGACAAACGAATTACATATGTTTTTCCTATGGAATCTGCTACTATAATTTCTGGAGAATACCCGAAAAAATATGTTTTCTTAAAAATTAACGGAAAAAAGATCACCGACCCTGTAGGTATTCGGTTAAAGAAAGGGGATGTTCTTTCTTTTCATCGTCCTGAAGGTAGCCATTTAGAAGATTTTTATGGTGAATTGTTAATAAAATGTCCTGTAGAAGTAACAAACTAAACATTTAGAAGTCATGAGTAAACAAACCAACATCAAGGAAGATCTAGTCAACGAGTTACATAAACCTGCTAGAAAAAATTTTAGACGACGACGGGTTATTATTAAAAATTTAAACGATTTATGGCAAGCAGATTTGGTGGAAATGATACCTTATGCAAAACTAAATAAAGGATATAGATATATTTTAGTTGTTATAAACACATTTTCCAAATATGTTTGGGTTCAACCTGTTAAAAGAAAAACTGCTGAGGAAGTAACTTTAGCTATGGAAAAAATTTTAAAGCTTGCGAAAACGCCTCCAACTAACATACATACAGATCAAGGAAGAGAATTTTTCAACAAAAACTTTAATAAATTAATGGAAACATATAACATTAATCACTACAGTACATTTTCCACAGTGAAAGCAAGTATTGTTGAAAGGGTCAACAGAACTTTAAAAACTCTCATGTGGAAACAGTTTAGCTTGCAAGGAAATTATAAATGGTTGGATATCTTAAATAATATTGTTTTTAAGTATAATACGACTAAACATAGAACAACAGGATTAAAACCTATAGATATAAATGAAGAAAATGAAAAAGATGTTCTAAAATCAGCTTATAATAATATAAAAACAATTGACCCCAGAAAATCAAAATTTAAACAAGGGGATTTTGTTCGAATAAGTAAATACAGGGAGGCTTTCCAAAAGGGATATACACCAAACTGGTCAAATGAAATCTTTCAAATTAAAGAAATTAAATTAACCAATCCAAGAACATATCTGCTGACAGATGACAAAAATGAACTAATTATAGGTAGTTTTTATGAACCGGAGTTGCAGAAAGTCAAACATTCAAACGTGTATCTCGTGGAAAAGGTGCTAAGAAGAAAAGGAAATAAAGTGTATGTCAAATGGCTGGGAATGGACAAATCACACAATTCTTGGATATTAAAAAAAGATGTAATATAATAAAATAAAAAACTTTATATTTAACAACATGGTTTTATTTACTTCTCATCATGTCACTTATGTACAACAATATCACTAGAGCTTGATCAGTACTGTCATTTTTCTTCACAAGAATCTTTTCCTTAGTCTCTTTTAAAACAATTGAGAAATAATAAGCTCTACATACCACTGCTTCTACCATTAAAGTTACTCAAGGTCAATGTCATGAGTGGGAGCCACGGTATACTAGTCGTCCTACTACTCTACTACTGTCATGTTTTAAAATTATTTTATTTTTATAAATCTCACATTAGAGGAAAGAGTTACTTTATTAGAGTAAATTAGAGTTAAAACGTTTAGATTTAGTGTAAAAACGGTTTTCCGGCTTACTAAAATTAGTTGTGACAGCAGTATATTTCTGATCGTGCAGGAAGAGATTTCCGCTCCTCCATTCCTTATAATTACTAATTATTATTAATATTAAATTCCTTATTCTGTGAAATAAAATAACGGTAACAATCTTTTATTATTCCGTCTGAGAATTTAATATTAAACCATAATTATATTCTTTTCTCGCAACAACCTGTCTAAATCTGGGCTATAATTATTTCTTAACTGGTTCGATGCGAGAGAACCACTTCTTCGTTCTTGTTTCGACGTCAGATTCACAGACCTTCATAAAGTATTTTTAGACTCCTCGAGCGTGAAGTTCAGTTACGAGCCGATATATTATAAAACCGTGTAAAGAACGTGGTTTCCTAAATTGATTTTAAAATACAGTTTGAATGTGAGAAATCCATTGCAACGTGCTAATGCTAAAGTGACTTAGATTTATTGTGGAAAATTGTAGTGTTTTCAAAGTTAAAATTCATTATAAAGCTGTAAGTCTAAATTTCTAAATCTAATTATAATTTTCTAGTTACGGCGGACCCGCTTAAGTCATTTATTACAATCTCTTAAAAATGTCCCTCATAGAGCGGACTGCAAAAATGTACGGAAATTTTTATAATGCAGGGTAATTGCCTTTGTAAAATAAAAATTCCTGCATCTGCTGATACTTTTCTAGTTATGACAGTATCTAAGTCTGTTAAAAATATCCCGCATAGGGCAGACTGCAAAAATGTATGGAAATAGGCACGTCCATCTGATCATTTTTATAATGCGGGGTAATTTCCTTTATAAAATAAAAATTCATGCATCTGCTGATAATTTTCTAGTAATGGCAGTATCTAAGTCTGTTAAAAATATCCCGCATAAAGCAGAGTGCAAAAATGTATGTCTATCTGGTCATTTTTTATAATGCAGGTTAATTTCCTAAGCACATCTTTTACTCAATTCATAGCAAGAATCCCCTACAAATAATAATTACTCATTGCTCCATAATTGTACCCGTATAAAATGAATACAGTACTTCAGGAAATTATTCAAAGGTAATTTAAATTTAATGATCGTTTACTATCGCAAGCGATACCCGTACCTGCTGTCTATAATTTTTATAAAATAAAAAAACAATTAATAAATTAAGTACATTTACTTTTAAGACCCACCAACAACATATAATTTTTACTGGTTCTATAGTGTTTAAATCACTATCGTTTTGAATAAGTATAGAAGATATTCCATTAGCGGAATTAAAATAACCATATAATTTTCTAAAGGGTCAACTCAGTACAAAAATAAATCATACCATCTGCAAAATGTAAAACATTTGGTTACATATCTTTTTATAAGTAATCAACTCGAACACCGAAATTATGTAATATCATGTGCAACATGTGCAAATATACTTACTTAAACAAAGCCAGGTGAAAGGCGTTCGTTGAACGCTGGAAAACGTGAGAAATGAGCTTCTCTATATTAAATTGCATATACGGGGGGGCATTGAGAACTTAATAAAAATACAGCGTGTACTTAAATTGTTTTTATTATACAGGTGACATTAAAAACGATAAAATAGAGTATATTTAAATTGTATGTTTTTATTATTCGAGGACATTAAAAATAATAAGCATATTTCTTGAGCTACTGGTGGGTAGTAAATCAACTGTTTTTTCCTTGCATATGCAAAAGCCTTATACTAGCTGTTGGACATGGCATTATTAATAGTTAGTTCTTGTTCAATGAATAATCAATAGGGACTGCTACAGACATCGTTGTGAATTGTGTTAAATACTGTAAATATTGAGAATTTATAGCAATAAAAGCGGTGTGGGGAAAAGCTGGTAGGAGGAATGGTTTTGAAAGCTCCTTTGGAGCTGGATTTGATATAAGAGTGGTAGGATTTGGTAGGGAGTAGGGGGATTTGGTAGGGAGTGGGGGAATTTGGTAGGGAGTGGGGGGATTTGGTAGGGAGTGGGGGGATTTGGTAGGGAGTGGGGGGATTTATTTTTGGATCCATATCTGGTGTGGTTTGGATACTATCCAGGGATAGTGACCATATTTGTACTGCCAATGACATTGTTGTGAATTTTGTTTTATTATAACTTTAATTTATATAAGGTAGTGTGAAGAGTGGTAGGATTTGGTAGGGAGCAGATGGATTTGGTAGGGAGAAAAGTGGGTGGATTTGGTAGTGTGAAGAGTGGGTGGATTTGGTAGGGAGCAGATGGATTTGGTAGGGAGAAAAGTGGGTGGATTTGGTAGTGTGAAGAGTGGGTGGATTTGGTAGGGAGTGGGGGGATTGGGAATGGTTTTGAAAGCTCATTTGGGAAGCTCCTTTGGGAATGATTTTGGATTTGGGATTGATTTCGGACTTGTGAAAGATAACTACTATTAAGTTTTATTTAAATCAAATTAAATACAAAACCATCTATACTAAGTACCGAATTAAATGGTAATATTATCATATAAACTATTCCCTGATTTAAGTGTTAAGCTTATACCAAAGAAAAACATGGCGCGTGGTACAATGGCAAAAGAACGTATACGATTTATACGTTATATTGCAGTTGCATAAAGATAATTAAATATTAAAGAAAATCATGACAAAAACACGTATGACTCTTGTAAGGTTTTTTGCCTTTTTTGTAAAGTTTAAAAATTAAAAAAAGATTAATGGCATAAAATGGTACCAAAGCATACATTCTTTTGCCAATGTACAAATAAATCTTTTTTACTGGCAAAAAAACGTATTAATTGTTTAAGTCTTTTTGACACAGGAATTTTATTCAGACATTGTCGGATACGGCTTTTTGACATTGTAAATTTTAATTTTTTAGCGCTTACGTCATTTGGCCAATGCATGCAGAAACAAAACCACAAGGACTATTCAAAATGTAATTATAGGGTTCGAAAGAGAATAAAAAGTTACGGGGGACTATTGAAAAAACCAAAAATGTAAAATTTTCACATACCTACGGCTTTTTACCATTGTAGGGCAGATTATAGAATATATGTGATTCAATGATTGGAATGATTACAGAACAAGACACTGCTAGAAATGTTTTTAAAAAGTTTGATGAAATTTTTGAACGGAAAAGTTTGGCAACACAACTTGCTGTTCAAAAGAAACTTTTGAGCTTTAAACTTGGTGAAACTTCACTAACTGAGCACTTTATAAAATTTGAAGAAATGATAATCGAACTAGTAGCCGCTGGTGCTTCATTAACGGAAACAGGTAAAATTGAACATCTATTATTGACTTTACCAAAATCATATGATGGGATAGTAACTGCCATTCAGACATTATCTGAAGATAACCTCACTCTGGCATTTGTAACAACTCGCCTTCTTGATCATGAAACTAAACTAAAAGAGAAGGCAAATGACACCACTTCACAAATACTCCAATCGGAAACCTATCCAGAAAAAACATCTTTAAAACAATCAGAAAAACAAAATAGAAATAATTTCACAAATAACTCAAGACATTTTCAAAGAAAAAAATATTTTGAACCAGACAAGGATTATAATAAAAATAGATATCAACGTCATTCTCACAAAAAATGTGATTTTTGTGGTAGACCTAATCATTTCAAGAGATTGTTATTTTTACAAAAAGGCTCAAAATAATCAAAGAACTCTTCAAACAATCCAAACTGAACAGCATGAGAATAGTTTTGCCTTCATGGTCAGCAGTAGGGATCACCAGAATGAAAAGTCAAACACCAAATCTGAAGTTTGTTTTGTACTGGATTCGGGAGCTACTGATCACATTGTTAATAAAAAATCCTATTATTCAACAATGGAGGAGATGGAGACGCCTATCAAGATTTCAGTTGCGAAGAACAACACCTTCATAATAGCATCTGTGAGAGGAAATATTGAAGTTATGTTACCAACCATGGAGTCCAAGGGATTTTGGAGAACGTACTTTATGCCCCTGATGCACCTTACAATCTTCTATCTGTGCGGCGAATCCAGGAGGCCGGTATGTCAGTTCAGCCAGGGTAAGTGTCAAAACAATTTAGTAAAAATAGACTTTGAATTACTTAGAAACATAAATAACTCTGAAAATCGCCAAGTAAATACTTCCATTCATTCTGCTACTGAAAATTTTAAACTTTGGCATGAACGATTAGGTCATATCGGAAAAACTAAATTTTTAGAAATTAGAAATAAAGAAATGTTAGAGAATCATAGCCAATTAAATAATGTAAATCCAACAAATGAATTATGAGAAGCTTGTATTTATGGAAAGCAAGCGTGTTTACCTTTTTCCAAAAAGAACGAAAAATCTCATGTTCAAAGATCATTATACATTCTGATATTTGTGGACCAATCACCCCTTCGACAATGAATAATGAAATCTATTTTATAACATTCATTGATGAATTCACGCATTATATTGTTTCATATCTATTAGTGAATAAATCTGAAACGTTTAAATTTTTCAAAGATTATGTCACGAAAAGTGAAGTTTTTTTTAATTTAAAAGTTGCCAATTTGTATTGCGACAATGGCCGAGAATATTCATCAAACGAAATGACAACTTTTTGTTCCGAAAGGGGAATTACATATCATTTAACTGTACCATACACTCCACAACAAAATTCGGTAGCAGAAAGAATGAACAGAACTCTTACAGAGAAAGCAAGAGCAATGATACACGGTGCAGACTTAAATAAATGTTTTTGGGGTGAGGCTATTTTAACAGCTGCATATCTTTTAAATTTATCTCCAACTAATGCACTTTCCCAAAACAAGACACCTTTTGAAATGTGGCATAACAAAAAACCAAAACTAGATCACCTAAGAATTTTTGGCTGCACCGTACATATTCTTAACAAAAACCGAAGAGATAAATTTGAACAAAAATCTGTCAAAGGAATAATGATTGGGTACAAACCCAACCTAAGCAAACCTAAGCAAACCTTCCGAATAATTTTAGCCTTAGCCAACCAGTTCAATTTATTAATCCATCAAATGGATGTAAAAACCGCCTTCTTAAATGGCATTTTAAAAGGAGAGATATACATGTCCGTACCGGAAGGTATAAAAATTGATAAAAATAAAAATGTTGTTTGTAAACTCAATAAATCCCTGTATGGTCTAAAACAGTCGGCAACCTGCTGGTTTTTTTTTTTATCTAAGACATCACACGTAGGCTTCAAGCCTAAGTACTAACGTACCGTGGGTGTCTGAAGAGAAGGGAAATGTAGTCTATTGACACGGGATTTGAAGGATTGGAGGTTGGGACGAGAAGGGAAAACATCTGCAGGCAATTTGTTCCATAATCTGGAGACCCCAGGTATGAATGAGCGAGAGAAGTGGTCTGTTCTAGGCTTTTGTAGCTGGACAGTAAAGGGATGCATACGTAACGCGCCTCTGGTTGTTCTGTTAGGGACATTCAGGGGGGGAATAATACCGGCTAGTTCTTCAGAGCAAAATCCGTGGAAGTAGCGGTAGAAAAGGGATAAATCCCCTACAGCGCGGCGATGAGCGAGAGAAGGGAGTTTTCTCGTGAGGGCTGGGTCATTGATAAGTCGAATGGCTCTCTTTTGGATAGAATCAAGGATCTTAAGTGTCGAAGGTGATGCCGCTCCCCAGATGTGGGAGCAGTACTCTAGGTTAGGTCTTCTTTGGGAAACATAGAGAGTGTATAAGTTGGAAGGGGAGAAGTATTTTCTGGCTCGAAAGAGAAAACCAAGCTTTTTAGCTGCCGATGTGGCTACTGAAGTAATGTGTTTGTGCCAGCTGAGATCATGTTCGAAAGAGACGCCAACGAGATCGAATGTTTCGTTGTTTTGTAGGGCTTGGCCATTCATGTGAATGGGGTGGGCGTTGCCAGATTTTTTGCGTGAGAGGGAGCATGACTGGGTTTTGGAGGCGTTGAACTGAACAAGGTTCTTGGCACCCCAGTCTAAGATTAATTGAAGATCTTGGGAAAGGGATAGGTACATAGATCTGCGTCCATTATCCAACTCCTGATTCGAAACTTGTCTGGAAAAATGAATATTGGAGTGAAGAGTACTATCGTCAGCATAACTGTGGATGGGATTAGTAGTTGGGGTAGTAGTTGGGGTAGTAGTTGGGATTAGTAGTTCAGCGTTTTGACGAAGTGTTAAAACAACATAATTTTAAAAGCACAGCCGGCGACCGATGTTCATATTTTCTATATAAAGGTCACATTACTGAAAATATATATTTAATTTTGTACGTCGATGATTTAATTATTGTAACTGGTAACATGGATACAATGTCAAGCTTTAAAAACTATTTAATGAAGCAGTTTCAAAGGATAGATTTAAAAGATATAAAATATTTTCTAGGAATCAGAATTCAAAGAGACGAAAACAATATATCTTTAGACCAAAGTGGTTATTTGCAAACAGTTCTAAATAAATTTAATATGAGTGAATGTAATCCTGTGAATATACCACTTCAGCTAAAATTAAATTATAAAGAACTAAATTCCGATGAATATTACGAAGCCCCATGTCGTAATTTAATCGGTTCTTTACTTTATGCTACTCTTTGTACTCGTCCCGATTTATGTACCGCTGTCAATTTATTAAGTCGTTACCAAACTAAGAACAACAAAGAGTTATGGCAATGTCTTAAAAGAGTTTTACGATATATAAAAGGCACAATTAATCTTAAATTAATTTATAAACGCAATTTAAATTATAATAATATATTAATTAGTTGCGTAGATGCCGATTGGGGCAGTAATGAATTAGATCGGAAAAGTTCTACAGGATATTTATTCAAAATGTTTGATTGTTATCTAATTTCTTGGAATACCAAAAGACAAAATTCTGTTGCCACTTCTTCAACTGAAGCCGAATATATGGCTCTTTTTGAAGGAGTAAAAGAGGCATTATGGTTAAAGTCTTTATTAACAAATATTAATTTAAAAATAATAAAACCAATAATAATATATGAAGACAACAATGGTTGTATATCGATAGCAAACAATCCTGTAGACCACAAACGATCAAAACATATTGACATCAAGTACCATTTTACCAGGGAACAAATTGCAAATAAATTGATTGAATTAAGGTACTATGTACCTATAGGTAACCAATTGGCAGATATCTTCACCAACCAGGTTCCCGCTCCGAAGTTCCAAGAACTTCGATTCAAGCTTGGAATGGAAGAAGAAGTCAATAAGATATATAATAAGACTAGCTTAGGAAACTTGGTCTGATCAGGTTTTTCATAAGGGGTTTTTCCTGATTCTTTGCAACAAAAGTTGGACCATGATTGTAAATCTTCCCCAATAATATAAATACTGTTTTATCCTCTATAAGTAAGATTAAAATGAGTTATGTAAAAGTTGGTTAGGTTAATTAAGAATGAATTATTTTTTGAGGGGGAGTGTTGAGTTTCCGACCCTGATAACAAAAAATAAATCTATTTCTGTTTTGACTACAAAAGCCTACTGTTTATAAATCCTTGAGATTTTATTTTCTTCGAAACGAGAATGCAAGTTAAGCAGATTGTACCTAAGGCGCTGTCGCGCTGAATCTTTTCTTTTTAATAATTATTCCTGTAAGATTATTTGAAGAGGACACAATACAACAGTGTTTAAGCAACATAAAGTGTTTTTGTGATTAATCTGCCCATTAAAAAATCAATAGTATGTAAAAAAGATAGGACTTCCAGCCATTTTCACATTAATATACAAAGGCAATATAATTAATTACATATTAGTAATATGTTCGTTGGACTCCACTATGTTATAATTATTTTAGTCATTAAAGGTTTGTCTTGTTTTCCTGGAAATGAAGCCAAAAACTACCACAGTTAAAAGTTTCCAAATTTTGTGTCATATGACATTAAGTACACAAAATTTGGAATCTTTTAACTGTGGTAGTTTTTGGCTTCATTTCCAGGAAAACGAGACAAACCTTTAATGACTAAAATAATTATAACATAGTGGAGTCATATGAACAATGTTTATGATTATCAGTACACATTAAATTAAGCTATTTTTTAAAGCAATATCTAGTTCTAATGACTGCATTCGTATAGTTCATGCTCTTTTTACAGCACTCGACTATCTAGCTCCTTGTGAATTAAAACTTCATATAGTTCTCCAATTGTGAGAAAGTCAGAACTTCAGGAGTTAAAAACATATTTATCCATGCTAGTTTTTTTTATCTTTCATGGACACTCGGCGTCTATTTTTTTATGTTCAATTTTGCTTATACTGTTGAAGAACAATACTGAGTAAAACTTCTTTTTCTGAGGATGTGTATCTAGGAGCGCGCTTAATTTTCTTTTTCTCTTCCATTTTTTGAAAATAATTTGCTGAACACAATCACAGCCAAAAAATAGATAAAAACTTAAAGCACAAATCAATTAGCGATGGGATATCTCGAATGAAAAATAATCGATCATTCGATTATTCAAATCACTCGAGATATCTCGAGAAGTCAGCGCGATCATTCGAATGATTTAGCCGAGAGATTATAATATAATAATAATCGCCTTTCGCCGCTTCGAATGACGAGACGAAATACGAAATTACGAAATGATGCCGTCGCCGACTCGGCACTCGAAGTTGCGTTACGATGCGATTGTCTCGGATGTGTTTTTCATTCGAATGATCCTTCGATATCGATCGAGCATTATTTCATCTCTGGACAACGCATAGTGTTATTGCATGTTTTTATGATATATACAGGGTGTTAGTAAAGTATGTGGCCAAACTTGAGGGTATTATTCCTTACTTAATTTTAAGACAAAACATAGGCCCTAAAAGACTTTGTTTTTAATACACAGGGTGTTGAATTTTTGTAAAAGGTTTTTCCTAAATAACTAGAGGACGCAAATTAGTATAAAGTTGAAATTTGGTGACAATTTTTAATGCATAAAGGGGAGTCATGCTACACTGAGAGAAATCCCCCAATACAACGGTTATCCTGACACGAGGTTATTTGTGGTTATACAATTTTCCATACCCATAAATACGCATCTCTATAAATTTACGATACTTTTGTATTGTGGCAAGAATATCAGTTATGCTGTACCAAGGAATATAACCGTTATACAACATCCCTTTTGTTGTTAAATACTTTGCTGCCGCTATATTCTTGTTTCATAGTGCTAATATAATTAGCTATATGCATGATCCATTTAGAGAGATTGTATAACCATTATACAAAAAATATATAATGGTAATATACCAGTTGTTTTGTCCCAAGAAGATCAAATTATAATTTTGTTCAAGGTTTCCGTTTGCCAACCAATCAAAATGCATCGACATTGCAGCACGTCTAATTTCGGTGTTCGTGCATATGATTCGCGACTCGGTATATTTTCTCTATGCGACTCGGCCATTTGCATTTATGTATTAATAGCTAATGCATTATTTTGGCATTTTGCGACATTGCCGGTATTGTATGTGCAGTTTATTTGTTAGATTCGTATAGTTTTGCAATGATGGAGGATGGAGTTAGTTTTGACAAAGGAATAATTAGAAAGATTTAAGGGTAAGTAAGTTAATTTAAAGGAATCTATATATTATCTAAGTATTTTTTTGCTTTACTAGCTTCACCTTCCCACACACGAATCGTGAACATGGCGGCTTTTCTTATGAAGTTTGTCGTTTACAAGTGTGATGTATATTTTTGGTTCTACACTAACGCAATGCGTAATTTCCTTCAAAAATAATATTTAACAAAATAGGGCAGTTTTTTTGTAATAATATATAGGTAGTGAAAAAATAGCGGATTATTTTATTTTCTTGCAATTTTTAATATCATTTTACCAGTTGAAAATAGGTACTATTTTTCCTGGCGTAGGATGTTCTTCTTTTCTTTAGGCTTTTATTGTGATTTTAGTTTGTATTACTTTTTTTTAACTGTATTGAAATGTAGCGAGAGTGATATTAAGCTAATAATAATAGATATTATGCTTTGATCAGTGTCAAAAGGTTGAGAAGCGGATTAATAAATTATCCTAACCTCTCTTTTGTTTACTTTTTGGTTACTTTTAGTTACTAAAAAGTACAAAAGTTAGATTTTCCTCACTTTTTTCATACTTACGAGATGTGTACTTTATTACCAACAATTTTTTGTCCAGTAACTAGTAAAATGTACTTCTTAGGTTGAAAGTGACATTGATGTCAAACATAGTGACAAGGATGATTTAATTTACACCAAACTGCCTGAACTAGCTAATGCCATCCTAGTAGCAGAGGCCAAAGCACAAAAGATATGTCTTGTTCCAGAAGAAAACATTGGTAAGCATACAATTTTGTATTTTTGTTTGTATACTTACGAGATGTGTACTTTATTACCAAACATTTTTGGCCAGTAACTAGTAAAATGTACTCCTTAGGTTGAAAGTGACGTCGATGACAAAGATAGTGACAAGGATGATTTAACTTATACCAAACTGTCTGAACTGGCTAATGCCATCCTAGCAACAGGAACCAAAGCATGAAATATATGTGTGCTTCCAGAAAAAAACATTGGTAAGCATACAATTTTGTGTGTATACTGTATACTTATGAGATGTTTACTTTATTACCAAAAATTGTTTGTCCAGTAACTAGTAAAATGCACTCCTTAGGTTGAAAGTGACGTCGATGTCAAATATAGTGACAAGGGTGATTTAACTTACACCAAGCTGCCCGAACTAGCTAATGCCATCCTAGCAGCAGGGGCCAAAGCATGAAAGATATATGTGCTTCCAGAAAAAAAATTGGTAAGCATACAATTTTGTGTGGATACTGTATACTTATGAGATGTGTACTTTATTACCAAAAATTGTTTGTCCAGTAACTAGTAAAAGCACTCCTTAGGTTGAAAGTGACGTCGATGTCAAATATAGTGACAAGGATGATTTAACTTACACCAAACTGCCCGAACTAGCTAATGCCATCCTAGCAGCAAGGGCCAAAGCATGAAAGATATGTGGTTCCAGAACAAAACGTTAGTAGGTAAGAATAAAATTTTGTATTTTTGAAAGGGTGATTGATGGGGAAAATTTATTATTTTGATTTAAAAATAAAATAACTTTATGGAAAAATTTAATGGGATAACGTAAGAAACAACGGAAAAATTTTGATACAAGGCGAGGTTTTTGTTAAAGAAATAAAAAAATAACTGCTCCCGCAGATATCAACTAGTCGGAACCAATGAAACTACTGTAAATCGGCCAACAAACCATCATGTTTTTTATCAATATGGTCCGCAAATTCAAGATACAGGTAAAAAACAAGGGGTTTTATTATTGTTAAAGGACAACAAAAGTGTTTTGTTGATGAAGAGCAATATAAAAATCACCAATAACTCAACAAACTTTAACAGTATTCATGAGCGCCCATAGAGAGGGGCAAGGGGGGCAGTTGCCCCCCTGGGGTCGGGTTCCACGGTGCTTTTTAAGAACTGCGCAACTTCGTGACTTTGTAACATACGGTTTTTTTGCTGGTTGCCACCCCCCCCCCCCCTGAAATTTACTCTATGGGCGCTCATAACAATATTGTTAATAAGATGAATTTATAAATGTATATTTTTTGTTCATTGTATTTGTTTTATTTTTCAGGTCCTCTCTTAAAAGCACTGTTAACTCTGCCATAACTTTTACAATATGTTGAAGATATTTTTGAACTAAGGCGAGAATTATACAACCTACCTTTTGTAAAGATGGACGAAAAAACAGCGAAAGAGTTGGTAAAAACTAGACAAGCTGTTAGACAAAAGTATAAAGCTTTAAAATCAGATTTATCTGATAAAAAAATTCGTATGGAAAAAGAATTTAAACCAATAACTCAACCTTTGCATGAGTTAATTCAGACAATTAAAACAGAACCGTTCATTAAAAAAGAAGTATATTCACCACAATTAGTTTCGACCCCAAAATTTCAATTTCCTACGCCAGAGATCAATCAAAGGAAATCAAATGCATATAGTAAATATCTTTCAACGCACATGCCCTCACTTTTAGGAGATGATGAAGTATTTGGGGAAGATTCGCAACAGTCAGGAGAATCAAGCCCTGAAACAACAATTGAACCAACTATAGGTGAATTGCGACAAGATGTTTTAGAATTAACAAGAACACCTGCTTATGAAGAATATTTGGAAGCATATCATTCACTTCTAAGACCTTTCGTGGATGGGCTAATAAAAGACACGGAAGGCAAATTTGATAACAAATATGGGTTTAGCCATGATGTTGATGCAGATAAATATAAGATTGCTAATTCTGTGGTGGATTTCATAGGAAAAGATTTTAAAGTTGAAGGAGTTAGGTATGAGGGAACACCTGGATTGTATGAGCTTCTTTTTAAAAAAGAACCTGTTGGTTATACATCAAATGATATGGAAAATTATATGGATGTTTTGAATAGGACAAATGCATATAGACGAAATTTTGATCCTAATAGTCAAATTCAAGGTTCGACCGACATTAAATACTTGACAATAGTTAAACCTTACTTATTACAAAAAGGTATATTAAAACGTGGAAGCACAACAGAGACAGGTTATCGTGCAGTACTACCAAGCACTTCACGTTTGTTGCCTCCACAAAGACCGCGTTCTACAAGAAATCTGTCTACAAAAAGTGGAAAGGGGGGAGCTATGTTAAATTTATCAAAAAAGAAATTAGATTACGTTTATTATGACGATCCAAACGAAATCATAGATAGATCGAAATTGTTGATGTCATCGCAAATGGCTGGACATACTGGTCATCAAAATGAAATAATATCGATTTTAGAAGAACTAAGAGAAGCAAAAATAATTAAATAAATACTAATTCACACATGTTTATTCCTTATTCTACCGCTGACAGCAACCATGTCTATTGACAAGTTTGGTTCCCACATCTTTGGCAAGGATAATAAAGAACATAACATTATAAAAGTTGTTGACCTTAGTGCAGTTAAACTTTGGTATAATTTGGTGTTACCCTTCATGGGAATTTACTCTCTATCCGATAGAGTTTACCATTTATTACAAGACAAACGAATTACATATGTTTTTCCTATGGAATCTGCTACTATAATTTCTGGAGAATACCCGAAAAAATATGTTTTCTTAAAAATTAACGGAAAAAAGATCACCGACCCTGTAGGTATTCGGTTAAAGAAAGGGGATGTTCTTTCTTTTCATCGTCCTGAAGGTAGCCATTTAGAAGATTTTTATGGTGAATTGTTAATAAAATGTCCTGTAGAAGTAACAAACTAAACATTTAGAAGTCATGAGTAAACAAACCAACATCAAGGAAGATCTAGTCAACGAGTTACATAAACCTGCTAGAAAAAATTTTAGACGACGACGGGTTATTATTAAAAATTTAAACGATTTATGGCAAGCAGATTTGGTGGAAATGATACCTTATGCAAAACTAAATAAAGGATATAGATATATTTTAGTTGTTATAAACACATTTTCCAAATATGTTTGGGTTCAACCTGTTAAAAGAAAAACTGCTGAGGAAGTAACTTTAGCTATGGAAAAAATTTTAAAGCTTGCGAAAACGCCTCCAACTAACATACATACAGATCAAGGAAGAGAATTTTTCAACAAAAACTTTAATAAATTAATGGAAACATATAACATTAATCACTACAGTACATTTTCCACAGTGAAAGCAAGTATTGTTGAAAGGGTCAACAGAACTTTAAAAACTCTCATGTGGAAACAGTTTAGCTTGCAAGGAAATTATAAATGGTTGGATATCTTAAATAATATTGTTTTTAAGTATAATACGACTAAACATAGAACAACAGGATTAAAACCTATAGATATAAATGAAGAAAATGAAAAAGATGTTCTAAAATCAGCTTATAATAATATAAAAACAATTGACCCCAGAAAATCAAAATTTAAACAAGGGGATTTTGTTCGAATAAGTAAATACAGGGAGGCTTTCCAAAAGGGATATACACCAAACTGGTCAAATGAAATCTTTCAAATTAAAGAAATTAAATTAACCAATCCAAGAACATATCTGCTGACAGATGACAAAAATGAACTAATTATAGGTAGTTTTTATGAACCGGAGTTGCAGAAAGTCAAACATTCAAACGTGTATCTCGTGGAAAAGGTGCTAAGAAGAAAAGGAAATAAAGTGTATGTCAAATGGCTGGGAATGGACAAATCACACAATTCTTGGATATTAAAAAAAGATGTAATATAATAAAATAAAAAACTTTATATTTAACAACATGGTTTTATTTACTTCTCATCATGTCACTTATGTACAACAATATCACTAGAGCTTGATCAGTACTGTCATTTTTCTTCACAAGAATCTTTTCCTTAGTCTCTTTTAAAACAATTGAGAAATAATAAGCTCTACATACCACTGCTTCTACCATTAAAGTTACTCAAGGTCAATGTCATGAGTGGGAGCCACGGTATACTAGTCGTCCTACTACTCTACTACTGTCATGTTTTAAAATTATTTTATTTTTATAAATCTCACATTAGAGGAAAGAGTTACTTTATTAGAGTAAATTAGAGTTAAAACGTTTAGATTTAGTGTAAAAACGGTTTTCCGGCTTACTAAAATTAGTTGTGACAGCAGTATATTTCTGATCGTGCAGGAAGAGATTTCCGCTCCTCCATTCCTTATAATTACTAATTATTATTAATATTAAATTCCTTATTCTGTGAAATAAAATAACGGTAACAATCTTTTATTATTCCGTCTGAGAATTTAATATTAAACCATAATTATATTCTTTTCTCGCAACAACCTGTCTAAATCTGGGCTATAATTATTTCTTAACTGGTTCGATGCGAGAGAACCACTTCTTCGTTCTTGTTTCGACGTCAGATTCACAGACCTTCATAAAGTATTTTTAGACTCCTCGAGCGTGAAGTTCAGTTACGAGCCGATATATTATAAAACCGTGTAAAGAACGTGGTTTCCTAAATTGATTTTAAAATACAGTTTGAATGTGAGAAATCCATTGCAACGTGCTAATGCTAAAGTGACTTAGATTTATTGTGGAAAATTGTAGTGTTTTCAAAGTTAAAATTCATTATAAAGCTGTAAGTCTTAATTTCTAAATCTAATTATAATTTTCTAGTTACGGCGGACCCGCTTAAGTCATTTATTACAATCTCTTAAAAATGTCCCTCATAGAGCGGACTGCAAAAATGTACGGAAATTTTTATAATGCAGGGTAATTGCCTTTGTAAAATAAAAATTCCTGCATCTGCTGATACTTTTCTAGTTATGACAGTATCTAAGTCTGTTAAAAATATCCCGCATAGGGCAGACTGCAAAAATGTATGGAAATAGGCACGTCCATCTGATCATTTTTATAATGCGGGGTAATTTCCTTTATAAAATAAAAATTCATGCATCTGCTGATAATTTTCTAGTAATGGCAGTATCTAAGTCTGTTAAAAATATCCCGCATAAAGCAGAGTGCAAAAATGTATGTCTATCTGGTCATTTTTTATAATGCAGGTTAATTTCCTAAGCACATCTTTTACTCAATTCATAGCAAGAATCCCCTACAAATAATAATTACTCATTGCTCCATAATTGTACCCGTATAAAATGAATACAGTACTTCAGGAAATTATTCAAAGGTAATTTAAATTTAATGATCGTTTACTATCGCAAGCGATACCCGTACCTGCTGTCTATAATTTTTATAAAATAAAAAAACAATTAATAAATTAAGTACATTTACTTTTAAGACCCACCAACAACATATAATTTTTACTGGTTCTATAGTGTTTAAATCACTATCGTTTTGAATAAGTATAGAAGATATTCCATTAGCGGAATTAAAATAACCATATAATTTTCTAAAGGGTCAACTCAGTACAAAAATAAATCATACCATCTGCAAAATGTAAAACATTTGGTTACATATCTTTTTATAAGTAATCAACTCGAACACCGAAATTATGTAATATCATGTGCAACATGTGCAAATATACTTACTTAAACAAAGCCAGGTGAAAGGCGTTCGTTGAACGCTGGAAAACGTGAGAAATGAGCTTCTCTATATTAAATTGCATATACGGGGGGGCATTGAGAACTTAATAAAAATACAGCGTGTACTTAAATTGTTTTTATTATACAGGTGACATTAAAAACGATAAAATAGAGTATATTTAAATTGTATGTTTTTATTATTCGAGGACATTAAAAATAATAAGCATATTTCTTGAGCTACTGGTGGGTAGTAAATCAACTGTTTTTTCCTTGCATATGCAAAAGCCTTATACTAGCTGTTGGACATGGCATTATTAATAGTTAGTTCTTGTTCAATGAATAATCAATAGGGACTGCTACAGACATCGTTGTGAATTGTGTTAAATACTGTAAATATTGAGAATTTATAGCAATAAAAGCGGTGTGGGGAAAAGCTGGTAGGAGGAATGGTTTTGAAAGCTCCTTTGGAGCTGGATTTGATATAAGAGTGGTAGGATTTGGTAGGGAGTAGGGGGATTTGGTAGGGAGTGGGGGAATTTGGTAGGGAGTGGGGGGATTTGGTAGGGAGTGGGGGGATTTGGTAGGGAGTGGGGGGATTTATTTTTGGATCCATATCTGGTGTGGTTTGGATACTATCCAGGGATAGTGACCATATTTGTACTGCCAATGACATTGTTGTGAATTTTGTTTTATTATAACTTTAATTTATATAAGGTAGTGTGAAGAGTGGTAGGATTTGGTAGGGAGCAGATGGATTTGGTAGGGAGAAAAGTGGGTGGATTTGGTAGTGTGAAGAGTGGGTGGATTTGGTAGGGAGCAGATGGATTTGGTAGGGAGAAAAGTGGGTGGATTTGGTAGTGTGAAGAGTGGGTGGATTTGGTAGGGAGTGGGGGGATTGGGAATGGTTTTGAAAGCTCATTTGGGAAGCTCCTTTGGGAATGATTTTGGATTTGGGATTGATTTCGGACTTGTGAAAGATAACTACTATTAAGTTTTATTTAAATCAAATTAAATACAAAACCATCTATACTAAGTACCGAATTAAATGGTAATATTATCATATAAACTATTCCCTGATTTAAGTGTTAAGCTTATACCAAAGAAAAACATGGCGCGTGGTACAATGGCAAAAGAACGTATACGATTTATACGTTATATTGCAGTTGCATAAAGATAATTAAATATTAAAGAAAATCATGACAAAAACACGTATGACTCTTGTAAGGTTTTTTGCCTTTTTTGTAAAGTTTAAAAATTAAAAAAAGATTAATGGCATAAAATGGTACCAAAGCATACATTCTTTTGCCAATGTACAAATAAATCTTTTTTACTGGCAAAAAAACGTATTAATTGTTTAAGTCTTTTTGACACAGGAATTTTATTCAGACATTGTCGGATACGGCTTTTTGACATTGTAAATTTTAATTTTTTAGCGCTTACGTCATTTGGCCAATGCATGCAGAAACAAAACCACAAGGACTATTCAAAATGTAATTATAGGGTTCGAAAGAGAATAAAAAGTTACGGGGGACTATTGAAAAAACCAAAAATGTAAAATTTTCACATACCTACGGCTTTTTACCATTGTAGGGCAGATTATAGAATATATGTGATTCAATGATTGGAATGATTACAGAACAAGACACTGCTAGAAATGTTTTTAAAAAGTTTGATGAAATTTTTGAACGGAAAAGTTTGGCAACACAACTTGCTGTTCAAAAGAAACTTTTGAGCTTTAAACTTGGTGAAACTTCACTAACTGAGCACTTTATAAAATTTGAAGAAATGATAATCGAACTAGTAGCCGCTGGTGCTTCATTAACGGAAACAGGTAAAATTGAACATCTATTATTGACTTTACCAAAATCATATGATGGGATAGTAACTGCCATTCAGACATTATCTGAAGATAACCTCACTCTGGCATTTGTAACAACTCGCCTTCTTGATCATGAAACTAAACTAAAAGAGAAGGCAAATGACACCACTTCACAAATACTCCAATCGGAAACCTATCCAGAAAAAACATCTTTAAAACAATCAGAAAAACAAAATAGAAATAATTTCACAAATAACTCAAGACATTTTCAAAGAAAAAAATATTTTGAACCAGACAAGGATTATAATAAAAATAGATATCAACGTCATTCTCACAAAAAATGTGATTTTTGTGGTAGACCTAATCATTTCAAGAGATTGTTATTTTTACAAAAAGGCTCAAAATAATCAAAGAACTCTTCAAACAATCCAAACTGAACAGCATGAGAATAGTTTTGCCTTCATGGTCAGCAGTAGGGATCACCAGAATGAAAAGTCAAACACCAAATCTGAAGTTTGTTTTGTACTGGATTCGGGAGCTACTGATCACATTGTTAATAAAAAATCCTATTATTCAACAATGGAGGAGATGGAGACGCCTATCAAGATTTCAGTTGCGAAGAACAACACCTTCATAATAGCATCTGTGAGAGGAAATATTGAAGTTATGTTACCAACCATGGAGTCCAAGGGATTTTGGAGAACGTACTTTATGCCCCTGATGCACCTTACAATCTTCTATCTGTGCGGCGAATCCAGGAGGCCGGTATGTCAGTTCAGCCAGGGTAAGTGTCAAAACAATTTAGTAAAAATAGACTTTGAATTACTTAGAAACATAAATAACTCTGAAAATCGCCAAGTAAATACTTCCATTCATTCTGCTACTGAAAATTTTAAACTTTGGCATGAACGATTAGGTCATATCGGAAAAACTAAATTTTTAGAAATTAGAAATAAAGAAATGTTAGAGAATCATAGCCAATTAAATAATGTAAATCCAACAAATGAATTATGAGAAGCTTGTATTTATGGAAAGCAAGCGTGTTTACCTTTTTCCAAAAAGAACGAAAAATCTCATGTTCAAAGATCATTATACATTCTGATATTTGTGGACCAATCACCCCTTCGACAATGAATAATGAAATCTATTTTATAACATTCATTGATGAATTCACGCATTATATTGTTTCATATCTATTAGTGAATAAATCTGAAACGTTTAAATTTTTCAAAGATTATGTCACGAAAAGTGAAGTTTTTTTTAATTTAAAAGTTGCCAATTTGTATTGCGACAATGGCCGAGAATATTCATCAAACGAAATGACAACTTTTTGTTCCGAAAGGGGAATTACATATCATTTAACTGTACCATACACTCCACAACAAAATTCGGTAGCAGAAAGAATGAACAGAACTCTTACAGAGAAAGCAAGAGCAATGATACACGGTGCAGACTTAAATAAATGTTTTTGGGGTGAGGCTATTTTAACAGCTGCATATCTTTTAAATTTATCTCCAACTAATGCACTTTCCCAAAACAAGACACCTTTTGAAATGTGGCATAACAAAAAACCAAAACTAGATCACCTAAGAATTTTTGGCTGCACCGTACATATTCTTAACAAAAACCGAAGAGATAAATTTGAACAAAAATCTGTCAAAGGAATAATGATTGGGTACAAACCCAACCTAAGCAAACCTAAGCAAACCTTCCGAATAATTTTAGCCTTAGCCAACCAGTTCAATTTATTAATCCATCAAATGGATGTAAAAACCGCCATCTTAAATGGCATTTTAAAAGGAGAGATATACATGTCCGTACCGGAAGGTATAAAAATTGATAAAAACAAAAATGTTGTTTGTAAACTCAATAAATCCCTGTATGGTCTAAAACAGTCGGCAACCTGCTGGTTTTTTTTTTTATCTAAGACATCACACGTAGGCTTCAAGCCTAAGTACTAACGTACCGTGGGTGTCTGAAGAGAAGGGAAATGTAGTCTATTGACACGGGATTTGAAGGATTGGAGGTTGGGACGAGAAGGGAAAACATCTGCAGGCAATTTGTTCCATAATCTGGAGACCCCAGGTATGAATGAGCGAGAGAAGTGGTCTGTTCTAGGCTTTTGTAGCTGGACAGTAAAGGGATGCATACGTAACGCGCCTCTGGTTGTTCTGTTAGGGACATTCAGGGGGGGAATAATACCGGCTAGTTCTTCAGAGCAAAATCCGTGGAAGTAGCGGTAGAAAAGGGATAAATCCCCTACAGCGCGGCGATGAGCGAGAGAAGGGAGTTTTCTCGTGAGGGCTGGGTCATTGATAAGTCGAATGGCTCTCTTTTGGATAGAATCAAGGATCTTAAGTGTCGAAGGTGATGCCGCTCCCCAGATGTGGGAGCAGTACTCTAGGTTAGGTCTTATTTGGGAAACATAGAGAGTGTATAAGTTGGAAGGGGAGAAGTATTTTCTGGCTCGAAAGAGAAAACCAAGCTTTTTAGCTGCCGATGTGGCTACTGAAGTAATGTGTTTGTGCCAGCTGAGATCATGTTCGAAAGAGACGCCAACGAGATCGAATGTTTCGTTGTTTTGTAGGGCTTGGCCATTCATGTGAATGGGGTGGGCGTTGCCAGATTTTTTGCGTGAGAGGGAGCATGACTGGGTTTTGGAGGCGTTGAACTGAACAAGGTTCTTGGCACCCCAGTCTAAGATTAATTGAAGATCTTGGGAAAGGGATAGGTACATAGATCTGCGTCCATTATCCAACTCCTGATTCGAAACTTGTCTGGAAAAATGAATATTGGAGTGAAGAGTACTATCGTCAGCATAACTGTGGATGGGATTAGTAGTTGGGGTAGTAGTTGGGGTAGTAGTTGGGATTAGTAGTTCAGCGTTTTGACGAAGTGTTAAAACAACATAATTTTAAAAGCACAGCCGGCGACCGATGTTCATATTTTCTATATAAAGGTCACATTACTGAAAATATATATTTAATTTTGTACGTCGATGATTTAATTATTGTAACTGGTAACATGGATACAATGTCAAGCTTTAAAAACTATTTAATGAAGCAGTTTCAAATGATAGATTTAAAAGATATAAAATATTTTCTAGGAATCAGAATTCAAAGAGACGAAAACAATATATCTTTAGACCAAAGTGGTTATTTGCAAACAGTTCTAAATAAATTTAATATGAGTGAATGTAATCCTGTGAATATACCACTTCAGCTAAAATTAAATTATAAAGAACTAAATTCCGATGAATATTACGAAGCCCCATGTCGTAATTTAATCGGTTCTTTACTTTATGCTACTCTTTGTACTCGTCCCGATTTATGTACCGCTGTCAATTTATTAAGTCGTTACCAAACTAAGAACAACAAAGAGTTATGGCAATGTCTTAAAAGAGTTTTACGATATATAAAAGGCACAATTAATCTTAAATTAATTTATAAACGCAATTTAAATTATAATAATATATTAATTAGTTGCGTAGATGCCGATTGGGGCAGTAATGAATTAGATCGGAAAAGTTCTACAGGATATTTATTCAAAATGTTTGATTGTTATCTAATTTCTTGGAATACCAAAAGACAAAATTCTGTTGCCACTTCTTCAACTGAAGCCGAATATATGGCTCTTTTTGAAGGAGTAAAAGAGGCATTATGGTTAAAGTCTTTATTAACAAATATTAATTTAAAAATAATAAAACCAATAATAATATATGAAGACAACAATGGTTGTATATCGATAGCAAACAATCCTGTAGACCACAAACGATCAAAACATATTGACATCAAGTACCATTTTACCAGGGAACAAATTGCAAATAAATTGATTGAATTAAGGTACTATGTACCTATAGGTAACCAATTGGCAGATATCTTCACCAACCAGGTTCCCGCTCCGAAGTTCCAAGAACTTCGATTCAAGCTTGGAATGGAAGAAGAAGTCAATAAGATATATAATAAGACTAGCTTAGGAAACTTGGTCTGATCAGGTTTTTCATAAGGGGTTTTTCCTGATTCTTTGCAACAAAAGTTGGACCATGATTGTAAATCTTCCCCAATAATATAAATACTGTTTTATCCTCTATAAGTAAGATTAAAATGAGTTATGTAAAAGTTGGTTAGGTTAATTAAGAATGAATTATTTTTTGAGGGGGAGTGTTGAGTTTCCGACCCTGATAACAAAAAATAAATCTATTTCTGTTTTGACTACAAAAGCCTACTGTTTATAAATCCTTGAGATTTTATTTTCTTCGAAACGAGAATGCAAGTTAAGCAGATTGTACCTAAGGCGCTGTCGCGCTGAATCTTTTCTTTTTAATAATTATTCCTGTAAGATTATTTGAAGAGGACACAATACAACAGTGTTTAAGCAACATAAAGTGTTTTTGTGATTAATCTGCCCATTAAAAAATCAATAGTATGTAAAAAAGATAGGACTTCCAGCCATTTTCACATTAATATACAAAGGCAATATAATTAATTACATATTAGTAATATGTTCGTTGGACTCCACTATGTTATAATTATTTTAGTCATTAAAGGTTTGTCTTGTTTTCCTGGAAATGAAGCCAAAAACTACCACAGTTAAAAGTTTCCAAATTTTGTGTCATATGACATTAAGTACACAAAATTTGGAATCTTTTAACTGTGGTAGTTTTTGGCTTCATTTCCAGGAAAACGAGACAAACCTTTAATGACTAAAATAATTATAACATAGTGGAGTCATATGAACAATGTTTATGATTATCAGTACACATTAAATTAAGCTATTTTTTAAAGCAATATCTAGTTCTAATGACTGCATTCGTATAGTTCATGCTCTTTTTACAGCACTCGACTATCTAGCTCCTTGTGAATTAAAACTTCATATAGTTCTCCAATTGTGAGAAAGTCAGAACTTCAGGAGTTAAAAACATATTTATCCATGCTAGTTTTTTTTATCTTTCATGGACACTCGGCGTCTATTTTTTTATGTTCAATTTTGCTTATACTGTTGAAGAACAATACTGAGTAAAACTTCTTTTTCTGAGGATGTGTATCTAGGAGCGCGCTTAATTTTCTTTTTCTCTTCCATTTTTTGAAAATAATTTGCTGAACACAATCACAGCCAAAAAATAGATAAAAACTTAAAGCACAAATCAATTAGCGATGGGATATCTCGAATGAAAAATAATCGATCATTCGATTATTCAAATCACTCGAGATATCTCGAGAAGTCAGCGCGATCATTCGAATGATTTAGCCGAGAGATTATAATATAATAATAATCGCCTTTCGCCGCTTCGAATGACGAGACGAAATACGAAATTACGAAATGATGCCGTCGCCGACTCGGCACTCGAAGTTGCGTTACGATGCGATTGTCTCGGATGTGTTTTTCATTCGAATGATCCTTCGATATCGATCGAGCATTATTTCATCTCTGGACAACGCATAGTGTTATTGCATGTTTTTATGATATATACAGGGTGTTAGTAAAGTATGTGGCCAAACTTGAGGGTATTATTCCTTACTTAATTTTAAGACAAAACATAGGCCCTAAAAGACTTTGTTTTTAATACACAGGGTGTTGAATTTTTGTAAAAGGTTTTTCCTAAATAACTAGAGGACGCAAATTAGTATAAAGTTGAAATTTGGTGACAATTTTTAATGCATAAAGGGGAGTCATGCTACACTGAGAGAAATCCCCCAATACAACGGTTATCCTGACACGAGGTTATTTGTGGTTATATAATTTTCCATACCCATAAATACGCATCTCTATAAATTTACGATACTTTTGTATTGTGGCAAGAATATCAGTTATGCTGTACCAAGGAATATAACCGTTATACAACATCCCTTTTGTTGTTAAATACTTTGCTGCCGCTATATTCTTGTTTCATAGTGCTAATATAATTAGCTATATGCATGATCCATTTAGAGAGATTGTATAACCATTATACAAAAAATATATAATGGTAATATACCAGTTGTTTTGTCCCAAGAAGATCAAATTATAATTTTGTTCAAGGTTTCCGTTTGCCAACCAATCAAAATGCATCGACATTGCAGCACGTCTAATTTCGGTGTTCGTGCATATGATTCGCGACTCGGTATATTTTCTCTATGCGACTCGGCCATTTGCATTTATGTATTAATAGCTAATGCATTATTTTGGCATTTTGCGACATTGCCGGTATTGTATGTGCAGTTTATTTGTTAGATTCGTATAGTTTTGCAATGATGGAGGATGGAGTTAGTTTTGACAAAGGAATAATTAGAAAGATTTAAGGGTAAGTAAGTTAATTTAAAGGAATCTATATATTATCTAAGTATTTTTTTGCTTTACTAGCTTCACCTTCCCACACACGAATCGTGAACATGGCGGCTTTTCTTATGAAGTTTGTCGTTTACAAGTGTGATGTATATTTTTGGTTCTACACTAACGCAATGCGTAATTTCCTTCAAAAATAATATTTAACAAAATAGGGCAGTTTTTTTGTAATAATATATAGGTAGTGAAAAAATAGCGGATTATTTTATTTTCTTGCAATTTTTAATATCATTTTACCAGTTGAAAATAGGTACTATTTTTCCTGGCGTAGGATGTTCTTCTTTTCTTTAGGCTTTTATTGTGATTTTAGTTTGTATTACTTTTTTTTAACTGTATTGAAATGTAGCGAGAGTGATATTAAGCTAATAATAATAGATATTATGCTTTGATCAGTGTCAAAAGGTTGAGAAGCGGATTAATAAATTATCCTAACCTCTCTTTTGTTTACTTTTTGGTTACTTTTAGTTACTAAAAAGTACAAAAGTTAGATTTTCCTCACTTTTTTCATACTTACGAGATGTGTACTTTATTACCAACAATTTTTTGTCCAGTAACTAGTAAAATGTACTTCTTAGGTTGAAAGTGACATTGATGTCAAACATAGTGACAAGGATGATTTAATTTACACCAAACTGCCTGAACTAGCTAATGCCATCCTAGTAGCAGAGGCCAAAGCACAAAAGATATGTCTTGTTCCAGAAGAAAACATTGGTAAGCATACAATTTTGTATTTTTGTTTGTATACTTACGAGATGTGTACTTTATTACCAAACATTTTTGGCCAGTAACTAGTAAAATGTACTCCTTAGGTTGAAAGTGACGTCGATGACAAAGATAGTGACAAGGATGATTTAACTTATACCAAACTGTCTGAACTGGCTAATGCCATCCTAGCAACAGGAACCAAAGCATGAAATATATGTGTGCTTCCAGAAAAAAACATTGGTAAGCATACAATTTTGTGTGTATACTGTATACTTATGAGATGTTTACTTTATTACCAAAAATTGTTTGTCCAGTAACTAGTAAAATGCACTCCTTAGGTTGAAAGTGACGTCGATGTCAAATATAGTGACAAGGGTGATTTAACTTACACCAAGCTGCCCGAACTAGCTAATGCCATCCTAGCAGCAGGGGCCAAAGCATGAAAGATATATGTGCTTCCAGAAAAAAAATTGGTAAGCATACAATTTTGTGTGGATACTGTATACTTATGAGATGTGTACTTTATTACCAAAAATTGTTTGTCCAGTAACTAGTAAAAGCACTCCTTAGGTTGAAAGTGACGTCGATGTCAAATATAGTGACAACTTACACCAAACTGCCCGAACTAGCTAATGCCATCCTAGCAGCAAGGGCCAAAGCATGAAAGATATGTGGTTCCAGAACAAAACGTTAGTAGGTAAGAATAAAATTTTGTATTTTTGAAAGGGTGATTGATGGGGAAAATTTATTATTTTGATTTAAAAATAAAATAACTTTATGGAAAAATTTAATGGGATAACGTAAGAAACAACGGAAAAATTTTGATACAAGGCGAGGTTTTTGTTAAAGAAATAAAAAAATAACTGCTCCCGCAGATATCAACTAGTCGGAACCAATGAAACTACTGTAAATCGGCCAACAAACCATCATGTTTTTTATCAATATGGTCCGCAAATTCAAGATACAGGTAAAAAACAAGGGGTTTTATTATTGTTAAAGGACAACAAAAGTGTTTTGTTGATGAAGAGCAATATAAAAATCACCAATAACTCAACAAACTTTAACAGTATTCATGAGCGCCCATAGAGAGGGGCAAGGGGGGCAGTTGCCCCCCTGGGGTCGGGTTCCACGGTGCTTTTTAAGAACTGCGCAACTTCGTGACTTTGTAACATACGGTTTTTTTGCTGGTTGCCACCCCCCCCCCCCTGAAATTTACTCTATGGGCGCTCATAACAATATTGTTAATAAGATGAATTTATAAATGTATATTTTTTGTTCATTGTATTTGTTTTATTTTTCAGGTCCTCTCTTAAAAGCACTGTTAACTCTGCCATAACTTTTACAATATGTTGAAGATATTTTTGAACTAAGGCGAGAATTAAACGTTCCCAAACACGTTTCGCAAAAGTCGGGAATATATCGCTATCTTCAATTTTTTAGTTTTACGTAAAACAAAACTGAACATTTTACGTTACAATTAGTTATGACAGTTCCGAATTAATTTTACTTATAAATAAATTTGACGTTTATAGAAATTGGTGTTTTATTTATTAGAAACGGACTGAAATCTCATCACTTGTCATTAAATTACACATTGCAGTAATAATTATTTTACATACATTTTTCTAATGGATATATTTTAGTTATATGACAATTTTATAATATATAATTTTTAGTATGTTAAGTAGCTCTCTCTGTATTTTCAAACTACTATATAGATGCTTTATCATTAATAAAGTTGTTTAGCTCTTATATGTAACAAACATTTATTCATGATCAAGCACCTATATAATAATTTGAAAATACAGAGCTGATATTTAACGCATTAAAATTATATAATTATTGTCATACAACTAGAATATTACCATTAGAAAAATTCATATAACTTGTTATATAACTGATATATAATGATATTTTAATGGTATATAATTAACCATATAGCGGTTGCATAATGAAAACTTGCTTTAGTAACATTTCATATAATCTGTATATAATGATGTTTTAATTGTATATAGTTAATCATATAGTAGATATACAACTAAAGCTCGCTCTAAAAGAATTTAATATAACTGGTTATATAATGATATATAATGATATTTTGGTGGTATATACTTAACCACATAGCGGCTATATAACTAAAATTTGCCCTAGTAATATTTAATATAACTGGTTATATAACCGGTATAAAATAATACTTAGTGGTAATGGTAAATTTGCTAAGTTTTTAGAAAAACGCGTTGTATAACCGTAACAAACGGTTTATTTGTCACAAATAGTATATAACTTTTGCATAAGCATTATGTAATTTTCTATAATGGTTAATATACTTTTCCCTCAGTGTAGTTGCCAAATTTGTTTAAAGAAGTGTTTTTGTTTTCATGGATCTCTTACTTTTTTGTTATTTTTAACAAATTATACTAATAAATAATGTTATGTATAACTTTACATTTTTTTGTTTTTATCGAAAACGGCCAATCCAAGCAAAAAAAATTCAAGAGATGATTTTTGTGCAGTTTTATTTGCTATATTTTTTTGATTCGAATGATTATTTCGACTGATCATTCGATTATTAAAATCATTCGAGAGCTAATATTTCGATTATTTAATTCATTCGATTATTCCCAACACTAAAATCAATCAGTAAAATTGTTAGGTTATGATCATAGATTAGGGTGGTTATGATTACGAAAAAAAGTTCCGCCACCAGTCTTAACTGAAAAATAAAAATTACTAAACTTGACTAAGAATTGCGCGGTTGCCAGTGTTATTCCCTTCCTAACTAGGAATTTCTCAAATGCAAGTGGTGGAAACCATTTACGATTTAGGGAATTCCCAATTTAGGATTCTCCCTAACTAATCCATTTCTAGGGAAAAGTTGGTGGAAATGGCCATTAATGTTCAAGGTTCATGTTCAAAAGTATTTTACCCTTTACCCTTTACCTAAGTTCAACTTTTTCAGTTTTTCCATGTGCCATCCAAACCCCCAGTTAGCAACAGTGATCCCCAGGGCATCCCATTTTGATCCGTAACGTCCCAGTTGGGATGTTCCCAGCTAAAACGTCCCTGGAACGTCCCCCGGACGTTAGAAAGATCCCAAACGGACGTCTCATGTTGCCGTCCCAAGGACGTCAGCAATGGGATTAAAAAAAATCAATTTGGTAAATTTTTTTTATAAATTGTCAAAAGAAAATACTGTTGGGATCTTTATTGTATTGATGACTCTACATTATAATCACTTTATATTACCCCAAAATGTTTTTTTTGTGTCAGTACTAGGGCTGTTTGGAATTGCTAGGAGATGGCACTTCCGGTGTCATACTGCTTCAGTAATTCAACAAAGTAATGTTAAAGATTTACTCTTTGCGTAATATTCCATCAAACCCTAATCAAACGAAAAAGCATACTTTTTCCTGGTAGTTTCTTGCACTCTGAATAAGAATTCTGTTATCTAACCGTGTTGGAACAAATTATGACAAATTCAATTTGATTGATATGGGAAATCCCAAAATTTTCTCTTGAGATATCCCAGGGACATGTCCTATATATAGGAAATATCAAAATCTCAAAAACGGCTCAAGTGCAGTAAATTGAAAATGCTATAAAATGTATCCAGACCCTTTAAGGCGTAGGGAATGCCCAACAATGATCCTATATAGGTCCCAAATATAGTCGCTATAACGTCCTAGCCGAGAAGACCGATCAACGAGAAGCGACAATCGGCTTCCCGCCAAAAAAAAGTAGTGGGGGTAAAACCTGATTACTGGCAAAGCTTCGACCGGATCTGGTAGTCCGGGAGTCGATGTCTAACTTATGTTGACACTGCTGTTGTCTGTGTTATTAAAGTTTTTAACTGTTTAGTTTTCTATCTTGTGTCGTGCAAAAATATGCCTGGAAATTGGTGTGCCTTTCGCGGATGCAGTACCCAAGGAGGACAAAAAATAAGTATGTTTACATTCCCCAAGGATCTTGAACCGTAAGTACATATACACCTTTTCAATATAAATAGTGTTTACGTATTTTGAAATGTTAAATTTCTTATTTTTTTTTCTTAAAATATATAAAAGCAGTACTTACAGTAATTGTTTACCATAGCCCCATGATCCAAGTTTGTAATTTTCTTGGTAAATGGGATTATTTTAGCCCCCAGAAAGTTCATTTTCACTACAATTATCTGGGAAAATCATGGTTAAGAAAACTGTGCTATATCTATGTCTTTTGGTTGCAGAAGCTTTTCTAAAGAAGTAAGGTAAATGTTTACTATATTTCCATTAACCAAATTTGCATTTTTTTATTATAACATGTACCAAATTACTTTCCCCCAAAAAGGCACTTTTTGGTAAAATCTTATCTCGGGTACAACTGTCCGACACAAAAAATATTTTAAAAAATCCTGTGAGGAATATATTTTATAGTTAAATAAGCTTTCTCAAATAGTTGGTCTTAAGTAATTGTTAAAATATAGGCATAGCATCATATCCTAAGTTTGCGTTTTTTGTATAAAACGAGAATTATTTCTAGGGCCAAAAACAGATTTTAAATTAAAATTACCAGGCCCAATGTTATTTTTTCTAACATTTTAGCATTTAAAAGGACAAACTCACTTTTTCTAATCTAAAGCAGGAACATTTTTTCCTTCTCTAGAATGCTTAAGTAGTAGAATTTTTAACACTCATTATACTATCTAAACAACACCGACACCAGATTTATGTCCATTGATAATGACAAAAAAAGGAACATATTGATAAAATACATTTCCATTTTATGGGACCGAAAACGCTGGGTTTAGACTTAGCACCCCAGGGTAAAGCGTAGCTGTTTACAAGATTGTTTTAAATTTTATTTTAACTAATTTTTGGTACCTATAGGATTTAGGTCCAATGTCTTTTTTAAAATTTAAAATCTTGTAGCGTTTTGGACATACAACGAATCATGCCTCACAGAAAAATGCAAACTTAGGGTTAATTAATTAGACTTTCAGACAACCTACTTTAAAATCCATATCGTTCTAATTTTTTTAAACATCATTTTACCCAAACTTGTTTTAAAAATCTAATCATATTAAATTAAAAAATTGCAAGTTTGGGTGATGGGTAACGTGACCATTCGTTCCAGATTTTGCGGGACGGTCAGGTTTCAGACAAGCCTTCCCGCATTTACAACGTCCCAAAAATGTCCTGGTTGGCCGGATTCCGTCCCGCATTAAAGTGTATTATAGTTGAAATTAAAAATTTGAAACAGTACTAAAAATTAAAGAGATGAGTTTTGGCAGCCACAAGATCTGGTCCCTTTACTGATGGATCGCTAGCTTACTTACTTAAGTATTCTTGTGTCTCTAGTCTCTAGTAAACACAATATGCATTTAATTATCCCTAAGTAATTGTTTATTATAGCTTATTTACTTAAGTTTGTTATTTTCTATTGTTAAATATTATTGGGATGTTTCCTAACGGATATTTTTATTATTATACTGTCTTCTTTTGTTCACTACAGATTATGGTTGTTTAGGTATAAAAATAAGGTACAATTGTATTTTATTTAGACCCCGGTAGTACCTATTTTAGGCAATTACATTAAATATTTAATTTCAATTTGTTGTTTTTCTTTAAAATGTGTATAAGTTTGGGATTCAGTAGGGATGAAAAAATCATTATATTTAATATTTTGTAAAATCTTAGGCTTTGCTATAGCTGACTATAATTTAAATTGTTATAAAAAAGTACCTGAAATATTCAGAAAGGTGTAAACAAAAAAAATAAGGGGTTTATTCTATTATTAAATATTATTATTGAAATTTTCTCCCCATGCATATTTTTATTATTATAGTGCCTTCTTCCTTCTTGTTTATTACAAATTATGGTTTTTTAGGTATAAAAATAAGTTATACTGGTACCTGCTTATGATTTCTTTCCGATTTAGACCCAGGTAGTACCTATTTTAGGTAGTACTTTAATTCATTCTGTTTCTTTAAAATTTTTATAAGTTTAGAATTCAATTGGAAAGAAAAATTATTAATTTTAAAACAGGACCATCTACTCGGCAGTACTAATCTTTCTACCAAATTTTATTAAAATCGATCCAACAGTTCTTGAGCTGAGCGCGTTCCAAGGATTTGTCTATAGATAGCCGACTGACAGACAAAAAATTATACACAATCTAATATTTGTGAAATCAATATGAAAAGACCCATTTACTAAAAGAGCGCCAGAAAAAAACGATGCAATTTAGAGGTTTGAGCATTTTATCCGAAAGCGAATCGTTATCCAGATATTTTCATTATTTCAGACTATATCAGCACCCTGTATAATAACATTTAGATCAAAGTGTGCAAGGAATATACATTAAACTTTAAATCAGATTAATTTCTTACAATTTAGTATAAAATATAATTCAGTTTCTCAGTGTACAAGCAATTTTTACGCGGTCGCAGCATTTTCCTCAGTGTACCGGACCTGATTATCGTTAAATATTCGTAAATATTCGTGAACACGAAAGAACAAAGGATTTGCGGATATTGTCGCTTCTCGTTGGTTGGTCTTCTCGGGTCCTAGTTAGGTCCTTATATGATCCCATATATGTCCCGTGTAAGCTTTATGGGATGATCCCAGATACATCCTGACCTGTTCCAAACGTGCGTCCCAGGGAAGTCCTTGGGATCTTACGGGATTTTCCGGGACGTCTCTGGGATGTAGTATATATACCAGACTTACGTCCCTGAGACGTCCCAGGGACGGTTTTGTGTTGACTGGACCCCTTCTAGAACTAGTAACACCTAAGTACAGCTTATACCATAACACAGCTGTGACCTAAGTAACTTAAACAGGGACGGACCCAGGCTTTTGACTCTGTAGTAGTCTGTTGGAGTGTCTCAGGAATTACGCAGTTCGGTGGATTTTTTTCAATTAGTAGTGTACTTTTTAAATTATTGTGTGTCTAGGATGTTAGTTTAGGGGGACTGCAGCCCTCAACCCCCCTTGGGTAAGTCACTGAAGTTAAACACCTCAACGTAAGTCGCAATGTCATCAGCCCAGAACTTACTGCCGTTGTCGACTGGTGACGTTGCATTGTTTAACTTAAGGAAGGTCCTCACGGGCGGAAGAAGCGGAACAGTGGACAGGCGCTTCGTTTGTTAAATATGGCGGCATTCAACTAATCATATAACGAAGCGCCTCTCCGCTGTTCCGCTTCCTCCGCCCGTGAGGACCCACTTTTACAGCGTTACTAGTTCTAGCATCATTGGCTTTTCATTTAGATCTTTTTATTTCTGGATGAGCTTCAGCGAAGTTCATCAAATAAAGCCCGCTTTCATGTCTTACGTGCATTTTACTACAAAAATACTTTTTGTGTGGTGCTTATTTAAAACTATTTAGTAAAAAATGTATGTATTTCGATCTCAAAATTTTCAACTGAGTAGTTTTTATCCAAATTATAAGCAAAGTGCCATGTATGCATAAAAGCAAAGTAAGGAGCATTCACTGGTAATTTTTATTTTTTATAAGCTCTGCACTTAGGACGATTTGTGGTTATACCTAATGTCAAAGTGAAAATGATCAAAATTTTGAGACTCGTTGGGTATATTCTTAAATAGAAAAAGCAATAGTTCATAACCTCTCAAGCCTTCGTTCACCGAACACCGAACCGGCAGTGCTGTGATCCAAAAATATGTAAACAACTTGATTCATAACCTTACAAACCGATAACTACAGCGTTGGCGATGTCGTTTCAAGACGACAAGATGGCTGCCACATACTCGACTTCGAAACCTATGCAGAGTACGAAACGATTACTCCGTTTCTACAAATAAAATTCTGCGACATCGCGGAGTCCCACTGTCGCGTTGGCGATGTATATGTCGTTTCAAGACGACAATATGGCTGCCACATAATCGACTTCGAAAGCTACGCGGAGTACGAAACGATCGCTTCGTTTCAGCAAATAGAATTCTACATCGCGGAGTTCCACTGCCGAAACTTTAAGAGCCAACATCAGTGGACCGCGTGCTCCGATTCGGGATTTCGCTGCGGAAGAGCGTAAATCAGTGTTAATGAAGAATCTGGCAACATGGCCATTCCCAGGCGCGACGCGACCTTGCCGTCGCGAGTTGTATGAGGACAGGACTTGATTTCTTGAAGAATAATTGATTATTTTTGAGCAAGTTTATATTATGTATTTAGGATTTCAAATTATTTCACTTTTCACTGTAAATAATCGCAAACTATTAAATGTTGGACACAGGACATTCTTTGATAATAATTATTGATCTTGATTTATTTTTATTCTTTATGTCTTATTTGTTTATTTAATCTTTTTGTCTATCATATGGGAATCGTTAAAAATTAAAGACGAATTTTCAAGAATTCGTTATTTATTGGGAAAAATAAAAGTTGTAAAAAAATAGATATAGACAGCAATACATAAACAGATAGGTAGGTAGACTGGCAGCCATTTTTCTTTCTTTTTTGTACGTATCTATAAGAAAAAGTACATTAATAATTGTGTAATATTATAAAATAATACTACCTAATAACATAACAGCAAACAAATTTATGGAATAATATAAGATACTTTTCCTTCACATATGTTATCTCTAATTGGTAGGGTTTTTGGCAAAAGCGGATCAACCAGTTCAGGCAACATAAAATTGTCATACAAAAATCTTAATTTCGGCAACATTTCATTTTGCCAAAAGGCTTTATCACGTTTCATCTAGAAAAAGAACGAAATAAACGACAATTAGAAATTGATTTATATGTGACATTTGTCTTTTACCTGTTCAATCAACATGCCAAAAGGACTCCAGATAATAAAATAGCAAGATTGTCTGTTAGCTATTGCTAAATGGCCTTGCACTTGGTAATAATAATTGTGATTCTTTATTTACAATCCTTTCACACTATATGTACTGCTAGGATGCACGATCTATACTACTATTTATTTGTCGTTTCTACAAATATATTATACAAATTTCAATAACCAATGAACTGCTTCCTCGGCAGATAATCCAAAAGTAGGTGTGGCTTGTTTAGAGCAATAACGTCTATTAATTGGAAATTTTAATGTTGGGATTGTGTTGATGGCAATAATAATTGTACACAGATTTTTAACAATCAATGAAAGTGTTTTACCAGAAAAGCAAGCCAAATTAAGCTTGGCTTGTTCAGGGATTTCGAATTTATCAAAATGGAAGATGTCAGTTCTAAGGATCTTCGTAATAAATTGGTAATCGTTTATATAGGGGTTTATGTCTTGGGCCATGAACATATCTAATTTGAGTTAAATTCCTGGTTAGGTTGGATCCGTGTATTTTAGTTCTGTAGAACTTCTCAGAAATTGATTTATCCGTGGTAAGTCCGTCATATTGTGTAGTTCGTTCATCGTTGCGTCCCTTCCCCTTGAAGAAGTCGCACAACGGAGCGCACGATTTTGCATCCTCTGTAAGCGAACCATCTGCGAGTCAGATGCCCCGCACCAAATTTTCCAGAATTCGTTATTTATCTGGAAAAATAAAAGTTGTCAAAAAATAGATATAGACAGAAATACATAAACAGATAGGTAGGTAGACTGGCAGCCATTTTTCTTTCTTTTTTGTACGTATCTATAAGAAAAAGTGCATTAATAAATGTGTAATATTATAAAATAATACTACCTAATAACATAACAGCAAACAAATTTATGGAATAATATAAGATACTTTTCCTTCACATATGTTATCTCTAATTGGTAGGGTTTTTGGCAAAAGCGGATCAACTAGTTCAGGCAACATAAAATTGTCATAAAAAAATCTTAATTTCGGCAACATTTCATTTTGCCAAAAGGCTTCATCACGTTTTATCTAGAAAAAGAAAGAAATAAACGACAAGTAGTTTATATATGTGACATTTGTCTTTTACCTGTTCAATCAACATGCCAAAAGGACTCCAGATAATAAAATAGCAAGATTGTCTGTTAGCTATTGCTAATTGGCCTTGCACTTGGTAATAATAATTGTGATTCTTTTTTAATTTTAATTCGCCATAAACCAAGGTGGCAAAAGTAATTTTTCCCTGTTCAATACCATCTTTTGGGTTCATTTTAGCAATTACGTAAGGGCATTTAATTTCTACTAATTCATGGTCGCCAACGGATCCATCCGGGCTTGCAGCCAAATAGAAGTGGTCACGGTCTATAAAAAGTCCACATGGACAAATTTTGATGCTATGTTGTTTTTCAAAATCTAAAATGGCCCGCGATTCGCTTTCATTGCCGTATTTGGTGGCTTTATTTCCAGCAAATCCTCCATATATCAAAGCTTTAACGGTATGAGCAGGTGATGTTTTTGCTCGCATCTTGCAAATCTTTCCGAAATTTGAAGCTGTTATTCTAAGAGCCCTCTCTTGCAGCCATTTTGGATTAGACGCCTGGCCGATTGTAGATTTTTCAATTTCTTTTATTTCCTCTGGATTTTTCTTCAGTTGTTGTAAAAATTCTTTTTCTTTTTGTATATAAATATCACTGGTTAAATCCAAAGGTATATAATGGGCGTCAGGACCATAGTCTTTATCCGGAAGACTTGGTTTAGTTTTTTTGGCTTTTTTCCTCGAAAACAGTCTTTTTTTACATTGAAGCCTACGTTTTCTGGATCTCTCTACGTATCTTTTCATAAAACCTTGAGGGCTTGCACCAGCTGCAGTTTTACACAGAACTCGATAATAATTGCCACACGAATTAAAAGATAATGCGGCTGCCTCACACCGCGTTTGGTAGGATCCTCTTTTGGAAAAATTAATTCGTTTCCCACCGACGAATTTGCATACGACGTTATTGTAGTGTTCCGCCAGATTATTGTCCATATTTAAGATCAAACTGGTTGAATTATCAATAACCCTTTGTAATGCAATCATGATATCTTCGTGGATACCACAATCTTGCATATTTGGAACCAAATTAATTTCATTTTCCTTTTCGCATTTAAAATATTTCAGTTCTTTGCATTTAGCGTGTTCACCAAACACATGACTGGGTGCATTATAGATATCACCTCTTAGAAGCTCAATCTTTCTTTCCATAGTCGTTTCCTCACTTATTCTGTATCTGGCAGCCTTAGTTATGGCAGTCCGTAATCTCATGAATCTGTTGAAAACTTCCTTTCGTAATGCCAAGGAGACCGGCAAATTTTTTTAATTACTGCGGATTTTGTCTAAAAGAAAATACTCAGTATAATATTTCACACGCCCTTTTTTGCCATATTTTACTTACTGCAAATGTCTCGTATCTTTTTTGCCAAGTTTCGCAATAAATGATTCTTACATTCCACCTTTTGAACCAACATATTACCGTAAGGTTTTGTTTGAAGAAGTTTCCTATATACTGATGAATCCCCATCACCAACCATTTTTGTGTATTTGATATTGTATAATTCCACACTTCTTCTGAAACCCTCAGATATTATGTCAGTTTCCATCGACGTGGATGTACCACTCCAGTTTTTAAAGCACTGGTGGACTGGGATATCTTTGTTTTTATTTTCATACCATGAGCATAGGGAACAGTATTTGTTCCTTAAACCAAGAAATAGGATTTTCCCGGTTTTGTACCCAATAATACAAGCCTATAAAATTTAAATGTGTTTTTTTAATATTGCCTAGGAAATAATAATATCAATTTAGGCATCATACTAGCTTTTTTATTTATGTAAATACCTATTAATAACTAATTAGTAATGGTTTTTACATACCACGCCAGACGAAGCATTATAATTCACGTTATAGGATCGTTTTCCCCATGCTCCATCCGTTACTACAGTTATGCAAGGTAATCCATCAACATCGACCTCACCTTCTGCTATCGCAAGGTTTGCTTCCTCAGCTGCGGCTTCCTCCATGCTTTTCCAAGCAGATTCCCTAACTAAATGTGCCACTTTTGTGTGATAATTATTGAAAGTATTCGCAGACATAAGCGGCATATTTAGAGAGGCAGCTAGTTCATTAATTTGGCAATATCCTATTCCAATAGTAATCGATCCCAAAACCATTGACGTATTTACGTCAAGTTCACTATCCAATTTGTCTTCATTTGTGATGATTTTTTGAACCAAACACATTTTGCATTTTAAAGTGTATTCACAATACAAACCGCTCCTTTTTTCACTAATAATTTCCATGTCAATGATGGAGCAACCAAATGGCTCATGCCTTTCACCATTTAAAATTTGTTTAAATAAATGCTTAACGTCAAAAAGTCTTTTTCCTTCTATTACAGATTTTCCACTAAAACAAAAATAATAAGTAATATGTATGAAAGCCTTTTGATTTTTCTCCGACTTTATATAAAAAATGGAATCATGCCAATCGATTCAAACTTACTTTCTGATATTGGTTCTTTCCCTTTCTACTTCCATAACTTCTGCTACGTCGGTATCTGGAGCAGTTAAAGGACTAGTGCAACTAAAAAAGTAAATTTAGGAATAGTAACAATCAGTATCAGCATTTCCATCAAAAATGATTCATTGTAAAAAAGTCCTGGTTCTGTTTGATAATAACACGAGGGACCAGGAGTGTTATAAAACCAATAAAGTTGCATATACTGCATATTTTTAATACTCCAGCGATGTTCTCGTATATTTTGAGATCCAAGTGAGCGGTTTTTTTGAAAAAAGTTATGGTAAATGCAAAAATTTTATATTTTCTTTTTATGAATTATTAAAATTTTGCGAACATTTGACCAAAGATAAAATTTTGACAAGTTCCTTTTTTAATGCAACACCCTGTATATTGTAAGCTAAAGCCATATCCATCTTTCATATTATTCCATTTCAAAAACGGAAAATTTTTCCAAACGTTACGTTTGCAGGCATAGTCTCCAGTTTTTAACAGAAACTCTAATAATTAATTTAGAAAAAGAATATGAAACTTTTGTTTTTGTATTTACAATAATTTTTAAAAATAATTCTTGTACGTGGATCTCAAAATTCTATATATTAAACATAAATAAATTTTTAAAATGCCATTCTGCCACGATTTATTAAAATTAAAAAGCAAAAGCTGAAATGAGATGAAAATAATTATTGTACTTATTTATTTCTTTTCGATTAAAAAATTTCTATTACCAATACTAAAATGCATTTTTAGTCCCCCTTTTAGAGCATTTTACACTTTTTATTCTTAGCACCAAAAATGTTGTTATTTTTTGGCTTATTAACGACTTTTCAAGACCTTCCGGTAGTTCACACTAAAAAAAAAACACGATTTTTACCTGTTCGCCTGCATAGCAATGTTGTTAGCACTGCTAGAACTATTCTGTTGAGACTTCTGAGTATTTGATCCTATGTTTTTCCTGAAAAGTATTGCTTTTATTTTACTTATAAAACATGTTGGCAATGATGTTAGTTATAATTTTCATATTTCATAACTACAGTGAACTTCGGATATAACGGATCATCGAGGGATTTAAGGGGATCCTTAAATAATAATTCGTTATAGCCGGGAGGTCGTAATATCGGTGATACAGTATTTATTAGCATAAACAGTATACTTATCATGTGAAACCATATTACTATGTTAAAAATTTCAAATTTGAATGGAAAAATTTCGATTTTAATGTGAAATACCCATCAGGGATACTACTAGCTAAAATACCAAATAATCAAATTATATATCCTACAGTGTGAAACTATATCGCTATTGCAGAATTGTTTGCAACTTGTCAAAATAAAGAAATTTATTAGGTGTAATAAATATTTGGAGAATTATTATTCGTACTTTCCTGTATAAATAAAAAACAATACTTATAGAATAGCAACTTTGTAGGTTTCTTATAGCGCTATTGTGTAACAAAAATACCCTGATTTAATGGTTTTGGTGTTTAGAAATAATTTTGAATTCAACCTAACCTACGTAATAAGCGGAGTTTGCTATATCCGAAGTTCACGGTCAATAGAGCGTCAACGTAAAATATTACCCCATTTTGAACACCCTGTAAATCTAAAACAGCTTAATTGATTTTAAAACCGAGAAAAATTCTGAGAGAGCGATTCATTAGAAATCAATTCCTTTCAAAAATTACGCACTTTTGCTGTATGCTTCTTGTGCTAAAGAGAACAAATCTACCTCGTTTTTTAAAATCTATCAAGTCATTTGAGATGTACAGGGTGTCAAAAATGGATAATGGATCAAAATATTATGTTTAACACTTCAATTGGCGCTTGGTTTATATTATTTTATTTAATTAAGTACGTGTTTATATCAGTTAATTTCATATAAATCATATATACCTACCATAACCAGTAGAATATCATACTTACCGTTTTTTCATAGCAAGTCGTCTATTTTTGCGACTTGTGGATGAACATAATCGTTTTCTGCCACATAAATTTTCATTCTTTCTAGTCCGCCCCATGCTGCTAGCTATTCAATACACCGAAAATTCAAATCAGAAGCACACGCTAATCTTAATAATAAGACCGCTCCCGATGTCGTACGATGCTTGCTGTGTTGCCAAAATGTGTTAACTGCCGAAAAGGCTACGCGCTTTTCTCCAAAATTCATTAATTACGGAATTCCAAAGTTTTACAGAAAACTAAAGGTTTAATTAAAAATTCGGTCTAAGCATAAATTATAGAGAAAATCGTGAACAATGAGGGAAAGTCTTTTAAAAAAATAAATATTACAAAATAACAAAAATTTTAAAAATAATTTTTTGTTTTTTCTTTTTAAATGACTTTCCCTCATTTTTCTATAAAAATTGAATATATTTCCAAAATTTCGTATCATTTCGTTGGTTAGTTTTGGTGCAATTCTTTGAAACAAATTAGTATGTATCAGCTGGTGATGAATGCTCTTAAATACGGATTATCGTAGCTGCCACTTGTCACATTTATTTACCGACCTTGCCATAGAGGGACTACTTCCATTCGACAGATCGTCAAAATTAGACCAATCAGCAGTGGGACTCTGCGTCGTTATAGTAATCTACTATATCTTTCTACTATAGAAATCTCTTAGAGTTTTCTACTATCGTCAAATGTGCAACTCTGTTTTAGTTGTAGACAATGATCGGGTATCTTCGGAACTCGCCAAGGTGGTAACTGTCGGAGCTAAAAATATTGCGGAAATTCTACGGATTCTTAATTTTATAATTAGGCAATCCAACGATGTGTCAAATTAATTCAAAATGGTGGCTGGTGGGCAAATATTGCAAGGAATACGTTTGTTTACATTTGAGCGTGCGCATCCTAAATCCCGATAAAATTGTTTATATTTATTATGGAATCATCAGGTTGTTTTAGTTTGTTTGTTTAGTGTTCTAGTGAGCGCTGAAAAGGTTTTTTTTGCAGTAAAATAAATTTTTATAGTGATTTAGTGGGTGTATTGACCAAACAATAATGCCGATGATTTGCCTTGCAGTCGGTTGTCAGTTGTGGTTGTGGATGTCGCTCCAACAGAGACCAGATTAGTTTTTATTGTGTGCCTACCATCTTAAAGCATAGGTTTTTAACTAATTTAAATGATATGTCCAAAAGACGTGGCTGGTTGCTCTCAAAAGGGACAATCTTACAGAGTCTATGTTCAAGAATCAAAGAGTTTGCAGCAAGCATTTTATAACATATTATTCATTTCCAGGTTATTTTCTCGGTTAACTTAACTACTTTATCTACCTAGAAAAGTTTAAAAATAATAATCACTTTTTTTAACAAATAACTTTTAACTTTAATATGCCACCCGATGTCAACAACCGAGCATTGTTTTTTAGTGTTTGGTAATGTCAACGGAAAACTAAACCTCAAGATATTTTTTGGTGGTGCCCCCTGGCCCCTTGTAAAAATTTCAGCTTATTCTATTGAGAATTTATTTTAGTTTTTGTAATATTTCAATTAATAAGTTAGTAATAACTAGAAAATTGATCTCGATGTAATTTATTTTTTAACTGAAATGTCTTTCTAGTTCACGCAAATGTAGCTATGCATACCAAGATATTATTAAATAAAAAATACACACATATAAATAAAACATGCATTATTTATTTCCCAAACTACAATACAAACAATAATATAGAAATAATACAAAATGACAAAAATTATAGATTATTTATTTGTACAAATTGGAAGCCAACGGCCATATATGAACGATGTACTGTACATATCAACGAATACTAATACAGGAAGAAGACCAACTAGCGTTGTTATTTGTCGCAGCACGGATCGAGTCGAAGGTCATATGAAATGTCAATCAAACGTCAAGCGACACTAATTGGTCTGGCCGCTTTTGGGAACGGTGGGGTTGGGAACTAAAGGTGGCGCAGGCGCAATTTAAAACTTCAGATTTTTGGTTATTTTAAATATTTTAAAGTAGCAAATAAAACTTAAAAAAATTTTTGGAATCAAAACCAAGTAGGTTTGATGCCAAATAAATTCTTAAGTTTTAAATCCACTTTAAAATATCACATTTAGCATGAATATGAAAAGGAAAATCAAACGATGAAGTTGAGATCTGTAACTTTATTATCAAAAAAATAGCTTAAAACGATGTAACACTTTATAGACACTCACACATACCTAAATTTTAAAACAACAAAATTTATAGAAATCAAAATTAAACAATATACCTTACACACACGATGAACACAATTTTCTCAAAATTAATTTAAGGCATACAGAAAAAATAAGACGATATAAACTGAGTATACCTAAGAAAAAGGCCTTAATCACAATCCTGTCAAAAAATAGACGTAACTTGTCTTGATAATGTCAAACCAAATAAGTTAGTCTTCGATTGGGTAGATTTTGGAGTCCTCGTATGACATGAAAAAGAAAAAAGGATTTCGGGTTTTTATAATACAATACATTACAATATTTGTTACGTTTGCTCAGTCTGATATTCTTCTATGAAACTATAATTGGAATTTTTGTCAAAAGAATATGTGCAATAACTTTTTAGAGTATTGAAAGCTGTAGTAAAACCTAGACGTGACGCTAATGCACTAGAACTGAAACACAAACACTGAATACTTAGACACTGTAAAATATACCACTGAGAAACTTATAGATATGAAATAAAGCTACATTACCATGGCTCGTAGGTCGATTCTTTGTTTTGATAAAAACAAAATCTATAATAGTCCCACTCCCTGCTGCAATATACTTGTTTGCCAGTTGTGATCCTACCCACAATTCAACAAGAAACCTAAAATTAATGAGTACATGATTATTAACACTGTAAGTACCTAAATTATAACACACAATAACTTTAGGAAAGGTTACTTTTACAACAATTTTATGTGTACCTATAATAAAATAAAAATTCACTACATATATGATGGCTACAATTGATCTATTACTACTACTGCCAAGAAAAAAGTTATGTTTATTGCACAGTTTTCGTACAAGGCTGATCCATTGTATATCAACTTTTTTTCATGTAATATGAAGGTATAAAAGAAAATTGCTGCTGGAATATATATACCATCATAACAATGCAAGTATTTTATTTAAACGACTGATTGATTGAGTATTTTATTTAAAAGATTTCACTGAAACTACTTTAAAAATTCTACTGGCAGCCTTGTCGAGCACTCAATGCAACACACAAAATCATTGGTGCAATATCCGAATTGTTTGTTTTTGAAGCTTAACAGCAAAGAGTAAATAAGGTGTCCAAACTATTATTTGCTTATAAATGAAAAATTTCATCACTTCCTTTCCTTCTAAAGTTAGTCATGAAAACATTTCGAAGCATTTCTCTTGAAAAACAATGGTATGGTAATAAAAGTAACCCATACTACAAACAATATATTTTAATTACTTACCAGGAAGAGAAAAAATAATCCATCTTCTTGTTAGAATGCTATAATTAAATAAAAAGCTACAGCAAAATCAAAAATGACCAGCAGCCATTTTTACATCTAAAAAGAAATTTATGGACATGGCGGACGAGTACGACTCCACTTTAGCTTCCAGACGGCCAGACCGGGAATTAGGGTGGTAAAATAATTATATTGTTGATTATTGGATTGGTCGTCTAATGCACCCATCTCTTTCTGTAGTATCGTTGGTTGGGCACTTAAAAAGAGACAAGGAAAAATTTGTATGTCCGAACTTTATTCGAAAAAAGTCTGGCCGGTACGTATGTCGTAACTAAGCGTGTTGCGATACTTGCCATAAGAAGTTTCATGGGGCTGGTACATATGCTTTCGTCTTGTGCTATAATACTCCACACATCTAACGGTCTTAAGTTTGCTCTTTGAGAATGTCTTACCTGAAAAAAAAAAACACTCTGTAAACATTATCCTTCTATTTTTATTTTAAAGTTACTGAAAATTACTTAAAGTACAAAGTTTAGAAAATTACTAAATAAATATACCTTGTCAACTAAAATATATGCATCCTTAACCACCTTTACTCCAACTTTTGTTACAAATCCTGCCTCAAAATATTAACACTGCAGACTTTGCTTTCATTTGGTGTAATAACTGTGTGTCAGGATTAAATATGAAACAATACCCATCCCATACTAGAAACTGGAGGAACTCGATCAATACAGAAATCTAAATCTTCATCTTTTAAAGTAAAAGGATCTAAAGAACCAATTAGTTTTAACTTCTGTAGATACCTGAAAACATAAAACAGTTGATTATTTTCAGAGAAATACATAGATAATCATTTTAAGCTAATTTTAAATAAAAAATAACCTCGACTTACCTCTCGCCAACGTCAGGACTTTCTGGCAATAAATTCTGCAGATAAATACAGCGCCGGTTTTAGGCCCTATCGGGCCCTAGGCGGTAGGGCCCTGCCGGGCCCCAGTCCCAGACGGTGTAGTCAGGGCTGGTGAAAATGAATTCAAATTAGCCGATCCGTAGAAAAGTATGTGGACAGGGCAATAAAAGTAGCGTCGCAAGCGTAAAATTTTTGGAATAGAGGACAAGGTAATTGTCAATAGCCGGGTTTTCGTGTACCGTGTACCTATGTGTTAGATCAAAAATAAAATAAATCATATAACACAACATAATTATTTTTATTCAGCAAAACTAGTTAAACAGCACTGGGATTCCAGAATGCTATTCGATATCGAAATATTCGATTTGGCGCAAAAAACCGATTCCCGGTTGTTTCGATATCGTCCAAAACGATATCGAGTCTTTCGGTACCTCTAGAGATCCCGTTTCGGTCGATTTCGAGATGACAGTGATTTTTAGGTTAGAATTATTTGTTAAGTCTTGCAAGTTGTTTTTTTGTTTAATTTCACATGTGTGAAACATGTTACTACACCAATATATAAAATGTATTTAGTTAAAAAAAAGACATTTTAGACTTTTCCAGTTAAAGTCGGATACTAATGTTGTAGTCAAGTTGATTTTTAACATTTTGGATAACAAAACAATAAGCACACTATTTAGAAATGATCGTTCTTTCAACTGGTTTTTTAAGTTTGGATGAAACAAAAAACTATTTTGTTTCTAGGGCTTTTAAAGTACATAAAGTACAGGAAGCTAACCAGAAATGCAATTTTCTATAATGGAAAAAAAACTTTAATTCCCTACCCGACAATATAAAGCAAATAAATTGTCATAAAAAGTTTAAGAGGAATGTCCAAAATTTTTTAGTTGTAAAACCTATTACACCGTTGATGAATTTTATAGGGATAGCGCTAATTACCTTTATGTTTTTGTTTTTGTAAATGGGAGTTCTGGGCGGATTTATACTGAACATGTATGATGTTTTTCTTTTATCCTTCGACATATTATTTGTTATTGTTTGTGGGATATTGTTTTGCTATTTATATTGTTTGTGTTTATACACCTAGTTTATAAGAAAGAAAAAATCTTTTATGTAAATTTTTATTTTTTATTTTTTAATTATTTTTAAGCTACACTTTGTTGACGACAATAACGTATTCTTTTAACAATAAAGTACATTTTGATTTGATTTGATTTGCTCATTGGAACATCCTAATAGAGTATATGTGAGCATGTTTTTATATGAAAATAAATGTCGATGTTTAATTTTTTTATTTCTTGTTTTACTACTACATAATACGATTTTTTAAAATAATTATATTATAGTGGCGGGCAGAGCTGCATAAAGCACTCATTGTTAATATAAAGGGCTTGCAATTACCAATTATTTTAGGAGGGCTTGCAAACACTGGGCTTCAAGTCCTTTTTAAAATATGTAATCGAGGCTTGGTAATTGAAGCTTGAAAATGAGCTTGCAAGCTCTCTAGAGACTTTAAGAACATTGAAAGTGCTTAAACCATTTTAGTAGTAATGCAATTACCCAATTACATAATATGTTAAAAAGGGCTCGAAGCACACTGCAAGTCCTAAAGAAAGTAATTTGTAATTGATGTTTGATTCAAGAATATTTCTTCTCCTCAAAACAATATCAACAATTGGAAGCATTTTTTACATGAAAACAAGCAGGCAATAAATGAATACAATCAGAACCACACAATCATAGAAGAAAATCAAATTTTGCAACAAAATAATCTTAGGTTATAATTCACTACGCATGCGTGCTACGAATACTACGGTTTCCGATATCGAAGAAAGCGATGGCATAAACGACATCGAATGAGAATATCGAATTGGTCGATATCGCTTTGACTATCGAGTATCGAAAGCGTTACGATAGCTGTCGTATCGAGTGAAAGGGAATCCCAGCACAGATATAATAAGTCGAAAAGTATACATTTCTTTTTCTTACTTTCTGATAACTACAAATACTTAGGCATAAGAAAGTCAAAACATGTAATATTTTAATAAAATAGGTAATCCCTACATTGAAAATAAAGCGCATCCGCCAGACAGCAGCGTTGCCAATATTGCTATTGTAAGGCCTTTGGCGTGAGTTACGATAAGAGATTGCCAATTTTTCTTTTTTCTCGATTATTCCGGGCCCCTTTGATCGCGGGCCCTAGGCGGCCGCCTAGTGCGCCTAATGGTTAAACCGGCGCTGGATAAATACTAGCCATTGTTAAATAAATAAAGTTTAGGGTTGACAAGTCACGTTAAAGACAAATAATACGAATTTTAGCAACCACAACTCTCAAAAACTATGAAAAATAAAATCGATAATCGCTGTCAATTTGCACGTCTTCTTATGGGGAACTTTTCAAGGTCATTTTTGTTTGCCTACCAGCCACCATATTGGTCGCGTGGTTTGGATTCCCTAATTAGAAGTTTTGGGCAGAAGAAGAAGTTTGGTTATATTTATGTCCAAAAGCATGGTTATGTCGGGTGACCTTTTTGTGGGCCAACATAAATGACATTTAGTCGTTTCCCATATGAACAGTTAAAAAGAAGAGTATAATTATAGATTTTATTATTGAGACTTGTGTTTCTTAAAATTTATGATATTTATCTTTTCGTGACTTGTCTACCCTGCAGCGGAACTCTGCGTCGTTATGGAAAACTACTATTGCTTTCTACTATAGAAATCTATTAGCGTTTTCAACTAAAGAAAATTTGCAACTCTTGATCGGGTATTTTCAGAACTCGCCAAAGGGTTAACTATCGGAGCTAAAAACATTTGCGAAAATTCCAGGGTTTTTAAATTTTATATGTACAAGATTTGGATAGAAAGAAAAGTTTGGTTATATTGTTCTAGGTTCTAGGTTCATGTTCACAAGTATTTTACCCTTTACCTCAGTTCAACTTTTTCAGTTTCTCCATGTGCCATCCAAAGCCCTTCTAGAACTAGTAACACCTAAGTATAGCTTATACCATAACACAGCTGTGACCTAAGTAAGTTAAACAGGGGCGCAACCAGGATTTTGTCTCAGTAGCAGTCTGTAGGAGTGTCTCAGGAATTACGCAATTCGGTGGATTTATTCAATTAGTAGTGCACTTTTTTAATTTTTGTGTGTCTAAGACGTTAGTTTAGGGGGGAATGCAGCCCCCAGCCCCCCTGGATACACCACTGAAGTTAAGCACCGCAACGCAAGTCGTAACGTCATCAGCCGAAAACTTATTGCTGTTGTCGACTGGTGACGTTGCGGTGTTTAACTTAAGGAAGGTCTTCACGGGCGGAAGAAGCGGAACAGCGCACAGGTGCTTCGTTTGTTAAACATGGCGGCATTCAACTAATCATGCATATAACGAAGCACCTCTCCGCGTTCCGGTTCCTCTGCCCGTGAGGAAACACTTTTACAGTGTTACTAGTGCTAGCATCTATGACTGTTTATTTGGATGTTTTCATTTTTGGATGAGCTTTCAGCGAGGTTAATCACATAAAGCCAGTGTTCATTTCTTACGCGCATTTTACTACGAAAATTGTTTTTGTTTGTTGCTTATTTAAAACTACTTAGTAAAAAAAATATAAGCAAAGTGCCATGTATGCATAAAAGCAAAGTAAGGAGCTTTCACTGGTCCTTTCTATTTTTTATAAGCTCTGCACTTAGGACGAATTGTAGTGATACCTAATGCCAGAGTGAAACTGTTCAAAATTTTGAGACTCGTTAGGTATAATCTTAAACAGAAGAAGCAATAGTTCAAACATATGACCTCTAAAGCCTTCGTTCACCGAACACTAAGGGCGTGTACCGTTGTCAACTTCGGTTACGGTTTTGTGTCCCGTAAGTATCGGTAATCTGAAAAGTTGGTAAGACTGCATACGCGGTCCCTGCAGTGGGACTCCGCGAATTCGTAGAATTCTATTTGTAGAAACGAAGCGATAGTTTCGTACTCCGCGTAGCTTTAGAAGTCGATTATGTGGCAGCCATATTGTCGTCTTGCAACGACCGACATCGCCAACGTTGCAGTGAGACTCCGCGACGTCGTAGAATTCTATTTGTAGAAACGGAGCAATATCGTTTCGTACTCTGCGTAGGTTTCGAAGTCGATAATGTGGCAGCCATCTTGTCGTCTTGAAACGACATCGCCAACGCTGTAGATATCGGTTTGTGAGGTTATGAATCAAGTTGTTTTTACATATTTTTGGATCAGAGCCAGAGCACTGCCGGTTCGGTGTTCGGTGAACGAAGGCTTTAGGGGTCATATGTTGGAACTATTGCTTTTTCTGTTTAAGATTATACCTAACGAGTCTCAAAATTTTGAACATTTTCACTCTGGCATTAGGTATAACCACAAATCGTCCTAAGCTTATAAAAAACTAAAAAGGATCAGTAAAAGCTCCTTAATTTGCTTTTATGCATACATGGCACTTTGCTTATAATTTGGATAAAAATTTCTCAATTGAAAATTTTGAGATCGAAATACATAACTTTTTTACTAAATAGTTTTAAATAAGCAACTAACAAAAAGTATTTTTGTAGTAAAATGTGCGTAAGAAATGAACACTGGCTTAATTTCATTAACTTCGCTGAAGCTCATCCAGAAATAAAAAGATCCAAATAAATAGCCAAAGATGCTAGAACTAGTAACGCTGTAAAAGTGGGTCCTCACGGGCGGAGGAAGCGGAACAGCGGAGAGGTGCTTCGTTATGTGATTAGTTGAATGCGGCCATGTTTAACAAACGAAGCCACTGTTCCGCTTTTTCCGCCCGTGAGGGCATTCTTTAAGTTAAACACCGCAACGCCACCAGTTGACAACGGCAGTAAGTTCTCGGCTGATGACGTTGCGGTGTCTAACTTCAGTGGCGTAATCAGGGGGGTTGGGGTCTGCAGTCTCCCCTAAACTAACATCCTAGACACACAAAAATTTAAAAAGTGCACTACTAATTGAAAAATCCACCGAATTGCGTAATTCCTGAGACACTACTACTGAGACAAAATCCTGGGTGATCCCCTGTTTAATTTACTTAGGTCACAGCTGTGATATAGTATAAGCTGTACTTAGGTGTTACTAGTTCTAGAAGGGCACATGGAAAAAATGAAAAAGTTGAACTTAGGTCGTGGGTAAAATACTTTTGAACATGAACCTTGAACATTAAATATAACCAAACTTTTATTTGTATCCAAAACTTCTAGTTGTAAAATTAAAAATCACTAGAATTTCGCAAATGTTTTTAGCTCCGATAGTTACCCCTTTGGCGAGTTCCGAAGATACCCGATCATTAGTCTACAATTAAATAGAGTTGCAAATTTTCTTTAGTAGAAAACGCTAATAGATTTCTATAGTAGAAAACAATAGTAGCTTTCTATAACGACGCAGAGTCCCACTTCAGAGCAGACAAGTCACGTAAAAGTTAAATAACACAAATTTTAAGAAACACACAAGTCTCAAAAATCAAATCTATAATAATAATCTTCTTAACTGTTCATATGGGAGAAAACTAAATGCCATTTATGTTTGCTCACAACCGCCATATTGGATCACGTGGTTTGTATTCCCTAATTGACTTTCGAAGAGTCACTCGACATAACCATACTTTTGAACCATATACGTATTACTACTATATTTTTAGCATCCAATCTACCCGTTGTTAAAATTTGAAGCAAATATAAAATTTTCTTTTCTTTGGTTTTGTACCACGTGATGCATCCACTTTTGACGGAACTGTCACTGTCAGTTCTGACAGCAGTTTAAAATGTGAGCTTGTCGGTTTCCTTCTCGTCTTTTTACCTTTCAAAAGTAAAGATTAATGTGTTTTTATTTGTAAAAAGTGGACTAAAAGTTAATTATTATCCTATTTACGATGACATAGCTAATGTACCGATAATGCCAGTTTTAAGCAGCAAGAAGTGAAAAACTACTTGAGTTTCAGCGACGGATAGTTTTCACAAGAATGTAAACTGAAGAGTGAATACATCATTTTTAATTTTTGAGATTTTGGGGCAAAACGGGTAAGAACATTATGTAAATAAAGCGAGGCATCGTGTGGAAATCTAAAAAAAAAACACATTATTCAAGCTCGAATTAAAACTCAAAATAGTTAAGTATACTTTATTGTAATTATTAATTCTTATATAATACGTTATAATTAAAATCAAAATCTTCTTAAATAATTAGTTACCTACCTATGCAAAATCACTTTGTCTTTCTCAACTGACCGTCGACATGCGAAACAAGATCTCATTTTCTATCTAAAATATTATTAACTCTGTTTCAATATTGCACTTTTAAAGTATATAATAATTTATACTTACTGGTTTTTCTGATATTTTATTACAAATTAAATTAAAAATTATTAGATTATTCACAAAATAACGCTACGGCGAAATCGAAGACTTGTCAGATTCACATTTGAACTTAAAATCCCTAGAATTTCCTCAATGTTTTTAGCTCCGACAGTTACCACTTTGGCGAGTCCGAAGATACCCGATCATTGTCTACAACTAAACAGAGTTGCAAATTTGATGATAGTAGAAAACGCAAATAGATTTCTATAGTAGAAAGCTATAGTAGATTACTATAACGACGCAGAGTCCCACTGCTGCAGTGGGACTCCGCGATGTCGTAGAATTCTATTTGTAGAAACAAAGCGATCGTTTCGTACTCCGCGTAGGTTTCGAAGTCGATTATGTGGCAGCCATATTGTCGTCTTGAAACGAAAGCGACATCGCTAACGCTGCAGTGGGACTCCACGATGTCATAGAATTCTATTTGTAGAAACGGAACGATCGTTTCGTACTCTGCGTATGGTTCGAAGTCGATTATGTGACAGCCATCTTGTCGTCTTGAAACGACATCGCCAATGCTGTAGTTATCGGTTTTGTGAGGTTATGGATCAAGTTGTTTACATGTTTTTGGATCAGAGCACTGCCGGTTCGGTGTTCGGTGAACGAAGGCTTTAGAGGTCATATGTTTGAACTACTGCTTTTTCTGTTTAAGATTATTCCTAATGAGTCTGAGTCTCAAAATTTTGTGCATTTTCACTCTGGCATTAGGTATAACCACAAATTGTCCTAAGTGCAGAGCTTATAAAAAATAAAAAGGACCAGTAAACGCTCCTTACTTTGCTTTTATGCACTTTGCTTATAATTTGGATACAAATTACTCAGTTGAAAATTTTGAGATCGAAATACATACATTTTTTACTAAATAGTTTTAAATAAGCAACAAACAAAAAGTATCTTTGTAGTAAAATGCGCGTAAGAAGTGAACACTGGCTTTATTTGATCAACTTCGCTGAATCTCATCCAGAAATAAAAATATCCAAATAAATAGCCAAAGATGCTAGAACTAGTAACGCCGTAAAAGTGGGTCCTCACGGGCGGAGGAAGCGGAACAGCGGAGAGGCGCTTCGTTATATGATTAGTTGAATTCTGCCATGTTTAACAAACGAAGTTCCTGTCCGCTGTTCCGCTTCTTCTGCCCGTGAGGTGAGGACCTTCTTTAAGTTACAACACCGCAACGTCACCAGTCGACAGCGGCAGTAAGTTCTCGGCTGATGACGTTGCGACTTGCGTTGCGGTGTTTAACTTCAGCGGCGTACCCAGGGGGGGGGGGGGGCAGTTCCCCCTACACTAACATCCTAGACACACAAAAATTAAAAAAGTGCACTAATAATTGAAAAAATCCACCAAATCGCGTGATCCCTGAAACACTCCTACAAACTACTACTGAGACAAAATCCTGGGTGCGCCCCTGTTTAACTTACTTAGGTAGCTGTGTTATTGTATAAGCTATACTTAGGTGTTACTAGTTCTAGAAGGGCTTTGGATGGCACATGGAAAAAATGAAAAAATTGAACTTAGGTAAAGGGTAAAATACTTTTGAACATGAACCTTGAACATTAAATATAACCAAACTTTTCTTTCTATCCAAAACTTCTAGTTATAAAATTTAAAATCCCTAGAATTTTCGCAAATGTTTTTAGCTCCGATAGTTATCCCTTTGGCGAGTTCCGAAGATACCCGATCATTAGTCTACAATTAAATAGAGTTGCAAATTTTCTTTAGTAGAAAACGCGAATAGATTTCTATAGTAGAAAGCAATAGTAGTTTTCTATAACGACGCAGAGTCCCACTGCAGGACATAGCTAGATATAAAAGGGAATGTTTTTTTTTATTATATTTTCTGATACTATTGTTTATAATTATTGTGTTATTTATGTTGTGAGTTATTAAGTATTTTATAATCTCCTTTAGACTCAGTGTGTCCTCAATTTTAAGCTATTAAATGGGATTTTTTTTGCAGTTTTAGATGGTTAATTTCAAATCTGAAAAGTATCTAAGAGATTATAATTTTATTAATTTATTGTCGTATTTAAATTCAGCGTCATAAAAACATTTTCAGGTATACCTATACCTACTCAAAATTACCAAAAGCATTATAATTCTAATTTCGGAAAAAATGTAATATTTTTAACTTAATCTAGCGCAAAAATCAAGAATAAAGGCCATTTTCGATTAATATTCGCTACGCTTCTGGCACTGGGCGTTTCGAAAAAATACTATTTTTACCCTAATAACTTACTAAACAAATCAACTTATAATTTTACTTCCAATTGTAGCTGCATTATTCAATATTTATATCGAATATCAGTCTTGTAAAAGCAACTATGCTGCTCCTTTTCGCCTTAAAAATAAAAATCGCTGTAGTGAAAAATCACCGTTAAAAATAACGGCTATTCTTAAATCACCATCTCTGTTCTAACAGATATCGAAAAATCACTATATCTCCCAACTCTACTATGCTTTTGAACATAAATATAACCAAACTTTTTCTTCTGTCCAAAACTTCTAGTTATAAAATTAAAAATCCCTAGAATTTCCGCAATGTTTTTAGCTCAGACAGTTACCCTTTGGCGAGTTCCGAAGATACCCGATCATTGTCTACAACTAAACAGAGTTGCACATTTGACGATAGTAGAAAACGCTAATAGATTTCTATAGTAGAAAGCTATAGTAGATTACTATAACGACGCAGAGTCCCACTGCTGGGTAGGTTTCGAAGTCGATTATGTGGCAGCCATGTCAGTTAAATGGGGAAAATGGCAACACGAAAACCCAGAAAAATCGCACAAGCTGTCAACGTTGCCCACTTGAGATTATGCCAGTTCGGCAAACTCATCAGCGAGCGTTTGGATGACACTATCCAGATATGGTCACGTGGATTACTACCAATCATTTGATAAGTAATCACGTGACCGGCTGTCATTAGTGTCATCTAGACGCTCGCTGATGAATATCCAAACCCGCCTATTTGACACTAGATTTTTGGGGTTTTTCTTTTCGGACTAAGTTTAAAAGTTTAATTGGATTTATTCAATTTTTAAAAACACTTGTACAAATTTTAACGTCAGGATACTAATTTTATTAATTAAGAAACTGTTTGAAATATCAAAATTATGTCGATATTTTCAAAGAAGTTTTAATCTTGGTGGCACTGCTCCCACTTGAGACCATCTCAAACGCTGTCAAACCGCCATTGTTCATTTTAATGTTTAATTCGTAAGCAAGTGCTTTTTCGCGAATCTTTAAAATTTCTTTGGCCTTTTTAAAGTTAAAAGGGATTCTTCCTATCCATCAGGTAAGTTAGATAATAATTGATAACACATTTGTTTGACTGGAATTTGATTTTATCCTAGAAGTTGAAAATTTAGTCCACCTCCACGCGGGCCTTCGTTTTGGTTAAGGATTTCGTGAGGGAGGACTGCAGGCAGGTAATATAAGTGTAAATTGTGAATTTATTACTTGGGTTTGATCATCAATTATTGAGAATTTTCAGAGATAGAGTTCCATCATTTCAAGTTTTTACGTTGAACGTTGTATATTATTAAATCTTGTATAGGTATATCGAGCTTTCCTAAACAAAAAGATTGGTAAAATTTTTTGGAATACCTACATCAAACAATGATTTTTTTAATGAAATCCTCTTTGAGATGCAGGTTATGAATGTGAATTTTTTTCAGTATAATTCCATTGTTTTATGAACATATTATTATTTAAAATTGTTCGGGTTAGAGACTTTTCAATCAATGAGGATTCTGATAATGGGGCTAATATTTGTTTTTTCACACTGAGTTGCTGCCATTTTTAACGTTTTGTACCTTAAACATACAAGTGGAATATTAATAGTTGTAAATAAACTGGTAGACAAGTGGGGCACCACATTATTTGAAAAATTTCTTAACATAGAATTATTTAAAAAGTGATAAAATGTACCTAATTGATATTTTAACGGTACAAGTAAGATTTTAATATTCAAATATTTTTAGTCGAGACCCTGTACGACTTTATTTTAGAAGTAGAAAAAAATGTTTGTTTTATGTAAGTAATAAAAGAAACAACTTTTGTTTTACCCACACGAGGTGGTTTTTCTGCACATGTGAATTATTGACATTTTAAAATTTGCATTTATTGTGTGTTAGCAAGCTGTAGTGTTTTAAGGGTCTAATAGAAATAACCTAAAAACCTCATATTCATAATTTGTGCCTTAAGGTAAGAAATTTTTTTAGAAAACTAATTTTTGGCATAAAATTACCAAACTTATTATTTCATATTATGTGGAGTTTGAGGTTAGCATTATTTGTTGTATTTAAATTGCTATTGGGATGAAGGAAACTAGTTTTTGAATTTGAGAGCAATATTTTATTATTTAGCACTGTATTGTACCAATTTTTTATAATTTTGTACCATGTAACCAAAAATTTGAAGAACTACTAAAGATGAAAAAAGGCCACTTGAAGATGCTGCTGCGCAAAATATGTACTGGTATAGATATAATATTAATATTTGGTACTTATCGAAATCAAAATGTATATGTAGTTAATTGTTACCAAAAACAAAAGCATTTATTATTATTATTCAATTGGATTTTTGTTTATGACTTCCAATTTTAGCTTGTTTTAAATAAATTTTACTTTTTTATAACTTTTGGATTTTATTTGCCCTTTCTTCATTTAAAGAGTCTTAGTTCAGTTGCACAGACAATTTGATCAAGAATTAAAGTAATTAGACTAATGTGACAGCACTCATGTTTATGTCGCTGCCTAAACGTCAATTAAATTTAGTACTGGATTAAAAATTTTGAGAAACTTGTTACAGATCAAGATTTTTAATTAAGTCATATGTTTAATTAACGTTAAAATGTAATAATTAGGGTTGAAACATCGTTCAAAATGTTAAGCTGAAAAGATTCTAAATTAAATGTAAGGTAACGCTTTAAGCATCATACTGAAATTTAGTGTGGTTCTCGAAATTCTTAATGAGTTCTAAAGGCCTTTTAAATGTATTACTCATTGTATGTTACTGAATAACAGGTATAAGTAGGAAAAACATTGACAAAAATAAACATTACCTATTTTTCTCTTAACTTTGGGAAATTGTTTTATCGGGTAAGACAAACTACTTGCTAATTATCCCTGGTATAGATTACTATGAATAAGTCAAATGTTTAAGTAGGTCTTTAGAACACAATACAACTTTTGAGAACAATACTATTTTTTTTTGCGTTTCTTAAGCGTTACCTTTAATAAATTTTTAAAAAATTTTGAATGGGTTTCCCGCGCAAAGTTATCTCAGTCGGTAAAGAGGTTAGCTGTTTTGCCAACAGTTTTTGACACAAGGATCTGTCATTTTGGTTAATAAACAGTGTTGCAATTCAGCCCACTTGAAAACAGCTGATATGCGTGTTTCGACGGGAATACACTGTTGCGTCTTTTCTCAAACCCTTTTATTTTCTTTGGCCATCGTATCGTCTTGAAACGACATCGCCAACGCTGTAGTTATCGGGTTTGTGAGGTTACGAATCAAGTTCTTTACACATTTTTGGATCAGCACTGCCGGCTTCTGTGTACCGTTGTCAAACCTGGTTAACCGCATCGGTTTCTTCGGTGACATTAATGACAGATACTTTACAGCAGAGTACGAAACGATTACTCCGTTTCTACAAATAGAATTCTATGACATCGCGGAGTCCCACTGCAGCGTTGGCGATGTCGATGTCATTTCAAGTATGGGTGCCACATAATCGACTTCGAAACCTACGCGGAGTACGAAACGATCACTTCGTTTCTACAAATAGAATTCTACGACATCGCGGAGTCCCACTGCAGGTTATTTTATTCTCGTTTGTCTGGCCTTTCGAGACATTTTTAAATCAGTAACCCAATCATTACCTAGTCAGACCATTGGGCAACACTGTCTCATTTAATCTTAATACTTTGATTTTTTAGGTTAAACATTGAGTATATGGAGCAACGTTGCCAAATAAGGTGACGTAGTCATGACTAGGTCACTGATTTAAACTCGCCGTTGCCCGTCAGCCATTTTATAATTTCGTGAAAAGATGAATATTATTTTATGTGTGATTTTAATCACAATTCATCGGCTTAGAAAAGCAAATTAGGGCTTTATTACTTTTCCAGGTAAGTGTTCTTTTGTATTAAAGAAAAATATAGCCAATTATCAATACATGTCTTGAAACATGGTATTCTGTTACATAGTTTAGCAAACAAACATTTTTCCAGGTATTTTTTTTATTTTAAATTGTACGTGTATAGTTTGTTCTAAAATATACCGTTTTTTCATTTTTTGTTATTTAAAAGTGCAGTTATATAAAAGGCTTGATCAGCAAGTCTATCTGCAAAATATACTTTCAGCATTCAAAAATATCACACTGCCAAATGTATTTCCAATCAACATGTTCCGAAGACTATACTAATAATAATTTATTTATTTATTATATGGTTTATTTAAGTGAACATAGTTTCGTAATAATAAATAAATGATGAAAGTTGGCAATAGTGAATTTGACCATTTCTGTTTTGTGGTCTTTCTGTCATAAAGAATGATGTTAATCAAACTTTTTTCATTGTAGATGTAAATAAACAAATCAGATATTGTAGTTTGGTAAGTACCATTTTATTAATCATATTTAAAACATATTTCGTGCTAGGTGTAACTATTTAGATGATTTTAATTCCAGAACAGTCAATATAATTTATATTTTTTTTATCATATTTTTTCTGCTTGTCGGAAAAATTCATTTTGTAGTTTGCCACCCATACCTACATCTTACTGTCTCTGTATTTTATCTAACATGTCTGCAGTCAGAGCAGCTTTTTCCTTTGGCAGAGTTAAGTACTCATGTAAATATTCATCATGTTAGAATTCTTATTACACTAATTTTCCAAAGGATTATAAAAACAAAGTTTGTTTTTATTTTCCCTAAACTTTTGCGACATTAGAAGCTTGAAAAACTGCTTACTGAATACAAGTTCTCAATTGGTATACATACGTTTGTATGTAGCATCCCTGCGTTAAGCTTCGGAAATAACGTATATGTCTTGACGAGTACATTTTAACTCTGGAGTGCCCTACTGGACACTATAGAAAGCACAACATTTTTACTGACAGCAAAATAAAGAGCAGTAATAAAGAGGTGAAACTTAACTAGAGTTGTTTTTATGTACCATTCACTTATTGAGTAAAGTTAAATAGTGCACCTGATTTGTGTGATATAAATAACTATTAGCAGGTACATAGTGTATAAGATGATTCTGCCGAAATTTTCGTTTTGTTTCATGTTAAATGCTCGATGGAATTGGACCTCCACGCAAGCCCAACGTGATGTTAACGGAACTCAAGAAATCTGATTAGAACCTTCACCCGATTGTGACTTTTACCTTGCGTTAACATTCTCATGTGAGCCCTGTTGTTATGAGATGACTTGATAAACATTTCGTTATGATTTATATTGACTAAATGAATAAATTAGTAAAAATAGGACATTGTTGTTTTGCTTTAAAATACAATACAATGTTGTATTACTTTTAAAGGTTAATTGATGTTTTGGTATTTAATGCTCTGTTGTATTTAAATATATGTTTTAGCAAATAGCCGCTATTGACATTTTTTTTATATTTTCTCTGAAAATTCTCTTATAATAAAATATTTTTTAACATACAACCACGATACACTAACAACGGTATGCCGATGCGTCGATTGACTGGCCAGGCTCCTCCCGTTTTGACGTCACTGCGAGGGATTTTGCATTAATCAAGCAGCCTGGACACTTTTATGTTCCCTCGAAGCAGTGTTGAATCCAGACATTTTTGTCCGGGAGGGCATTTGATAATTACGGGGGGGGGGGGGGGGGGAATTTTCATATATGCTTATACATACATAATGCATATACATAATCTTGGGGGGGGGGGCTTGGCACTGTGGATCTCCGGGGGGGCTCAGCCCCCCCGGAGAGATACCTGGATTCAACACTGCCTCGAAGTAACGTCATCTGCGCAGCCACGACGTGTTTTGATTCACAGCGTAGCATACCGTTGTAAGTGTATCGTGCATACAACAAAGTTATAAAATGTCAAAACATTAATTTGACCTTTAACTAATCTTATGGTGGCTTCTCTTGCGCACCCCGCTACACCTAGACCTAGAATACTTTGCGCCCTACTACGGTGGGCGCCACCATAGAAATCAACGTCACAACTGTTGCAACCATTTAGCACGCTCTTAACGATTCTTACCTGTTGTTCTGTGTTGTCGATTTTACAATTTGCTCGTGTTAAGTTGGATTTTTTCTTTAGAAAGTGTTTAATTATATCAAAAGTGGTAATCATAAAATAAATAGTCCCAAGTACGTTTTATTACTTATATTCTATATCTATTGACTTTCTAACTTTAAGTATGCAATAGTTCTTCGCCTCGAACCTAGAGAATTTATTGTTCCTAAAAACGGTTTAATTTAAAATAAGTATATTTAAAATTTTTTTAAGCATGTCTGCAGCTCAAGTTTTTAATCGAATTGGACAAGTTGGTTTGGGAATTGCTCTAGTAGGAGGTGTCGTTAATTCAGCTCTTTATAATGGTAAGTATTTATATCGGTGATGTTAGCTCCAAAAAAAAGAGCTAGCTCCAAAAATATCAGACATGCGTTCAAAAAAAAAAGCCCTAACTGTGATGCTGTCCATAATAGGCTTATATACTGTGTTTGTAATTACACTATGTGCACTGAGTGACATACCATGCAATGTCAGTTTATCAACAGTATAAACAAAATACAAAAGCTCAAACGAACGCTTTTGGTGTAAAGTGTTTTAATTTGATTTCAACAACTAACATATTTTCAATCAATTTCCCCTTCGTCTTTGAGATACGTCTTTAAAAATTTTGGAACTATTTATTAGGGTGGCCTACCTCTCATCTTAAAACTTGAACCTACCAATAGACATAAACATAAAGTTGTCCACCCATTTTTACTTTGTCTAGTTCTTGCTAGTAAATTTTTCTTGATATTTTGCTATTTTCTACAAAATTCCAAACCTATTTTATGAAAATATAGGTTAGGATGCAATGAGCTACACATTTTGCAACTCCTTTAGCTGTGTAAAAAGTGCATATACCTACTTTCTTTTTGCACCTGTGCAACGTTAAACGGTAACCATTTGGGTAATTATTGATATTACTGTAAACAGCGAATTTTTTCATGAAATTTTGCACAGACCCTAATTTTGGGTCGTAGAACACGAATCCGAAGTCAGCTTTTGGCGGTCTCGTATGGTTTTTCCAAAAAAAATTTTTTTTTGCAAAACTTTTAGGTTAAATTTTAGGTTACCTTTTTTTATAGATTCCTTTAAGTTTCGACACTTTCACTTAAACATATCTGTAAACTTATAATTTTTATTTTATTTCGTCACACAAAACACCACATTTAGGCTAAAATAGCTAAGAAAATTGCTTTTTCCTATAGAAAATTCCATTTTATCGCTCTAGACGTCATTATTTTGCCAGCTGTCAATTTTCCGGCGTTGCCACGTTTACAAAGCATTTTGAACCAAATTTAACCAAAAGGGCAAAAAGATGACCCCAACCAACACCCTGGGGCACGGATCCCTCTTCGCCTGCGAGGAAAGAGACTGGTCAGGGCCCCTAACCAGGTGCTAACCCTGCTCCGACCTTAGGGTGCCCTCCGATTCACCGTTATACCACCGTTATATCGAAAATATTAGATCTGTCACCTAATTCACCGACTTAGAAAAGTTTTTGATACGAACGGTGGATCGGAGGGCACCCTAAGGTCGGAACAGGGTTAGCACCTGGTTAGGGGCCCTGACCAGTCTCTTTCCTCGCAGGCGAAGAGGGATCGGTGCCCCAGGGTGTTGGTTGGGGTCATCTTTTTGCCCTTTTGGTTAAATTTGGTTCATTTTCGCATTTTCCCGCCAACTTTTTATTATTCCTAATTTACAACTTTGTCTTGAAAAATAAGTAAACCTGGCAACGCCGGACATTTGACAGCTGGGAACGTAATGGCGTCTACTACCAAATACAATGGAATTTTATATAGGAAAAAGCAATTTTCTTAGCTATTTTTGGCTAAATGTGGTGTTTTGTGTGACGAAATAAAATAAAAATTATAAGTTTACAGATATGTTTAAGTGAAAGTGTCGAAACTTAAAGGAATCTATAAAAAAAGGTAACCTAAAAGTTAAAAAAAATTTTTTGCGGAAAAACCATTCGAGACCGCCAAAAACTGACTTCGGATTCGTGTTCTACGACCCAAAATTAGGGTCTGTGCAAAATTTCATGAAAAAATTCGCTGTTTACAGTAATATCAATAATTACCCATTATTTGGAAAAGAAATGTTTAGCTTTTAGGTTAGGATTTTCTATGGATATCTTTAAATTTTAACAGTTTCACTTAAACACATCTGTAAACTTATAATTTATCTTTCTTCTCGTAGCAAAAAACATCACATTTTAGAATTTGTCACCTTGGTACTGGAAGCTTTTGAGAGTATGGAGTACACTAGCACCATATTCTGTGACTTAAGCAAGGCATTCGACTGTGTCTCTCACAGTATCCTCTTCTAAATGTGTGTTTTATTACTATCCGTTTACTAAGTGAAGTTTTGTTGGTTTTAAACCTGAATTACTCAATTAGTTACCTTAACATCAATTTGTGTAGAGACTATCACTGAATCCAGTCAGTATATAGAAGAGCGCTGATAGCATCTCCTCATCGCATAATTAATTAACTATGAAATAGGAAGAGTGTAGAATAAAATCTTCGAATAGGGTATAGGAAGGAATAAAAATACACATCAACAAAAAATTGAAATCCTTACCAACAGAGGAGTTTTCGCGCCGACCCTTCAAAAATACCGTATCTATATCCGATTTTACTATTCGCAAAATGCTGCGATCGTCTAAGTCTTTTAAATGCTTCAAGAACAAAGAGTTCTCAAACTTTTGCTGTGTCGTATGTTGCAGCGTGTTTCACCCCAGTTGTTTGGAACGCGCTAATGAAGTAGTAAAATTGATGGGATATAGAATTATGTGTTCTGCACGATGCCAAGATTTGCATAATGATAGAGAAATAAACAAAAAGCAATCTTGGGAAGATACACAGGAACTGCGAAAGGAGCTTGAAGAAAATCAGAATACCCCGACGCCCTGATACATGTTCCTGGCTACCAGCTCTATCATTCCGATAGACCTACCAGGGGTGGTGGTGTCTGTGTATATGTGTCCTCTGGTTTTAGGTGCGAAGTTATAGATGTATCGGCAATCCATGGTAACGAAAGCCTGGTGGAACAATTATGGGTTGCAGTCGTGTATAAGAACAAGAACATATTAATTGGCGTATTGTATAGACCTCCTCTGATTAGTTATAGACAGCTAAGTTGTATTGAAAGTGTGCTGTCCTCTCTGTGTGTTTCCTATGATTATACAGTGATTATGGGCGACTTAAATATAGACTGGTCTGTTAATAACCTTGAAAAAAAATACTTGGAATCAATATTTAACATGTTTAACTTAGATCAGGTAATAACTGATCCGACGAGATTGACCCGAAATAGTTGCAGTTTAATTGATATTATTGGGGTTGAAAACAAACTAAACGTTATAAATAGTGGCACTATTGAGATGTTCAATCTTACGGATCATAGACTGGTTTATTCTGTGCTAAATGTGGTATCGCCAAAAGTTGCTTCTAAAGTAATAACCTATAGAGACTTTAAGAATTTTAACAAAGACTTGTTTGATCAGGAAATGCAGGGGCTTGACTTTGGGGATGTTTTGCGCCAGCAGACTATGGATGCTAAGCTTGATGTTTTTGACCGGCGGCTAACTGAAGTGTATGATAGGCACGCTCCATTAAAGACTTCTAAAATTGAACGCAAATTTAGGCCCTACATTACAGATACAATAAAAGAAATTATAAAGTTGAAAAAGAAAGCATTTAATAAATATAAAAGAACTAGTAACATTGTACACAAAAATTACTATCTTGATATTAAAAACTACTTATCTTTTGCAATTCGCAGTGAAAAAAAAGCATATGTCATTTAAATTAAATAGAGTACAAAAAGATTCCAAAAAACTGTGGTCCAATATTAATAATTGGAATATACACTCCAAAAGTAATGATGAAATCCCTAATCACCTAAAAGATGTAAACAAGATAAGCGACCACTTTGCGAATGTCAGTCAGTTGGCCGTCCCGGTTGATAATGCAACGCTTGAGTATCTAAAAAATAACAAAATTAATGGACTGGGTGATAATCGTTTTAATTTCAAAAATGTTTCAGAATATGATGTATACAGGGCGTTTGCACGAATTAAGTCAAAGAGTATGGGTGTAGATGGTGTGAGTCATAATATGCTGTTGTTTAGCATTGACCATGTCTTAACGGTTGTCACTAAACTATTTAATTTGTGCTTACAAGATGGAGAGTTTCCAACATTATGGAAGACATCCATTGTCAAGCCTCTGCCAAAATCCCCTAAAATAGAAACAGTAACTGAGTTGAGACCAATTTGCCTTCTGCCAATTCTAGCCAAAATGTTTGAATTACTTGTGTGTGACATGATCAATGAATTCATTTCTGAAAATGATATATTACCGGATATACAGTCGGGTTTTAGGAGGAACCGTAGTACAGCGACTGCACTCAGTAAAGTAACAACGGACATCGCGAAAAATATGGATGCTTCCAGGGCGTCTTGCTTGGTTCTCCTTGACTATAGCAAGGCATTCGATCTTATTAATCATGAAATGCTGATTGCCAAGGCCGGGTACTGCGGCTTCTCCAGGCAGGTGTGTGTGTGGCTATCGGGTTACCTGCTCTCGCGTGCACAAATAGTGGAGCTGGACGGAGCGAGATCGGAATCAGTGTTTGTAGAGTATGGTGTTCCACAGGGAAGCATTCTTGGCCCATTATTATTTAACTTATACACTGCTGACCTGCCCAGACAGGTAAAATTCTGCTCAGTCCATCTCTACGCAGATGATACACAGTTGCTGGCTGGTTTTGCGCCAGAGGATGCTTCCTGGGCTATCCAGGAGATTAACAATGATCTAAACGAAATTTTCAAATGGTCTTGTAACCATGGGCTCAGACTCAATGCAATAAAAAGCAACTATATGATAGTTGGTTCTGATATGGTACGAAACAGATTTAATCTATATAATTTCAATACCCTGCATATTGATGGATGCCTGCTGCCATCTGTTGGACAGGCTAGAAGCCTGGGTGTCATGTTTGATGAGCATTTGAACTTTGAGCCTCATGTTAAAAGAAAGCTGTGTTCTGTGTACATCAAATTAAAAAGCTTATATTCGTTTAAGTATCTTTTGCCTGAAAAGCTTAAACTCATGCTGATTGAGTCCCTCATCTATCCTCAGTTAGATTATTGTAATGTAGTATACTACAAATATTTAACCGTTGAGTTGCAAAACAAGATTCAGCTCGCACAAAATGCATGTATCCGTTTTGTGTACTGCATTGATAAATTTGATCATGTTACTCCGGTTTATGTTGAAAACAACCTTCTTAAATATAAATTTCGCGCGATGCTCCATTTTGGTGTATTTCTTTACAAGATCTACAAACTTAGATGCCCGAGTTACCTTCGGGAATATATAGTACCAAGACAAGACGTTCACAATTTAAATCTCAGGAATATGATTAGATTTGATATACCTCAGCACCGTACATCGGGGTTTAGATGTTCATTTGCCTTTCAGGCCGTAGAACTTCTCAACTCGGATGCGTACAGATTCATTGAAAATAACTCTCTTGTCAATTTTAAACGTAAATATAAATCTTACTTGTATCAAAGCATGTTATAGTTGAGGGTAACTATGTACTATTGTACTTTTTTCCCCTCGGTTCTATTTTTATGATCTTGATTACTGGTGTTACTATGTACTTAGGTTAGTGATTATAGCTATTGTGTAGGGTAGCATGGAAGAACTCCCTGAGAATGCTACCTTTTATGTAATGATGTAACTGTTATTGCATAATAAATATTATTCTATTCTATTCTATTCTATTCTAAAAGGACAAACATTGGAAGACTGAAACGTAGTAGTGCTGTATTTGACGATGTTGTCTTTGAAGCCGAAAATCAGTTTGTCTCTGAGTTGGAACAACAGAAAACGCAGATCCAGGCTCTATGCGACGAAGTGGTAGCACTGAAAGCAGGCGAATCTGAACTTATAGATAGAAAAGCTTAACTCCTACAGCGAGCTGGAAAGCAATCTAAATAAGACCATACAAGAACTTACAGGAATGAACAGAAATATGATTTTCACTATCAAGGTTCTGGAAAAGGATAATGAATGCTATTTGGACGACCTGAAAAAACTACGGCAGACCTTGGCTGAGATTAAACACAAAGATCATAATACTCGGACCACTCCTGGCCCCCCAAAAGAGACTGCATCATCTAAATCTAATAACTCACCCAGCAAACGCTCACGAAGGGGCCAGATTCTTATAGTTAGGGAAAATGTCCGTGGCTATCTTCCTATATTCAAGAAACTCATTAATAAAAACTATGACATTAATTGCCAAAAAACTGACTACCTTTTTACTGAAAACCTACTAGAGTTTACCATCCCCTACTGCCGTAACTTTACAAAGCAGGATTTTGTTTTTGTGTTTACCTGTTCCCAGAACCTAATAAGGGGTCTACGTTTACAGGAACAAAAAATCCTGGATAACCTGCTACATATGGCCAATACAAATGTTGTGTTGATTGGCCCATCTCCGATCCCTAATCGTCCAGTTCTTAATAAAATGATATCGTCCCAGGATAGATCCATCAATGAATGCATGTGAAGAATGTCTAATGTTCTGTTTGTGTCCCTAACAGCATATGTGCAGAAGGAGTGCCTTATTATTAAATCCTTTATTTAGCAAATTCATTCATTCTTACTTACTTATTCATTCTTAAATAACAAGAAAAATACATGTGTATATATATATATATATATATATATATATATATATATATATATATATATATATATATATATATATATATATATATATATATTGTCTTCAGGAACTGATATAAACTGTATGGTCAGCATTTTTTACGAAAAATTATTCCAGGGTATAGACCTGTATATTCCACAAAAAATTATTAAAGATCATAGATATCCAAAATGGTTTGATGCCGTACGTAAACTAATTGGTCAAAAAAATAAACTGTACAATAAGTTTAAAAGGCCTGGTCAAAGCACGGATTATGATGCGTATTCCAGTGTACGTCGTGAAGTTAAGTACAGAACTGATATGTGTTACATGTTGTACGTAACACAAACTGAACATCTCATCTCAGAAAATGTTAAGCATTTTTGGAGTTTTATAAACAATCTAAAGAAAGATTCCAGCTTGCCGAGTGTCATGAAATACCAAAACCAAGAATTAACGGATCCTGATCTTATAGCTAATGCCTTCTCCAATCATTTTCAATCATATTATTCTGTATACGACAACGTAAATATAAGCGATTTATGTCAAATTGAGTTTGCCAGCCTGCTGTCAACCCACTATTTTACTGTGGAGGAAGTTCTGGATAGATTAATGAGTCTGGATACGTCCAAAGGTGGTGGTCCTGATGGAGTTCATCCTATTTTGTTGAAGAGTTGCATTTCATCCCTGGCTATGCCACTGTGTCTATTATTTCAAAGATCGTTTAACAGTGGCATTTTCCCGGACATCTGGAAGCATGCCAATTTAATTCCAATTTTTAAATCTAGTGACAAAAGTGACATAGAAAATTATCGCGGTATTTCCTTGCTTTCCATTATACCTAAAATTTTTGAGGCCATTATAAGCGATGAACTTTTCAATACTTATAGAAATTACATAATGGAGGAACAGCATGGATTTTTTGGAGGCCGATCGACGTCCACAAATCTGGCTGTCTATCATAACTTTCTGGTCTCCTCGGTGGAGGCGGGATGCCAAGTCGATGTCATTTACACCGATTTGTCAAAGGCATTTGATACTGTTTGTCACAGGCTGCTCCTAAAAAAGCTTTATAATATTGGCGTTTGTGGAACTTACCTGGAATGGATTGCATCATACTTGACATTACGAAGTCAACGCGTTACTGTGTGTGGATCAGTATCCTGTGAAGTTTCCGTCACATCTGGAGTCCCTCAAGGGTCACATATCGGACCTATTTTGTTTGTTCTTTTTGTAAATGACGTCCATCATTGCTTTCAAAAATCCCGCTTTCTTTTGTATTCGGACGATCTAAAGTTGTACTCGGCTGTCTCACCTAATGAGATGTGTTTACAAGCTGACCTTGATAGTTTTGTGGAATGGGGTAATAGTAACTACCTGAAGCTTAATGTAAAAAAGTGTAAGGTTTTAAAATTTTTCAAGTGTAACAATCCGCAAAATCAGACTTATTCCATTAATAATGTTAACCTGGAAGAGGTGTCCTATTTTAACGATCTTGGTGTGATTTTTGACAGTAGTCTTTCATTCACTCTGCATATAGACAGTATAATACTTAAAGGTTTTAGGATGTTGGGTTTTATGAAACGACATACAAAACATATCTATGACACGAAGGCGCTGACTGCTCTTTACAACTGCTTGGTCCGCAGTATAAAATCAAATCAAATCAAATCAAACATGGCTTTATTATCCAAGGAAATACATCTCATTGACAAAGCATCTTAAACTTAAGTCTTAAGTAGGTATATTAGATAATTAACAAATTATACAACAGTCAAGTTATTACAATTATTAAAATACAAAACCGAAGCAAACATAACGCCGTCATATAACACTACGTCAGTAATACTTCAAAGTATTCATTCACTGAATAGAAGGCTCTCTCAATCAGTAACTTCTTCACTTCTCTCCGGAACTTTCTTACGCAAATAATTTTTCGTAGCCTTAAGGGCAGATGATTAAACAGCTTCTTGCTATCATAAAAGATGGAATTTTTTGTCAAAGCAGACGTGGCGATCGGTAGCGCTAAAACGTGCGTGCTTCTAGTGGAAGTTGTTGGGGCAGTCTGAATTTCAGACTTAAACTTTCTATGCATCAGACACGCTGTTTCAAGAATAAAGAGACAAGCTAAAGGTAATATTTTATAATTTTTAAAAAGCGGTCGACAGGAAGTTCTTCGCCTCACCCCGTAAATACATCTTATGGCTCTTTTCTGTATAGTAAATACAGTTCGGAATAGATATTGCGAGCATGATCCCCAGAAGCACAAACCATATCGCAGATGACTCTCTATAAGTGCAAAATATGCGTTCCTCGCCACAAAAACTCCCAACTCCCGAGACACAACCCTCAGAGCATAGCAACCACGCGATATTCTTGTATTTAAACTTAATATGTGGCGCTCGAATTTCAACTTATCGTCAATGCAAAGCCCCAGAAATTTGCTTATAGGGGAATTATCCACCGTCTGTGATTCCCATCCCACACTGCAAATTTGACATCTGAATGAAAATAAATTAGTCTTAGGCCGGGTTTATCCAACTTCTTAATTCTTAATTCCTAACTCATAAGCAAGTTCACAATGTACTATTAAGTGACACTGATTACCCAGTTTCTTAATTCTTTATCCTTAATTTTTAAGAACGACCTTGAAAGTTGCCAATTTTTAACTTTTAGGAATTACGAATAAAGAATTAAGGAAATATTAAATGCGCATGCGGCTTGTTCAGCTGTTTTAGACAGATCTTGACAAATCATAGAAAAATATTTTGACAAATGACATTGTTATCCGGGTTAATTTGACGTTTGGTGATGGACGACAGTCTTCATGATTTTTGTATTTAATTTTAATATTGAATTTAACTATTTATAACAAATAAACAAGTTGTGTTTATATTTCCTATGTCAATTTGGACATGTATTGTCCAACTGTCAAGAGCTGAAAAAAGAAGAATTGGAAAAAGAAGAGATAAAAATTAAGAATAAAGAAACTGGATAAACCTGATCTAATAACTCACTCAAATTTTACGAAATGCTTAAGAATTAAGAATTAAGGACTAAAAATTACGAAGTTGGGTAACCCAGGCCTTAGTAATATTAAGTGACAGAAAATTTGACTCGCACCATTCCTTAATTTTAATGATATCAGAATTTATGTTTTGCTCCAGTAGAGTCTCGTTATATTGGAGTATTGTTCTGTAATATGGAACCCCTACTACCAGTATCATACCACTAGACTAGAAAGAATTCAAAATAAATTTACGAAATATCTGCTGTTTAAATATAATTTTCCATACAATAATTAGGGATTCACGGCTTGACTTGATTTTCAAGTTACTTGACTTGACTTGACTTGAAAACAAGTCAAGTTCAAGTCAAGTAGATATATTTTAAGTACTTGAATAATCAAGTAATTATATTTCACGTACTTGAAAAATCAAGTAGTTCTTCAAGACTACTAGATTTTTCATTAAATACATTTGATATAAGCAAGAAATGACAGGAAACCTTGCAATAAAGCCTTTTATTTACAAAACTCAATCGTAAATTCTTACTTCAAAATTTATAACAAGAAGTAATATAAAAGTAAAAAATGGAAATAATAATTTATTTTTAGGAAATAATAAATTAACATACTATTATTCTTAAATATTAAACAAAACAATAAAACTGATTTTCCAGTGTATGTCTTCTTCATCTTATTCAGCAACACAGTAGTAACAGCTAAATTTAAAAGAGGTCTGTAATATCATCGCTCGCCATCCAAGATCTGGCACATAAGGCTTCTAATAGAATTGTCGCCTAATCGGTTGCGGGTTTTTGTAACAGTTAGAGCAGCCCTGGTTGATACACTTATTATTATATTTATTATACTGGTGTGTTTAAGCATACGCAACTACGCAGTTGTTACAGTCGATTCGGGGAACCCCGCATCGTGTTTATAATATTTGAGCATGAGCTTGCAGAAATTATTTGCGCGTTGTTTTTATACATAATCGGGTCGTTATCAAGTAATATCAAGTAACTTGAAATTGCTTGATATCAAGTCAAGTAGTAACCATGGAAAACCAAGTCAAGTCAAGCAGTGAATTTCTGAAAAGCTTGGATGTCAAGTCAAGTAATTTATAAAAACTTCAAGCTACTTGACTTGATGAATCTAACAATAATATTCCTATGCGGTCTTCAATCTTTACAATACCGCAGACAAAGAGCCCTTATGATATTTCTTTATAAGCTGCTTAACGGTTCAGTGGACTGCAGGGGCTTACTTGAAGCTGTTTTGTTTCGCATACCATTGCGGAGGACCAGGCAGGTGCAGTTATTTCATAACCGAACACATAGAACTAACTACGGTCGCAGTGCTTTCATCGAGAGGCTGTTATACAACTATAATAGACATTTTTTAAACTGTGACATTTTTGCTATAAGTCTTTCGATATTAAAGAGAGATTTACTTTTATATTTTACTTGTTAATATTTATAATGTGTTGTACCACTTAGACGTAAGTTCTGTAGTGTACTGTTTGAATAAATAAATATATATATATATATATATATATATATATATATATATATATATATATATATATATATATATATATATATATATATATATGAAACTTGGCAGGAGTCATAGGCTGATAAAAAGTCACTTTTCGAGGTACTTGTCAAATTTCGACGACTTCCGGTTTAGCCGGAAGTGACACCAACTTTAGATTTTTAACTGAGACACCCTGTATATTTCTTGATTTTTGGAATCTAGAGATCATTTTACGTACAACTGTATTATTTTTATTACTTTTTGTGTCAATTTACCATTTTTAAAACAAATTTTTTGTTTTAATCTAGAGTGCCATGACCCACCTCAAATCGTTCTAATAGACGTTTACATCTGCACAAAAATACCTACACAATTTTATCACCTTTCATTTGTCTTACCAGAGCGTTCAAAATTGACTAAATCGCTTTTTTGATAATAACTTAAAAACATTAAATACAACTATAACACTTTCATAGTATAATTAGATGTACTTTTTTATTACGAATCCAACGGTGCATCACAACATCAGTAGATATACTTTGGGAGTTCTGCCCCCACCGCCCGCCGGCGGGATCTTATCTTGTGATCTATGACGTCATATCTCAGCCACCTTTGCGCATGCGCAAATTTTAAGTACGTCATCGAAGTCTACGTCACTGGATCTTACGTCAGCAAACCCAACCTGCGCGCGCAGCTGTCAAATGTCACCTGTCAACTGTCACCTGTCACTTGTCAAATGTCAAAATTAAAATTTGACATACGTGACGTATGAAGGATGACGTCATAAGACATGTGTAAAAGCATGTCAGCGGTCACCTGTCATTTAAGATCTGTCAACTGTCACCTGTCACTTATGAAACGTTAAAATAAAAAACTGACATACGTCACGTATTCAGAATGACGTCATAAGACATGTGTAAAAGCATGAAAGCTGTCACCTGTCATTTAAGATCTGTCAACTGTCACCTGTCACTTTTGAAACGCCAAAATTAAAATTTGACGTAGGTCACGTGTTCAAAATGACGTCATAAGACATGTGTAAAAGTATGGCGGCTGTCACCTGTCATTGAAGACCTGTCAACTGTCACCAGTCACGTGTTAAACGTCAGAATAAAAATTTAAGATACGTCACGTATTCAGGGCGGTGTCCGAAGACGTTTAAAAAAAGAATGGCGTCGATCGGCCTTAGGGTTCCGGAGATATAGTTTTTTGCGATTAGCGACCTAACGGCTGATGGTGGAGAGCCGAAATTCGCATGGGGGGTAGTGACGGAGCAGATCTTTCGATTTGTCAAATTAGTTTTCAAAAATCTCGACTTTGAGGAAAAAATTAGATTTCAAAATTTTTACATCACCCTGTATAGTAAATTTTGGATTAATTATATAAGTTATGAATATTAGGGGGTTTGGTAATAGAAAAATAGGTATTAGATCATCGGAACTAGTAAAAAATTAGATCTCAAAATTTTTACATCACCCTGTATACTAAATTTTCGATGAAATATATATAATTTAGGAATATTATTTAAGTTAATAACAACTAAACAACTCACGTTAAAATCGTCAATGTTTAAACTGGGGTTGTTTAAACACCCCTGTTTGAACAGCCCTGTTAAACAGCCCTGTTTAAACTACCCTGTTAAAAACGCCTCTGTTTAAACAGGGTTGTTTAAACACCCCTGTTTAAACAGTCGACGGTAGCACTTCCGGTTGATGATAAGGGGGTCGAATATGGTAAAAGTCATGATGGATATCAAAGAAAAGAGAAAAATTTAAATAAAGTAATAACACTATTCGGGTTTCTTAATTCCGAGAGGTAAGGGCATTAGCAATTAAAGAAAATTAATGATTTAATTTGAAATTGTTTGCAAGGAAATCAAAACGTATTTACATGTCGTTTAGTGGCAATAGAAATGAGTATACAGCGATAAGGACGGTGGAAGCCGTCAGCCTTCGCAACTTCCGTCCTTATCAGGAGAATATTAATTAGTTGAAAAAGCTATTTACTTGTAAAATAACAGTCGGTATGTGTGTTTAGATCGAAGCAAATATGTACGTAGAGCCGATCGGTAAAAATTAAGATTTTAAAATGTTTGAAGAAATAGAATGTATTAATATTATTTAAGTGAATAATAATATGTAGTAGTGCCGTGTGTAACTCGGGAAGTTGCGGTTAACATTTCCGGTGATAAGGTGGGCTCGAACGTGCGAACAACAGAAAGAATTGCAAAATATTAGTATTGTACTGATAAATAAAACACACAATTAGAAATTATTAACTTTATTTGAAGCAGCAAACTGCGTCGTTAACTTGTTAGGACCCGTCAGTTTCCGGCTGATAAGGAAAAGCATAAAAGGGAGAAAGAGGCAATTTGCAAAGCACAGTTGGCGTCTGAATCTCCTAGTGTGCACGTTAAGTTCGTTGCCAGCCAGTCGGAGTGTTCTTTGTTCTTTGTTTTTTGTGTGAAGAAAGTGTAGTCTGAAATTTTTGGGTAAGTACCGATTGATATTAGCTTAAAGTTTTGTAGTCTGCACGTATTAACAAAAATGAAATGTCGAATAGTTACAAGAATAGTAGTGCCGTTTTGTCAGGGAAAATCAAAAATAGTCTATCGATGTGTCTGTCTTACAACCTAGTGCCGTCTTGTCAGGGAAAATCAAAAATAGTCTGTCGATGTGCCTGTCTTACAACCGTATTACACAAAATTATGATTGTAAATTCGCGTTTAAGGAACAGCATGGAAATCTTCAATTATTTACAGTAATATTAGAATCGGGATCGAGTAATAGAAAAGGATTTTTGTCGGAAACCCTTTTTTTATTTTTTAAACTATATAGATTAAGATCAAACATACTTTTTAGAATTAAAAGTCGCTGACAGTGTTCAAAACATTTCTTTTTTCATTAGTTGTTTGCTGTTTAAACGTAGTGACTTTGAGTATTTTTAAAATATTTTACCTTAGCAGTAGAGTGACATAGCTTCCAAACAATAAATCTTTTAAACTAGAACCTAACAAAGCACTCGTAGTCTTCATACATGTAATATTGTTTGAAAAAATTTTAAAGTCGCTGACAGTGTTCAAAACATTTCTTTTTTCACTATTTGTTTTTTTTTGTTTAAACGCAGGGACTTATTATTTTTAAAATATTAATTTACCTTAGCAGTAGAGGGACGTAACACCCAAACAAGAAATCTTTTAAACTAGAACCGAACGAAGTATTCTTTATGCATGTAATAGTGTTTTAAAAAATAATTTCTCTATCGGGTATGTATAAACTGCAGTTTTGCTTGAAGTTATGCTAAAAAACTGGAAATTTAATGAAAGAAAAAATTTATCAAACGGCGAGTAGGGAAAGATGATGTATGTTCGGTTTCCACTCACATCTCGGAGTCACATAATAGTAGGAGTATACCAACAAGGGTTCGGAAACATTTTCCTCAGTCAAAATATTTTATTTTCCAGAAAATGTTTGTGTGCAACTTCTGTAGCCGTGCATTCACCAGGAAGGACAGCCTCAATCGTCATGGAGATTGCCGCTTAGCAGTCAAGATCTGCGACGTCTGCAGTGGGATTTTCAAGTCGGAGGGGGCTCTTCTTCGCCACCAGAAGGAGAAGCACCCGGCCCCCAAAAGACCAGCGAAGACCACGCAGACATCCATGGCGAAAAGAGCAAGACTCGTTTCGACAGATGGTGAGTAGTTAAAAATTGAAATTTTCTTTTAAGACTAGAATTGTTTTTAGATAACTTTGATACTAATTATTTTTTCTTATCTCTAGAACCATCTACATCAGCCACGCAGCATTGCACAACATGCCGGATAGATGTCCCAGCGAACCGATGGGGCGGTCATCTAAGGACCCTGGGACATCGGGAGAAATGCTGCGTGATGCAGGAGGAGGAAGGAGTAGAGCTGATAAGAACATCGTTCAGAAGCCGAATTGCGACGTACCGACTGACTTCAAGCCAGGATCCCACCAACGTAAAGCAGTATCTACAGCATCAGAAACAAAAATTCGTCAAGTTGGTGGGAGACATCTGCGCAAAGTATGAACAGCTTAAGGTCGGTCTGGAGCTTTTCGGCCGCTTCCTCCTGCAGTCGAACGAGTCAGAGGAGGTGAAGTCCTTCAACACCAAATACCAGCTGGTGAGCAGGGCTACGGACTTAGAGGAGCTGTTTGACCAGTTTATCGCTATCCTGGACCGAAAGTATGGAGAATTTATGGAAAAGGATAGTGGTAAGTGTAAAACTATTGCAAATTTTTTTAAAACTTTAATATTTCTTACTAATACCTATTTCTATTGTTACAGGGTGGGCGCTCCAACAACTCCTCCACTTAGAATTAGGTATCAACAAGATCCAGCCTCTAAAGCCATCTTCCTACATCCCGCTGCCAAAGGAGATTGAAGCAAAGAAAGCTGTTCTAAACATTCAAAACGCAGATCAGAAGTGTTTCATGTGGTCAGTCCTAGCTGCCTTACATCCTTTGGATCGAACTCAACATGCAGAGAGAGTCGCGAACTATCTGCCTTTTGAGAACGAACTGGACTTTACAGGTATAGAATTTCCGATTAAACTTATCGACATCGCTAAGTTTGAGCGACTCAATAATATTTCTATTAATGTCTATGGACTGGAGAAACTGTTCGAAGATGGTAAAAATAGTATTGAAGTCGTGGGTCCCTTATACTTTACAAAATCTCGTAATAGGGAGCGACACGTAAATTTGTTAGTAATCAGTGATGACTATGGAAATAGTCATTACTGTTTAATAAGAAGTTTATCTCGCCTGATCTCAAGTCAATTATCCCTACATCATGGTGTTAAGTATTTATGTGATGGTTGTTTATCATATTTTGATTCAGAACAAAAATTAAAGACTCATCAGGAGCACGATTGCGGGCACGTTTTAGCTAAAGTCCCAACGACAAATTTAAAAAAAAATAAATATGGTGAAGAGATTCCCGAGAATATTTTGAAATTTACAAACTTTGAAAAAAAATTAAAAGTGCCTTTTGTTGTTTATGCCGATTTCGAAACGATCCTTGAACCCCTGGATACAGAGGAAAATGCGCAGGATCCCGATACGTCATACACGGTGAGAACGCACAAACATGTTCCGTACTCGTTCGGTTACTACATCAAATGTGACTTTGACGATGCTCATTCGATTTACCAAAGTTATAGAGGTCCGGATGCTCACAAAGAATTCGTAAAACGATTAGAGATTGATTGTAAATCAATCTATAATCGCTTTATGAAGGAAGTAGTACCCATGACACCTATTTCTGCGGAACAAGAGAGGGAGCATCAAGAAGCTAGGGTGTGTCATATTTGCGAGAAGCCATTTGATGTAGCGTTAAACGATCGTGTGCACGAACATAATCATACAGACGGCTCCTATCGAGGCCCCGCGCACTCTGTATGCAACCTGAATTACAAAATCCCTCAATTTATACCCATCTTTTTCCATAACATGTCCAACTTTGACTCCCACCTGTTTGTTAAGGAATTGGCTTCCAACGAAGAAAAGTTGGATGTTATCCCCCAAAACAAGGAAAAGTATATCTCCTTTACTAAACATGTTTTGGTGGATAACATCGAGAACAGAGATGGTAAACAACATCAGGTATTTTTAAAATTACGCTTCCTCGACAGTTTTCGTTTCATGGCCAGCAGTCTCGATAAACTGAGTCAAAATTTAAAACCAGAACAATGTCGAGAAGTGAGAAAATATTTCGCGGAAGAAAATAAGTTTCAGCTTATTCGACAGAAGGGTGTCTTCCCATATAATTACGTGGATAGTTTCGCGAAATTGAATGACACAAAGCTTCCATCACAGAAAGACTTTTATAACCAACTGAAAAAAGAAGATATCAGTAACGAGGATTACAAGCGTGCTGGGGCTGTATGGAATTTATTTGAATGTAAAACTTTAGGCGAATATTCCGATATTTATTTAAAATCCGACGTATTATTGTTAACAGATGTTTTTGAAAGTTTTAGAGACGTGTGCCTTAACACTTACGGTCTAGATCCTGCGCAGTACTTCACGGCGCCCTCTCTTGCGATGGACGCCGCACTCAAGTCCACATCAATTTCCTTGGAATTACTGACAGATCTAGACATGGTACATTTCTTTAAACACGGTATTCGCGGTGGGGTCAGTCAGTGTAGCGTTAGAAAAGCTTTTGCAAATAATAAATTTATACCTCATTATGACGCTTCCAAACCTACTTCCTACATCATGTATTTGGACGCTACCAACCTCTATGGTGCGGCTATGTCTCAATATTTACCAACGGGGAATTTTAAGTGGTTAGATGAGACCGAAATTCAAAGTTTAGATTACATGAATGTCGCGAACGATTCTAAAACTGGCTATATATTAGAGGTAGATTTAGAATACCCCGAACAGTTGCATTATTTACACAACGAACTACCCTTTTGTCCACAATCAATAGCTCCACCAGAATCAAAATTCCAAGATATTGAAAAATTAATTCCAAATTTTAAACCTAAAAGTAAATATATAATTCATTACCAAAATTTGCGTCAGGCTTTAGATTATGGGCTTAAGCTCACCAAAATTCATCGCGTTATATCTTTTGACCAATCACCGTGGCTAAAGAAATACATTGACCTAAACACAGCGATGCGCAATCAAGCGCAAAATAAGTTTGAAAAAGACTTTTTCAAACTTATGAACAACGCCGTGTTTGGGAAAACAATGGAAAATGTGGAGAAACGGGTAGATGTTAAACTTGTTTCTCATTGGGAAAATATTGGTAGAAGGTTGGGAGCCGAAGCGTTAATTTCAAAACATCATTTTAAAGATCGCACTATTTTTAACGAGAACCTGGTAGCCATCCAGATGAAAAAACAAAAAGTCACATATAATAAACCGATTTACGTGGGTTTCAGCATCTTGGAAATATCCAAGACGATTATGTATGACTTTTTGTACGGGTATATCAAGCCAAAATACGGCAACAACGCGGTATTACTCTACACTGACACCGATTCCCTTGTGTTAAAAATTACAACCGAAAATTTCTATAGCGATATGGCACAAAATTTAGATAGATTCGACACGTCTAATTTCTCACAGGAAAATCCACATGATGTTCCTGTAAACCAGTCAATTTTGGGCAAAATGAAAGATGAGTATGCAGGAAAAATCATTTGGGATTTCTACGGTACCGGGGCGAAAGCATATTGTGTTAATGTGGAGGGAAAGTTAACCAAAAAAGCTAAGGGAGTTCCGGACTACGTCACCCAATCCGAACTAACTCTGGACGAGTATAGGGAGGCGGTTGACGTAGAAGGAACTCAGATTCATCGTCAGATGAACACTTTCCGTTCGCATTTACACGATATGTATGTCGAACTTACAAATAAGGTAGCGCTATCACACGCGGACGATAAGCGTTACCTTATTCCCGGCGACTTGGAGAACACGCTTGCTTGGGGTCATAGAGATATTGAAAAGTATAAGGAATCATCGGAAATTCCATGAGCGAAGACTGATCACGGGCAGCTAACTTTCCTTTAATCCCCTTTGGTAGCTAAATGTATGACTTTAGAGGCTGTGATATTAGATTAGGAATATATGTTATTTATTTTATTATTTATTGTATTAATTTATTTCCACTCTATTTATTGTATTAATGTATTTCACCCTAGTCTACCCTATTTATTGTATTCATTTAGTTACTGTATATGTATATTTTACCTAAGTTTACCCTAGTTTTATTTTTCTATTATTTGTTTATATGTATATTTTACCCAAGTTTACCCTATTTTTTTTATTTTTACATTGTTTGTTTATATGTATATTTTACCCAAGTTTACCCTATTTTTTTTTGATTTTTCTATTGTTTATTATTTTACTCTATTTACAGACCACTGTTCGGTCACATTTTGTGTTTTTTTCACTTTTTTTACACTTTAATAAATTTTTGTGTTTATATTGGTGTTTTATTTCCTTAGTTAGAACAAAGAAAAACAAATTAACGTTAGACTATTTATTTAGTAACAGTATAATATTCAATATTAAGCTTATACAATTCATAAACATGTTTTGCAAATAGGTGTATTAACTTCTCGGTCCATCGAAATAGATACTTGTCTGTTGTGGCATCTTCAAACTTGAGACTTCTCTTCTCACCATTGCGATGAAACACTAGCGTGTACTGTCCAATTATCATAAATATATCTACCCAATGGGTATTGAAACAATCAAAAGTGCTTAAAAATTCTTCAAATTCCTCACTAGAGAAAGAAATTTTGCCATAACCAATAGTATCCAAAATTACTTGTTTGCGTTCCTCTTCGGACGTAGTAAAAATAACAGTTATAAAGTCATCAATCTCGTAAACTCGGTTCGGCTTAGTCTGAAGAACTTTCGCTGGAACATCAGGACATCTAGAGGACGATTCAAACACCTTATCCCAGCCGGAAGAGGAGGAGGAGGAGGAGGAGGCCGCCATTGGTAAGTTGAAATGGTAAGTTTCGAAAACAATCTAACCACAGATTTATATTCTTGGTAAAACTTAATATCTCTTTTCAGCTTGCGTATTTTTTTCAAATGCTCGTCTAATCTAACTGACAAGTCGACTGTCTTTGTCATAAGCTCGAGACTAAATGATCAAATTTCTCAAGGGGGGCCTAATAATATAGGATAAAATTAAACAGGGAATACAGTTTAACTTCTTTATTTAGGTAAAAAATCATAAATATATTCATACAAAATTTTTGAATTCTTAGCACTACAAATACAATATTCTAAAGCATGATAAGAACAAGTGGTTTTACTTAGAGCTAATTTCGGTACAGCAACACTGTCCCCAGTAAATTCTAAATTAACAATATCGGGTATATGCTTAAGATATTTCATCGTGGAAAAAGTTTCCAGTAAGAAGGTCTTCTTTACATGCCCCTTCACATAGATAACATCAACATCCCGGAGATCGTTGTAGATAATACGGTGAAGTTCATTGTAATCGGTTTCGCCGGAATTGTAGTATAAACCATGTCGGTTCCCATATAGAAACATCACTTGCTTCTGGCAATCATAGGACAGCTCATAAAACGGCTTAACGGGTTTGAAAAGATAGTTCCGTATTTGCTTTCCATCGTAAATAGCCAATTCTTTAGCTTGAAATTCTGGAACGCTGAATCCCTGAACGTCAACCACAACAAACTTCATCGTGCTGAGAGGGTTGAATAGTAACTGATTACAACAGATCACGTACTTGACCTGTTAAAGCCTGATACTCGAGAACTCGATCATGAATAATTATACAAAAGGCTCGTGACTCCTTCGAGAAGTTTTCGGAACTTTGAAACTCCAACTTAACGTCAATAGTATTACTCTTGAGGGCTCCATTTTGTTTGGAGCAGTCAATAACAAATAGGGCTCTGCCAGCGAAAGCGAGAAAATCCAAGAGCGGCTCCGACCGTTGTTTTCCCAAATAGGTTTTTTGAAAGTCCGTATACATCTGATAGGCTTCTGCAAACTGTCTATTGGCAAAGTTTAGGTTTAACGACTCATAGGGGTAAACTTCAGAATTCAAATACAATTTGACGTCGGTGATGTTTAAATTATCAAAGTAGGTACAATCAGCGTCAAAGTTATCTTTTCGCTTCTTCATAAAAAATACAATGACGTATCGGGCTCTCTCAGACATGGTCTTAACGGTCCAAATATCACGCTTTGTTGTTCTCAAAGCAGGCAGTTCATGTAGTTCCCAGTTTCTAAATGGAATATATATCGGTTTGTTCTTGGCAATTTCATCCAAAAGCCTTAATTTCACTGCATCACTCGGGTAAATATGCTTCACTTTCAACTCAACCGTTTTTAAGGTTATTGTCGCCTTCTTAGTACCAGTGGACTTGTAGCAGTTGTCATCATGACGAGCACGAACCAGTTTAATTTTCTGTTTACCCATTAATACATTGTGGTAATCGGCAAACACGCCAAACAATAGGGAAAGGGGGATACGAAAATTAAAGTCTTTGGATGTTTCATCCAAGGTCTTGACAGTTCCACTTGGCCAATTCCATCCAGCTATGTCTAGAGCCCGACTTTCCTGCTCATTTAAACATAGCAGATTTTTAACGGTGCTAACAATACCAGGATCTCGAATCTTTTCAATCTCCTTGCCATTAACTTCATAGGAAATGTTGTCAAAGAGAAAGGCTCCGGCATTATTGGTTAGATCGCAAGTACCGGTCTTACCAGTGGCATCTGCTTCCACCTTAAATGTGCCCTCGATGTAGAGTTGAGCTTCACTCATATCCAAAAAGACATCTTGCTGATTGATAACAATCTCGATTTCGTCATTGTTATTAAAGGAGTTGGTAAAGGGGTGATAAGTGTGCCATTCTTCGCGAATGACCGACTCATCACTCTTGATCTGATTGAAGATTTGAAGTTTTTCTGACATGGTAGCCGTAAGGACTGCTTATAGACTGCAAATATAAGATATTTGAAAACGTGAGTGACCCCTTCGACTTCTGACCACTGAATGATCTGCCGACTGAGGTATTAGTGTTTAAATACCTTTTAAATACTAGAACCATTTCGTCTAAGTTCTAATCGAATTACTACTTCTTCACCTCGAAAATTAAGAGGTCTAGAATCCTGGTCTACTAGCGTGAGAGTGATGTTATAGATGCTTTTCTGGTTCACAGGTAAATAGATTAGATTCCTTGGCTCGATATTTATACTGTAGCCGGGGTCAACAGTTGGTGAAAATTCGTACAGAGTATGTGAGGGATTATTTGTGTAATACGAGCCGGAAATGATGTTACACTCTACTCGAATAGTAACAACTTGTATAATTTCCACAGGTTGATCTGATTCGTGGGATTTACCAGACTTTAACAGTTGAGGTGAAAATCCCAACACCTTTGCAATACTGTCTTTTGGTTTAAAGTTTATGTCGTAGACACTGGTTAACTCGCACTTTAACGTATTGTTATTGGGTTTAAGCGATAAGATACGATTCCGTTCGTCTGCGGGAGCACTGGGATCTAGGAGCTTACGTTGTAGAAACTGCTCGATATCTTCCAACTCGTAGGACCCTGTTGGTATTTCCAATACTCGTTCCTCCTGATTATTGACAATATAATAAAACTTGTTTCGTCCCTCTTCTATATTGGGAATCGTGTTCCAAGTGTTTAGCGAAATTAATGCTAACGAGTAATCAAACCTGGAATCGAGCTCTATGGGAGGTACAAAGTATGCTTCAAGTCGATGAGAGCGACCTTTTAACGTGAATGTCTGTGACATGACTGCGAGCAATAAGCATCAACACCTGCATTTATAAAGTTTCATTGTAGAGAAATGCTAGAGCAAGATGTCCACAATTGGTCATTCCATAATCCTGATACTGATCGGAATTAAAATAGATTTTCACATTTTTCATGTACCTAACAAATTCCTTGGGTGGTTTCAAGTTGCCAAAACTATCGAAATAAACAACTCGATTACCGTGTTTCTTGTAAGCTACCCAATGTGTTCCGAAGCCTGTGTTCCGATCCAAATTAATAACACCACACTCTGTTTTGAGGGGTGCGTTCGGTAAAGTGTTTCGCATAAATACTCCTCTAAAATGCGGTATTTTTAATCGAGTGACGTACGACTTAATATCATGATCGGATAACGGTTTTTCAGGTAGCTTTATTGGTAGTTTTTTGGCAGTTTTCGTAAAAACAATCCATAGCCAGTTTTGTGTTTCTTTAAATACATGTCGCTACCCTTTTTTCCCAATGCAATCGCTTCCATTGTTTCGTTGTGTCGTTTCGATTCTTTCAACTTCTCCTTGGCACTTTGAGCGTCATTAACGGCCTTAGGTATCCCCGCGGCGCCTCCGCTGAGTGCTCCCAGGGCACTAAGTCCTGCAAATATGGGAATAAGTGGTAGAAACCCACCCTGTTTCGGTAAGGGTATTATTCGTGGTACGTTGATCCTCTTACGTCCTCCCACCTTCTTGACCGTTACTCGCGCAGCTTTAAGTATTTTACTGAGAGTCCTTTTCTTCCTAACATCACCAGTACCCGTATGTCGAAGTTGTTTCTTAAGCAGAGTGACCACTGATGATAGGGGTTTCATCTTCTTCTTGCGAGCACCCAACTTGCGTTTCACCTTCTTGCCAGCACCCAACTTGCGTTTTACCTTCATAGCGTTCGTTACTAACCACGCTGAAGCTTTTTCACCCAAACTGGAATCGTTTGCCTTTACTCGTTCCCAAGCTCGGTTCTCCAACACTCGATCGGCTCTATGTCTTTGTTCCAACTCTGTCGACTTGGCGTATTCGATATCGTGATCGCGACAAGCACTATCCAATTTGTTCTTTGGTCGATCGCCTCGAGCCAGTCGCTCTTGAAGTTTGGTTCCCGGTCCGCAATAGGAATAACCAGGCAAATGAAGCTCGAACGGGAGCTTGTTGATAGCTGTATTTAACACACCTGCACCCTGCAGAGTCTTCATTCGTAATGAAGCCCTGGGAGGGTGTAGAGTAGTATTTATAGAGATGCGTCAAGAGAAGCAGAAACTCAAAATCCAAGTTTATAATTGCGATATGAAAAAAGAAAAGTGTCTCAGTAGCAAACATGGTCAACTTTTGCCTTCTACAATTCGAGCGTTAATCTGTGGTCCGAGTAATTGTGGCAAAACCAATGTAATGATTAGTCTTTTGATTGATGAAAATGGTTTAAAATTCGAGAATGTGTACGTGTATTCTAAATCTCTACAGCAAGACAAGTACGACTTTCTTCAACAGGCTATGAAACATTCCCGTTTAGGCTATTTCGGCTACAGCGATAATGATGAAGTTTTAGATCCTGCCAGTGCCCGACCTCACTCTGTATTCATATTTGATGACGTAGCATGTGAGAAGCAGGATAAAATACGTAATTATTTTTGTATGGGCCGACATCATGCGATTGATTCATTCTATTTATCGCAAACTTACTCGAAAATACCCAAACAGCTGGTTCGTGACAATGCCAATGTATTAATTTTATTTAAGCAGGACGACTTAAACTTGAAACATATCTACGACGATCACGTTAATACAGACATGACATTCGATGCATTTAAACATATTTGCTCCGAATGTTGGAAGGATCGGTATGGTTTCCTAGTAATGGTGAAAGACAATGATATTGCTAAAGGTCGATATCGTAACAAGTTTGATACATATATCATACCCTAAACCCTCGGGACTCAGTGTGACACTTGACGTTCTAGAAGCTAGATGTGTTAAGTCTCGAGAAACAGGGTCTGTTTAGTAGTTGTTTTAGCTGTTTCCTAGCTGTTTTTCCCGAACAGGGTCTGTTTTTTAGCTGTTTTTCCCGAACAGGGTCTGTTTTTTAGCTGTTTTTCCAGAACAGGGTCTGTTTTTAGCTGTTTTTCCAGAACAGGGTCTGTTTTTTAGCTGTTTTTCTAGAACAGGGTCTGTTTTTTCGCTGTTTTTTTTCCCGAACAGGGTCTGTTTTTTAGCTGTTTTTCCAGAACAGGGTCTGTTTTTTAGCTGTTTTTCCAGAACAGGGTCTGTTTTTAGCTGTTTTTCTAGAACAGGGTCTGTTTTTTAGCTGTTTTTTCCAGAACCGGGCCTGTTTTTTAGCTGTTTTTCCCGAAACAGGGTCTGTTTTTTAGCTGTTTTTTCCAGAACCGGACCTGTTTTTTAGCTGTTTTTCCCGAAACAGGGTCTGTTTTTAGCTGTTTTTCCAGAACAGGGTCTGTTTTTTTAGTATGTCTACCCCCATGAGCCAGCTCGATAAAGACGTTAAACGTAGGATTATCCAAGCTGCACGAACAATAAGAAAGAAGTATTTAGCATTAAAGTTGGAGCGAGGCGAAGAAGATGAAGCTCTTAATAAATTCTTAATGCCTATTACCGATCCTCTGAATAAGCTTGTGAGTGCTTCCGCCGCCACTGCGAAATCTAAGAAACGTAAGATTAAAGTGGAAGAGAGTGTTGGTGTAAAACCCAAAGTTAAACCGTCCAAACCTCCTGTAAAATTTTTAACCGAGGAAACTCACTACGGGGATGTTGCTGCTGCTGCTGATGATGATGATGATGCTGTGTTTGAAGAACCAGCTCAGAATCCTGCGGAACACATAAGACAGAATTTTGAAGATTCTCTTCAAAAATCTGAAGTGTTTGAGACTTTTATCGAGCAGTATCCGAAGATTGCTCAAGACTATCTGAAACTATATTGGACGGACTCTACCGAAATAGATGCTAACAGCCTGAAATATGATTTGGTGACTGATTCTTGGAGCTTAGGTTCAGAACCGGTTAATTTCTTAAAGAATGGCGATATTCAAGTTGGCCCCCTTACGTATAAAGGAACTCTGGGACTATACGATTTATTGTTTCTCAAGGTTCCTCAATTTAATACCGCTGCCGATGAAGAACAATACAAAGATATTTTAAAGCGATCAGATTTATACTTGAAAGACAATGGTCAGTTGAAAGGTAATAGATCCCACAAATACAATGCCATTGTGAAACCACTAATTTCGAAAGGTTCTACCAGTAAAATTCCTTCGCCCGGGGTTAGAATAGCGACCAGATCGAAGTCTGAGAAATCTGGATCTGTGAAATCTGGATCTGCCTTAATGGAATACAGCGAAAAACCCAAAGAATATGTCTACTATGATGACGTAAATGAGCTGGTTGACAGGTTAAAAAAGCTAGACGCTTCCAATCAGGTTGGCAACAATAATAACATGAACGAGATTTGGAGCATTTTGAACGAATTGGAACACCTTGGAGTAATTGAATTCTATAAATAAGTTTGTTAAAGCTGTTATGCCTTAGTACCGCAGTAATCATGAATAAGTTTGGACGTTCCTTGCCCACGTCGTCTAATCAGAAGAGAGTGAGAGTGTTGCAAGCACCCAACTTGATCACTCTTACAAAAGATGGTGATTACAATATTCGAGATCATCGGCTTTGTAACGTTAAATCACCAGCAGATATCGCTGATGCTGTAAATAAAAAGTTTGTAGAGAGTATGCTAACTTCACTTTCTACTACCATTGATAGATCGCTGAATGATGTTGAGACAAGTAACGGGGTTGGAACAAAAAGTAAACAACTCTAACGGTAGTATTGGAAAGCAAATGGAGGCATTTACAAAAACTAATAAGGGTTCTGTAGACTCGGTATCCAACCAACTTAAGCTGCTTGACAACAAATTAAAGAGCGAGACTTTAGTTTTGAATAAAAACCTGGATCGCCTATCTACCCAATTCAAGGATCTCGAAAAACGCCTAAAAGTTTACACCAATCAGGCTATTCAAAATGCTCTCAGACCAGTTAGGACGGATGTGGGAAAGATTCGTGAAGAACTCTCCAAATTATTACAAACAGTTGATTTGCTAAAGAAAGGATCTTCCCGTCCACCAACTGTTTAAAATGTAGACGTATATAATTCGATATCTTGCTGCAGAACCTCATTCTTTGAGAAATAATGGCCAAGGGCATTACGAAGGCGAGAGAACAAGTTGTTAAGGAGTTACATAAACCCGCTAGAATCAAATTTAAACGTCGCAGATTTATCCAGTATGGTTTAGACGATACGTTTGCCTCCGATCTTGCGCAGCTCGATCAGTACGCTCGTGAAAACAAGGGATTTAAATACATCTTGGTTGTAATTGATTGCTTTTCAAAATTTCTCTGGACCCGGCCTCTAAAGTCAAAAAATGCTCAGGATGTGACTAATGCCATGGATCATATACTCAAACAGTCTCGGAGGATTCCGAAAAAGCTGATGACAGATAATGGGAAAGAGTATTACAACGCGAGCTTTCAAAGTCTTATGAAGAAGCATGGGATACATCATTACAGTACCTTTAGTATTTTAAAGGCTTCTATTGCTGAACGAGTAATTCGAACGCTCAAAGAACACCTGTTTAAGTTGTTTACCTTGAATGGTAATCATAAATGGATCGACTTGTTGGAACAAGTTACAAATACTTACAATAACACCAAACATCACACAATCCACATGAAACCGAAGGATGTTAGCAAGAGTAATGAGAAGAAAATATTGAACTCGGTTTATAGTCGTTTAAAGGTTGTGGGAAAGCAAAAATTCAAAGTTGGCGACATTGTTCGCATCAGTAAGGCTAAGCACGTGTTTGAAAAGGGTTATGTACCTAATTGGACCACTGAGTTGTTTAAAGTATCTCAGGTTAAGATTACAAATCCAACGACTTATTTGCTCGAGGACACGAGCGGTCAACCCATTAGTGGTGGATTCTATGAAGAGGAATTGCAAAAAACCAAACAATCTGATGTATTTCTTATTGAACAAATTTTGCGTAAAAAGGGCAAAAAGATGTATGTAAAATGGCTTGGGTTTGATAAGTCTCATAACAGTTGGATAGATATAGTGAAGGATGTGGTTTAAACGCTCGTTCTTTGTATAAATAGACAGAATTTTTCCAGCTTTCGATCAGTTAAAACTATGCCGTATTGCAAAGAGTGTGATAGTGAAATTTTATCTCATAGTGCTCATAACCGCACTCTAAAACATAAGCAGCAATGTAGTGAGAACTTGTACTCTCAGGTAAAATTAGTTCGAACTGCTTTTAAACAACGGATACTAACTTACCATCTGACAAGTGACTTACATTCGACTGATGTTAAGCAATATTTAGAAGATCTAAAAGATACGGTTATTACTTTACTCACCGATCCTTTAAAGACTTATCCCCAGCTTAAAGTTAATATGGAGCTATATGGTCGTTATCTGTTGGCATCCACACAAGAACAAGACATAAAATCGTTTAATACAAAATTTAGTGTTATTTCCCCCAACACTAATTTGGAGGACTTTTACAGCGAATATCAGATCTCTCTAGTGAAAAAAGCTTCCGAATTCACCGAGATGGGAAGTGGATGGGCGTTATCCAAACTACTGTTTCTCGAACTTAACATCAATAAATGTGGAGTGGGGGTATAGTTTCCTCTAAACTCATACTAATCCTAGTACGTTGGCTGACGTCATTATTTTCGTGCGAACCATGGCCAGTAAACGTTGTACCGCTCCTGCTGCTGCTTCTGAGGTGATGGAAGACAACGACGACAGTTCCCGAAGCTCATCACCCTATTGGACGTATTTGGACAGTATGATTCTCCGAAGTAACCGAGAAATTCGCAACGAGAAGAAACTCTTGGGTGAATTTTGCTATCCTACTGGCAATTTTACAGTAATTGTGGGCCTTAGTATTGCCAGGGGGATGATGCCAAGTGTAAAACTAACCACAACAACAACAACAACAACACCCGAACATCTTCAGCTCTCCCTCTGCCATTCTGATTGGATCGAGTTTTTGGAGATTATCGACAAGATGATTGCCGATACTGATGGAAGTGTGACAACAACGCAGATGTCTTCATCGGAAAATTTTACCGTATCCAGTGCTATTCTTTTGAACGATCGATTATTTAGACTCAAGATTAATGATGATGATGTAACTTTCACGTTTTCTTACAATGATATAAATTCTATTGTTAGCATTAGGCATTTAATTAACTATAGATTAAAGTTAGTCGAACGTTTACAATTTAGAAGCTATTCTGACGATACTTTGCAGTATGCAAAATGTTTTGTTACTATTAAGGATACCTTTTTTGAAATTGTAACCAATCTCTGTAATTTAAACCCATCTGAACAAAGTTATTACATGTTGGAATTATTGCATTACAACCTGCAAAAATTGTTAGATGACTTTGATAAACTGTATATGTATTCTGATGACTTATAATAATAAATCTTTTACAACTCTCGGTTCCTTTATTTTTTTTTTCCTCTCACCCTTATCCTACTGTTCCTCATAAAACCACTCGATTTCCGGCAGAGTTTTCATAGTTGTTCCGACGTTCCTTGCAGTCAGTTGTAACCTGTTCAGACCTGTCGTGACTTGTTACATAACCTTAAAACACACGTCTTTGAGTCTCATAAGCGTGTCTGTGCAAGATGTCAAAAGAACGTCAGGAAGTTTGCATCGATCTTCAAGGTTACCCCTTAGCCAGTGGGTTTATACCGAAGGAGTTGGCTGTGTATGATGGCGTACGATTTTGCAGCTTTCTCTTCAAACCTCCGTATGGCAGGAAATTTTTAAAGCCTGAAGATCTCAAGATTGTCGAATATTTGGAGGAAAACTACCATGGACTAATGTGGGAGTCTGGCTGTTTGGACTTGAATCAATTTGAAAGTGTTTTACGTAACATATGGCTTCAGTATGACTCTCCTAAATTTCTGGTTAAGGGCGATTTAAAGGCAGCTTGTTTAAAGCAGATTTTTGATTCTTCCCTTATATTTAGTATTCCTTTAAAGACCGAACCTAAATTAAGTAAATATAAGAAAGTTGTGGAATGTTTCCACCATAAGGACTTTAATGTTTGGCATTGTGCCTGTAATAATGCTAAGTTATTGTATAATTTCCGACATTGTTTTTTAAATGATCTGGAATAAAAGTATATAACAGATTTTGTTTGTTTTATTTCTTAGTATAGCTCGATTAGTCTAAGTAGAAAGCCGTTGTAAAATGGCTGGTCGCAGTGTAGATTGTACTGATTGCTTAGACGACGGTCTCGGCTTTATTCGTACTTTTGAAGAACGACTGATCACGTTTGCAAATTGGACCAATAAAGTTAGTCCTAAAGACCTAGCACAGGCTGGTTTTTATTACACTCAGCGATTGGATATCGTTCAATGTGTCTTTTGCCGCTGTGACTTTACTGATTGGAAAGAGGGAGATGATCCGCTAGCCGACCACTACAAGTACTCCCAACATTGTCCGTTAGCTAAAGTATTGTGGAAGTGTCGCCAACTGAAAATGGCAGTTCCACCATCATCATCACCCCAAAGCTTGAAGAAGACGAAGATACAACAGCAGGAGCCGCTCCCAACTCTCCATGTTAGTTCTCTGTTCTTAATACCGCTTTTGGTACTATCGTACAGCGGACTGATACACATATACGACCTTATAAATCTCTATCATTCCAAGTTTTAAATCATTTTGACATCAGTCATGGCAGCGTTAAGTTCGACCTACATTCTGCTCGTTGCGGTAGTGCAAAACGTCTTCTACGTATACATGCCAAATAATGTTAAGGATGCCGCCATCATGATTGAAACCGAGGATTTTCCCTCCAATAATACGTGGCTGCATATGGTTTACGAAAGAATAGACCATCAGCAAACACCTGTTTTCTCTATGAAGATTCCTACGACAGCAGCAGCAGCATCAAGCAACCTTCTTCGCTACAAAGTAAAGTTCGTCTTTCGAGATAACACCGTTGGCGAAACCGATTGGAAGACAATACTTCGTGGGGATACATTAACTAGCACACCATCATCATCAAACTCAGTTTTGAATTTACTTATATTTATAACTATAGCTTGTTCATTATTGTTAAGTAATGTAATATTTAATATTTGTAAGACAATTCGACAACATTATTAATTAAAACCGATTTTTTTTTCCTACATCGCATTTTCTTTATCTACATCCGCTACCTATGATGCGGTTACCATGCATAAATTAAAACAAGTGTTCACCTTATCGACCGGAAATGGCAACCACAAAGCCAGCCTTATCACCGGAAACTGCTAACCGCAGCTTCCTATGTTTCACGCGGCACTAATACATATTTTTGCTGTTATTAGTCCATAAAATTCAATCAAATAATATTCATAGTTTCTATAATTAAATTAAAAAATTTCCTATGTCCAGTGATGTAAAAATTTTGAGATCTAATTTTTTACTAGTTCCGATGATCTAATACCTATTTTTCTATTACCAAATCCCCTAATATTCATAACTTATATAATTAATCCAAAATTTACTATACAGGGTGATGTAAAAATTTTGAAATCTAATTTTTTTCTCAAAGTCGAGATTTTTGAAAACTAATTTGACAAATCGAAAGATCTGCTCCGTCACTATCCCCCATGCGAATTTCGGCTCTCCACCATCAGCCGTTAGGTCGCTAATCGCAAAAAACTATATCTCCGGAACCCTAAGGCCGATCGACGCCAGTCTTTTTTTAAACGTCTTCGGACACCGCCCTGAATACGTGACGTATCTTAAATTTTTATTCTGACGTTTAACACGTGACTGGTGACAGTTGACAGGTCTTCAATGACAGGTGACAGCCGCCATACTTTTACACATGTCTTATGACGTCATTTTGAACACGTGACCTACGTCAAATTTTAATTTTGGCGTTTCAAAAGTGACAGGTGACAGTTGACAGATCTTAAATGACAGGTGACAGCTTTCATGCTTTTACACATGTCTTATGACGTCATTCTGAATACGTGACGTATGTCAGTTTTTTATTTTAACGTTTCATAAGTGACAGGTGACAGTTGACAGATCTTAAATGACAGGTGACAGCTGACATGCTTTTACACATGTCTTATGACGTCATCCTTCATACGTCACGTATGTCAAATTTTAATTTTGACATTTGACAAGTGACAGGTGACAGTTGACAGGTGACATTTGACAGCTGCGCGCGCAGGTTGGGTTTGCTGACGTAAGATCCAGTGACGTAGACTTCGATGACGTACTTAAAATTTGCGCATGCGCAAAGGTGGCTGAGATATGACGTCATAGATCACAAGATAAGATCCCGCCGGCGGGCGGTGGGGGCAGAACTCCCAAAGTATATCTACTAACATCAAAATTCTCTTCGATTTTCTAAAGAAAACTACATTTTATTGCAATAGCCATTTTATGTGGTTGTTCAAACATGCAACTGCACGACGCCGACGATCAGATATATCCACTTAGCCATGACAAAACTGAATAATAATAATGGGTGGCTGTAAACAATTCGCCACAAACCAGAAACATAATATTAAAGACCAGAAAAAATAATTGTTTACAAATTTGTAAAATTCTATCATTTATCCTGAATTCAATTGTTTTCCATGGCAAACTTAACAATATTTTGAGGCTTCATTCCGTTATTTTTTAAACAGCTATAATTTAATTGTTTGTCATGGCTAACTGAATATTTGATCGTCGCGCAGTTACATGTTTCATCAAACCATAACAAATGGCTATAGCAATAAAATGCAGTTTTCTTTAGAAAATCCAAGAGAATTTTGATGTTGTGATGCACCGTTGGATTCGTAATAAAAAACTACATCTAATTATACTTTGAAAGTGTTATAGTTGTATTTAATTTTTTAAAGTTATTATCAAAAAACTGATTTAGTCAACTTTGAACGCTCTGGTAAGACAAATGAAAGGTGATAAAATTGTGCAGGTATTTTTGTGCAGATGTAAACGTCTATTAGAACGATTTAAGGTGGGTCATGGCACTCTAGTTTAAAACAAAAAATTTGTTTTAAAAATGGTAAATTGACACAAAAAGTAATAAAAATAATACAGTTGTACGTAAAATGATCTCTATATTCCAAAAATCAAGAAATATACAGGGTGTCTCATTTAAAAATCTAAAGTTGGTGTCACTTCCGGCTAAACCGGAAGTCGTCGAAATTTGACAAGTATGTACCTCGAAAAGTGACTTTTTATCAGCCTATGACTCCTGCCAAGTTTCATCTTGTTCGATTAAAAACTAAACAAATGGCAGCCGGAAAGTGATCTCGTTGACACCCGGTATATATATATATATATATATATATATATATATATATATATATATATATATATATATATATATATATATATATATATATATATATGTATATACAGGGTGTTATGGAAATCATTTAATATATTGGAATGGGTGACTCCTGGAATAGTCTACAGACATATCCAATACTTTTTTTTCTTAAATCGAACATTTTAAAAATTTTCAAAAATACCCTAAAACCAGTCTATATTCGGCGCACCTGGCTAAGCGAGCACATGGTCCGACATAGCGCTTGACAGAAAATTAGGCGCGAAAAACTTAAAACAATTGAATTTGTTGTATCGTTGCCAGACATATTATAAATCTTTAAGAATAATTTATTTTCTGCTATTAACCGTAATTTAAGACAAAGGTAAAACAAATTTAAACCTTTTTCGATGAAAAACAAAAAAAAAATAGTAAAAAGACGACTGCAAAATCAATCCTTTTTGTCAGTAGCCTTAGTTTTAACTAATATTTATAACACCCTATTATTACATTACTAATAAGATAAGCAGTATTTCCACCAGTTTAAACTTTCTGCTAAGAAGTTAAAAATCAAAACGAAAAACACTATCTGAGCACAACTACATAGTATTTAGTATTTATTTACTATTTATTTGGTTTCAAAGAATGATACTTATCTAGTAGGGAATAGGTATGTTGAAAATGTCTTTAATTATTTGCTTCCAATCCAAACAAGCGTGCGTACGCAGCGTATTGTCCAGAACCAGTTGAAGGATATTTGATAGGATTATTTTAATAAACACTGGAATTAAATACAAACGAATTTTTTATCGTTAATGAGCAAAAGTAAAAATTATCAGCTTAAACAAAAGACTTTGTTGAACACGAACACACTACACTAATTACTTAAAACTTTCTTCTCAAGTTAAACAAGAAAACAGTATTGATATCATTAAAGCTTTGGAAACGGGGCTTATTCCAGGGACGGCTCTAACCTAGTTGGAAATAAAATTAGGATCCGATTTGAAAATAAAATACAAATATTTATTTACTCACTCTGTGTAATTTGAAAATGCGAAATACGAAAATACTTTGGTAAAAGTAATATAACATTCAGGGTGTCTAAAAAGTCTTAGTATGGGTAAATATCTTTGCTATATTGCTCTTAACGACTATCTAAATCGGAACGCCTGAAGATTAAAATATTTTAATGTGTCAGTTTGTCTTAATTGTTTTAAGTCTTAATTGTTTTAAATACCATTTGTTTTGTTTTATTTTATTTTATTTATTAGACTGATAAGATGACGAACCTCAAATCATGTATATTATGATATTTAGTGAATAAATGAATTTGACTTGATTTGAATAAAGATAGAGACACCAAATTGTAGTTGTGTCTTATTGGTTAATAAATCAACTTTTTTAGGTGATTTGACTTTTTCAACCCCCTTGGGGGGTAACGTTAGGGAGCTGAGGTCAAAAATTTTTGAAAGCAAACCTATGCCGTGTGGTCCCTTCTTTTAAAAGTCTTCAAAAAAGAAACATTTTACCGCAAACCCCGTATTTTAATTCATTTTTAAATGGCAAGCCTATAAAAATTATAAATCGTATAATCGACCGTTAGTCGACCTCTTGTGCCATACAGTACCAGTCTGCTCGCACATTTATTTTTTGTTTTGTGGGGCACTTTTCTTTCCAACTTTTTGGACTTAATTTGCCATTTTTTATATTTTTCGTTTTTTGACATCTGCTCAGTACACCAAAATGCGTACCACGCGCAAACCGAGCGTGCTAGACATGCGCAAGGAATTTCAGGAGATGGACTTTGGTGTATTCATTTTAACCCATTCGCTTTTAAGAATATATTTCCAATAGTCAAAGTACCACTACGTATTTAACACATTTAATTATTTATTAGTGCTATTTAATAGATTATCGTATGAACTTAGTGTTGTGGAATATTAAGTTAGCAAAATCAAAATACATATCTGGATGTTTAGTTTGGTGGTAGCTTTCGTTTGAACAGCTGATCCCTGGATTATTGCAGGTATTTTAACTTTTTGAAATTTAGCGCTTTGAGTTAGTTATAGTTAGTAATGTCATTTCACCAGTTTAAAAGAGGCAGTACCTATTTTTCGTGGCATATTATGATGTTTATTTCTTTACGATGCTTTTATTGTATTTTATTACTTTTTTTAACCATAATCAAATGTAGCGAGAGTGATATTAAGCTGATGAGAATAGATATTAACCTTTGATCTGCGTCAAAATGTTGAGAAGCGGATTAATAAGGGTGATAAGTTGTCCACCTAATCCCTTTTTTGTTTAGGTTTTGGCTAGTTTTAGTTACTGAAAAGTTCAAAAATTAGTTTTTCCTCACTTTTTTGTATACGTTTGCTGCATACAATTCTTCTGAGTTATTTTTGCTAAACTGTTGCTAGTTTTATTGAGCTATTACAATTTTTTTTGAAGCTAATTTAGGATAGGTAGTCTTTTCCTCTAAAAATTTCTGATCGGCTTAGTTGAAAATTATTATTATAATCTTTGTTTGAACAGCTGTTCTCTGGAATTTTTGTGTTGTAGTATTTTAACTTTTTGAAATTGAATGTTTTAAAATATTTAGTATGATTTCTTACTTTAAAGATAACAAAACTATTATTTTTTCAAATCTGTTGCATAGGAATATTCTAGAGAGAATTGGCAACGTCACAGTGACAACTGACGTCAAAACAAAAGTGTTTTTTCTGTAACTGACATTTCTCGCTGTTTTTAATTTTTCCATGAATTTATGACATTGACGCGCTGTTACAAAAAATAATTTTTTTGAGGGCCGATATCAACCTTTTTTTTATAGTGAAGTACCATTTATGAATATTTTTATTCAATCTGAATTCATATCAGGAGTTACCCGTTCCAATATATGAAATGATTTCCATAACACCCTGTATATATATATATATATATATATATATATATATATAATATATATATATATATATATATATATATATATATATATATATATATATATATATATATATATATATATATTATATATATATATATATATATATATATATATATATATATATATATATATATATATATATATATATATATACTAAGGGACAAAGAAAGGTAAACACCCAGTATTTATAATTTCATTGTAATAAGTTTTTGCATGCAAATTGATTTTGGGTCAAATAAAAACTGATTAAATTTTCAGCCATATCTATGCACTATCTTGTCGTTTTTACCCGACTATTTTACACTGGTTTGAGCTGCATGCGATTGTAGTTTTAGCAATTTTTGTTCGCATTTGTGGCTTCACTGATAAAAAGTGTTTTGCAAAGTTTTGTTTTAAGGCATAATTATGCCGCGAGTGCTTAGACTAGGTCAAATTCCTCAGCTTAGTGACTTTGAGAGGGGGGGATGTGGGCTTACGAGAAGCAGGTCTTTCAGTTAGAGAAATTAACAGAAGAACCAACAGATCCTTACGCGCCATTTTGAGATGTTGGCAGGCATGGACCCAAGAAGCCCGTGAACACAGAGCTAGGGGCACTGGACGTCGCAGCGGAACAACCGAGCGTCAAGATCGTCGTCTTAGACTTTTGGCTCTTAGAGACCGCTTTAGTACCAGTCGGGCGATTGTGAATCAGTGGTTTGAAGAACATGGAAGGGTGGTTGGGATGCGTACAGTATATCGACGGATAAGAAGTTTTGGTCTTTTTTCTTACAGTCCCCATTGGGTGTTGCCCCACACTCCTGAGCATCGATGCAATCGGCTGCAATGGTGCAGAGACAGGCTACAATGGAACGATGAATGGAACAGAGTGGTCTTTAGCGATGAATCCCGCTTTTGTTTGGGTATGCATGATGAGCGTGCAAGGGTAAGAAGGCGACGTGGTGAAAGACGTGATCCACAGTTTGACATGGAGAGGCATGTTCATCATACCGTGGGGGTAATGGTATGGGGTGTCATTGCATATGGTAGCAGGACACCTCTAGTCTTCATTAGAGGTAACATGACAGCGCGCCGCTACATTCAGGAAGTAGTGGAACCACATGTCCTTCCATATCTTGAAGCCCTCCAGAACCCTAGTTTTCAACAAGATAACGACAGACCGCTTGTAGCTAGACAAGCCCTGGACTTCATGAATCAACACCACATTAGCCGCATACCATGGCCACCAAGATCACCTGATCTGTCACCGATCGAACATGTGTGGGACATCATTGGTCGCAAGTTGTTAAACTTACAGAACCCCCCTCAGATTCTGGCAGCACTTACATGAGGTAGAGGTAGCCTGGAATGAGATACCCTAAGACGATATAGACCATCTTATCAGAACAATGCCCAGGCGTGTCAATGAGTGTATAAGAAACCGAGGATATTCGACACATTATTGAACTTAATTCCATTGGTGTTTATCGGATTTGGCTGGAAACCTAATCAATTATATTAACCAATGTCTACTAAACATGTAATCCAAAAATTATTAAAATATATTAAATATAAATGGGTGTTTACCTTTCTTTGTCACTTAGTATATATATTATATATGTATATATATATATATATATATATATATATATATATATATATATATATATATATATATATATATATAACCGTACAAATTACAAAACCAAGAAAAAAGAAACATGACCCTGGCAACGTTGAAACCAAATATTTAAAAACGGGCTAAAATCGAGGTCAAAATTGACCAAGGGTGGTGGTGGGAAGGTGTTCACATAGTGCAAAGATTTAATGCATTCGGGCAGCTGATTAAATTCAGCTAACCCCCTGTGAAATACAGAATTTGTTCCTATCCTTTTATTTTTTGGTGGATTAAAAAAATCATTTCTTTGTCGAGTACTGTAGTGATGCACATCGCTATTATACATCAACTTACTCTGTAAATATTTTGTGGCAGCACCGATCTTCACTTTAAATATAAACACCAAGACACTAACAGCGGGTTGCACAAAACTTTTAATCAAGTAGTAAATTTAATTGACGTTTAGAGTCATATTTGGAAATGACGTTAGCATAAGTGCTGTCACATTACAAGTGTCTTATTAGTTTAATTCGTGATTAAATTGTTTGTGCAACCCGACGTAAACTTAATATACTCGCGAGCAGGAAGCCATTGCAGTGTTTGAAGCATTAGCTTAATTGGCGTGTATCCGCTACAAGATAAAATCACACGCATAGCCCTGTTTTGCAGCTTTTGCAATCTGACAACCTCATTCTGGCCGACCAAATACGTTATGGTGGCACAATAATTAAAATGTGGCAGAACTATTGTATTATATATTAACTTGTTTGACCAAAATGATAAATAACTTGAACAGAGAGACAGATAATTTATGCTATATCTAATTTTTGAAACAATATAATTAAAATGATCCTTGAAATTCAATCTATTATCAATCTGTACGCCCAAGTATTTAATTTTCCTAACTTCCTCAATCCTGGTTCCACCTATCAGTAAAGAACAGTCATTTGATACAAACTCCCTCGCCGTTTCAGAAGCAATTAACATAAACTTTGTTTTACGCGAGTTTATTTTTAATAAATTTTGTGTGGTGTACTGATCTATTCTTGTTAGAACATTGTTCACATTTTCTACCGCATCCCTAAGATTTTTTGATGATACATATAGTAGTGTATCATCTGCAAAAAGATGTATATCTACACAATCAACTACATTAACAATATCATTGATGTATATAACAAACAGCAAGGGTCCCAGAATACAACACAATAAAAATATAAATTTTTATTGTGATGTGTGCGAGTGTTTTGGATCGCTCCGTAAAGTTTTGAGTTTTTAAGCGGTTAAATGTGAAATATTATAAATTGAACGGCATCGACATGTTCGGCTTGAAATCGACTAATTTTTCGGTGAGGAGTGGGATTTATAAAACTTTTACTTCTCGTGAAAATGATGAAAAACTAATAAAAATTGGGTTATAATATGGAATAAACGTAAATAAAGAATCACGAAAAAACTGATAAATTTGCTCTTATCGCAGAAACATAAACATTCGTTTGAATTTGTTTACCTGTTGTGAGTTTACCTTTTTTTGCGGAAGTGATGGACTATAAAAATAATTTAAGTTAGAAATGTATGTAAATTTGATTTGGAGTCAGGACCCTATTGATTTTTTTCTGGGCGCATCATAGTTATGGAAAATGAAAATAAATTTAAATGTTGCGCAAATAAAACTTTTATGAGCTATTATTGTGTATCGTGTTATAATGTATTTCACCCCAGCTGTTTATAATGGGATTGGAGGAATCATGTAAAACTCGGAAAGCATAAGATGGTATGCACTGATGAACGTGAAGCAAATATTCTAAAAGAAAATAAGATTCAGCAAGAGGCTTTACAGCAGATAAAGTTACTTCAACAAGAAAATTTTAAATTAAAAGAACAAATTAAAGAAGCAAAAAATGCTTCTGAATATGCAAAATTGGATAACAATGATGTCACCTACCAACTTAAAGAAGAAATAAATAAGCTCACTAAGGAAATTGAACAAAGAGAGCTAAAATACAAACGAGAAAGGAAAAAATCAAGATTTTGAGAATGAAGTGTTTGATGCTGAAAAAAATTATGTGGATCAGATGAACCAGAAAAAGGAAGAGGTGTTAACATTGAAACGGGAAATTACTGACATTGCAGCCGAGAAAAATAAAGTGGAAGAAAAAAACGAAGAGTATAAGAATGGGTTAAAGAAGTTAGAAGAGGAATTAATGGACATTAAAGAGATAAACCGTAGTATGTTAGTGTCAATAAGAGTGCTGGAAAATGAGAACCAGTGTTACTATAATGAAGTACAAAGAATGAAGACTGAACTTAGTAATTTAGGAAACACTACAAGTAATCAAAAAATGGACGTGTGGCGCAACCTCAAGATGTGCTAGAGACAGTAGATTTGACTGGGTTAAATATAGATCAGGAGGGGAAGACTTGCGGGAATAAACCAAAAATTTTAATTCTTTGTCGTAGTAGGCTGGTTTATATGACTAATCTCTTTGAAAAGGCATTTGATGATAAATATGATGTCTTAAAAAATTTTAAACCGGGTGCATTGTTTATGAATGTTATTGGAGACATAGTAGCTTTAACTAAGGACTTTACTTTAAATGACTATGTAATTATAAGTGCAGGTTTTAATGACTTTTTAATGAAAAACAATGTTTTAGATAGTGACATAGATTGTAAGTTGAGATGTTGCATGCATATTAATATTATCTTGTCAACGGTTCCCTATTCTCGATCAAATTACATAAATACTTCCATATACCAGTTTAACAAACAATTATTTCAACTTGCAGCTGATTTACATGATTCGAGTATGGGGTTTGTGGTATGTATAGAGGTAAATGATTACCAAGGCACAGTAATATGGAAGAGTTTATTTATTGAGGTATTGTTGGATGCAGTGGAGGGCTTTTCAAGGAATGCTAATTTAATTCAAGTAACAATTACCAGAGAAGCTGATGCTGGGGTATGCATGAAACATCTTGATTCTGGACCAAGCGATGATGTAGATGTAGAGCATAATGAAAATTTTTTAGGTCAGACCCTGGCAAACTTGGGGCAGGTGTAAGCAACAGAGAGAGTGGCCAATTTGGCATAATTTATTTTAATTCTGGTAGCACCTTAGCATATATAGATGAGATATGCTCGTTTGTGCATACTATGAAACCGCTGGTGGTGTGTATTTCGGAGAGTCATTTGACAAGTGATATACAGATGAATGAAGTCTCCATTGAAGGCTATAAGTATTAGAGCTGATAGTATAAGTAGGCATACGGGTGGTGTCCAGGTGTATGTTGTGAATAGTATAAGAATGACTAATGTAAGCGAGTTTGTATGTCAGAGAATTTATTGGATGCTGAGTGTGAATATTGATGTATGTGGGAAGCGTTTTCTTTTGGTGTGTGTGTCTATCGCTCACCTAGTAGTGGTCCTGGGGAATTTATCAACTTTTTCGAAACATGGTGCACAGAATGTGTGAGTGATACTGGTATGGGGGTAATTATTATGGGGGATTTCAATATTAATTGGCTGAGCAATGACTTCTACACATGCAAATTGCAAAATATAATAAATGATGTGGGATTTAATCAAATAATAGGTGACATCACTAGACCTACAGAGACCGGTGGTACACTGATCGACTTGGTGTTTACAAATCAAAAGTTGATCAGGCCGGAAATATTACAAACGCCCCGTATTAGCGACCACTACATTATTGGGTTGACACTTCCGGTGTTTAATAGAGTGCACTTGAGACCCTTCTGTATTTTTACCCGCGGTAAAAAAGTGAATTATGACTTGATTAATACAGGATTATCCAATATTACGTGGCAGTATCATATTAGAGACGTAAATAAAAAATATGACCATTTAATTAACTCAATTTCGCAGGTTCTTAATACTGTTGCCCCACTGAACCAAATAAAAATTCGATCACATTTTAAACCATGGTGGAATGAAAGAGTAAAGGAGGCTGTACAAATCAGGAAAGTTATAAAAAACATTAAACTAAAAAGTGTGAAATAAACTTGGTTTATTACAGGCAAGCTAGAAATAGTGTTGTTAAAATAATAAGAGAAGAAAAACAAAATATTTTGACCACAATATTGAACGGTGTAGGAATGATCCATCACACATGTGGACTGTTATAAAGCAAATTCTACGAAAAGCAAAAAGTTCAGATATTCAAGAAATAAAGTTTGATGATCAGCTTGTTGACGACATAGAAATATTACCAAATAAGTTAAACCAGTATTACATTGAAAGTATGGAAAATATATTAGATACCATCATTATTAATTCCAGTTTCCCTGTTGAGGGTTCTCTGATAAATGGTTCTGTATTTCAGGATTTTAAACTAATTGATAGAATCACGTTGAAAGACACTGTATTCTCTTTGCAAAATAAAACTAGCCCGGATGGCATGTTTTTGATTCTATACAGGATCCGTTATTGAATTTAATAAACTCTTCTTTTGAGCAGGCTATATTTCCAGAGGGGCTTAAGTTATCAACGACAATTCCACTCATGTATAAATAATCCTATTAGAAAACACAAAAATCGTAGTTTGCTATCGGCTAAAAAGGAAGGAACAGAAATGCAACTGGATAAAAAAATGGGACAAATTTCAACTAGGTACATCACCATGGTAACAATTGCAACTTATTTGTTAGAGCGTCAGATTGAAAGATTACTAACTGTATTTTCAATAATTGTTCATTTTAGAAATAATTTCGTTATTAATATTTAGTGTTTTGTTTTTCTGTTGTATTCTTAAATAAAATTTTGAGTTCAGTTGATTTAAATCTTTTATTCATGGAATTGTCTTACCAAATACCATTCGAGCTCAGATTTTGAGCGTGATATTTTTTTGCTTGTTTTCTCATACTTACTTTCAGGCAATTTAACTCGATCTGTTCGACAAAATCACGAGAGCGAAGCTCGAGTGATTTTGTCGAAGCAGCTCTCGTTAAATTTCCAGAAAGTAAGTATTCTAAAACAAGCATAAAAATATCCGGCTAAATCTGAGCTCTTATGGTATTACCCCCGATAATTCCTGTACAAAAAAAAGATAATTCTACTGATGCATCAAATTTTCACCCCCTAAATATTTTATATTCAATAGAAAAGGTTTTCGAAAGTGTCGTTTATGAGCAGCTTCTGGAATATGTAAATACAAATAATTTATTAACAACTAAGCAGTCTGGTTTCCGAAAGAACCATAGTTGCGAAACAGCTCTCCAGTGTGTGGTGGATGATTGGAAGAATTGGATGGATGGTGGATACAGTGTTGTTGCGGTTTTTCTGAAACGGCGAGGAGGGAGTTTGTATAAAATGACTGTTCTTTACTGATAGGTGGAACCAGGATTGAGGAAGTTAGGAAAATTAAATACTTGGGCGTACAGATTGATAATAAATTGAATTTCAAGGATCATTTTAATTATATTGTTTCAAAAATTAGTATCTGTCTCGCTGTTCAAGTTATTTATCATTTTGGTCAAAAAAGTTAATATATAATACAATAGTTCTGCCACATTTTAATTATTGTGCCACCATAATGTATTTGTTCGGCTAGAACGAGGTTGACAGATTGCAAAAGCTGGAAAACAGGGCTATGCGTGTGATTTTATCTTGTAGCGGATACACGCCAAATAAGCTAATGCTTCAAACACTGCAATGGCTTCATGTTCGCGAGTATATTAAGTTTAGTGTCTTGGTGTTTATATTTAAAGTGAAGATCGGTGCTGCCCCAAAATATTTACAGAGTAAGTTAATGTATAATAGCGATGTGCATCACTACAGTATTCGACAAAGAAATGATTTTTTATTCCACCAAAAAATAAAAGCATACATACAACAAATTCTGTATTTCACAGGAGTTTAGCTGAATTTAATCAGCTGCCCGAATGCATTAAATCTTTGCACTCTGTGAACACCTTCAAAAGACAATTGAGAATATATATGTTGATCTCAGCTAACATTATTGTTGAGTAGTGGCAGGTGTGATGTCTCGGTTGTGTATTGTTCTGGGGTGTTGTGTGTCTCGGTGTTTGCTTGTGTGTTGCTTCGCTGTTTTGTGGATGTGTAAAACCACCGGTGTTAATTTTTTTTTTATATTTTTGTTTTTTTTAATTTGTACGATTATATATACATGTATTTTTTTGTTATGTAAGAATGACTAGCAATTTGCTAAATAAAGGATTTAATAATAATAATACTTTCCTGTGGTACTCCATGATTATTTATTAATTTTCCCGATAATTTACCATTTAACTTTACCCTTTGTACTCTATCATGTAAGTAGCTACGAAACCAATCCAAAACTCTGCCACCAATTCCAATCTCAGGAAGCTTACTCAACAAGAAACCCCTATCTGTAGTCTCAAACGCCCTCTGCAAATCCAGAAAAACCGCAACAACACTGTATCCATCCAATTCTTCCAATCATCCACCACACACTGGAGAGCTGTGTCGCAGCTATGGTTCTTTCGGAAACCAGACTGCGTGGTTGTTAATAAAGTATTTGTATTTACATATTCCAGAAGCTGCTCATAAACGACACTTTCGAAAACCTTTTTTATTGAATATAAAATATTTAGGGGGCGAAAATTTGATGCATCAGTAGAATGATCTTTTTTTGTACAGGAATTATCGTTGATAACTTAAGCCCCTCTGGAAATATAGCCTGCTCCAAAGACGAGTTTATTAAATTCAATAAGGGATCCTGTATAGAATCAAAAACATTTTTCAAAAGTTCTACGTCAATGCCACCCGGGCTAGTTTTATTTTTCAAAGAGAATACAGTGTCTTTCAACGTGATCCTATCAATTAGTTTAAAATCCTGGAATACAGAACCATTTATCAGAGAACCCTCAACAGGGAAACTGGAATTAATAATGATGGTATCTAATATATTTTCAATACTTTCAATGTAATACTGGTTTAACTTATTTGGTAATATTTCTATGTCGTCAACAAGCTGATCATCAAACTTTATTTCATGAATATCTGAACTTTTTGCTTTTCGTAGAATTTGCTTTATAACAGTCCACATGTGTGATGGATCATTCCTACACCGTTCAATATTGTGGTCAAAATATTTTTGTTTTTCTTTTATTATTTTAACAACACTATTTCTAGCTTGCCTGTAATAAACCAAGTTTATTTCACACTTTTTAGTTTTATGTTTTTTATAACTTTCATCCCTGCTTTGTACAGCCTCCTTTACTCTTTCATTCCACCATGGTTTAAAATGTGATCGAATTTTTATTTGTTTCAGTGGGGCAATAGTATTAAGAACCTGCGAAATTGAGTTAATTAAATGGTCATATTTTTTATTTACGTCTCTAATATGATACTGCCACGTAATATTGGATAATCCTGTATTAATCAAGTCGTAATTCACTTTTTTACGGCGGGTAAAAATACAGAAGGGTCTCAAGTGCAGTCTATTAAACACCGGAAGTGTCAACCCAATAATGTAGTGGTCGCTAATACGGGGAGTTTGTAATATTTCCGGCCTGATCAATTTTTGATTTGTAAACACCAAGTCGATCAGTGTACCACCGGTCTCTGTAGGTCTAGTGATGTCACCTATTATTTGATTAAATCCCACATCATTTATTATAGTTTGCAATTTGCATGTGCTCAGCCAATTAATATTGAAATCCCCCATAATAATTACCCCCATACCAGTATCACCCACACATTCTGTGCACCATGTTTCGAAAAAGTCGATAAATTCCCTAGGACCACTACTAGGTGAGCGATAGACACACATCAAAAGAAAACGCTTCCCACATACATCAATATTCACACTCAGCATCCAATAAATTCTCTGACATACAAAGTCGCTTACATTAGTCATTCTTATACTATTCACAACATACACCTGGACACCACCCGTATGCCTACTTATACTATCAGCTCTAACACAATTATAGCCTTCAATGGAGACTTCATTCATCTGTATATCACTTGTCAAATAATTCTCCGAAATACACACCACCTGCAGTTTCATAGTATGCACAAACGAGCATATCTCATCCATATGTGCTAAGGTGCTACCAGAATTAAAATAAATTATGCCAAATTGACCACTCTCTGTTACTTACACCTGCCCCAAGTTTGCCAGGGTCTGACCTAAAAAATTTTCATTATTCTCTACGTCTGCATCATCGCTTGGTCCAGAATCAAGATGTTTCATGCATACCCCCGCATCAGCTTCGCTGGTAATTGTTACTTGAATTAAATTGGTATTCCTTGAAAAGCCCTCCACTACATCCAACAATACCTCAATATCTGGTGTACTCTACAGTCCTAAGCGGTCCAATATCGTCGAAACCACCGATCACCTCAAGGATTCCATTTGGTGTGATGACTGCAGAGAGTGAGAGTGAGGGGATACAATGTCAACTCAGTGCGCCTGAGAAACAGGATGTTTCTAGTGCAAGTATCGGCAATGAACTTTTTCGTGGAAGATCCTATACTACAAGAGACTGGTAATATACTGCAACGTTCCGAACCAGTTTATGTGTCTGCATCACTACGACATGATATTGATAAGACTGGTTTTCGTGTTGGCGATATAAACATTCGCTCCTTGATCAACAAAATTAGTAACTTCAGGTGTTTTTTTGAGGAAATCTGAATACTCGGTTTTTGCCTTAAGTGAAACGTGGCTAACTTCGGAGATTCCTGACTCGGTCCTGTCTGTTGATGGATTTACTGTTATTCGCCATGACCGCCCCACAAGAGGTGGCGGACTGTGTCTTTACATACGTAATACTTTTTCATTCAGCGTTATTAAACTTCCCGTAGATCTTTCCGTGTCAACACTGGAGATCCTCATAGTGAAGGTATCTCTTTCTAAAAAAACTAACCCAGTGGCAATAGCGGCTTTTTATCGCCCCCCAAGTAATGATTATTCGTCATGACCGCCCCACAAGAGGTGGCGGACTGTGTCTTTACATACGTAATACTTTTTCATTCAGCGTTATTAAACTTTCGGTAGATCTTTCCGTGTCAACACTGGAGATCCTCATAGTGAAGGTATCTCTTTCTAAAAAAACTAACCCAGTGGCAATAGCGGCTTTTTATCGCCCCCAAGTAATGATTATAACGCCGTATCAAGTGTTTTTGATGTTGTTCTTTTTTTAAATAATATTAGCATAAATAGTTTTATATTGATAGGCGACTTAAATGTTAATATGTTAACCGAGACACCTATGTCGCGTTTCCTAAATAGTCTGTTAATTTCTCATGATTGTAGGCAACTGATCGATGCCCCAACCAGAGTCACAAACAATTCGGAGTCGCTAATTGACATTATTATTGTCAACGGCGACTCCAGTGTTGAATCGTCTGACGTTTCATGTCGTTCTTTTTCTGATCATAACTTGATTTCATGTGAAATTCCGACTTTGGTTGAACAACGTGCATCTATTAAGAAACAAGTTAGAGACTTTAGTGGTTTCAATATTGTCGAGTTCGGTCGGGATGTTGGCGAGACTGACTGGTGTTCCATTTATCATGCTTCGAGCTTGGATGCGAAGGTTCAGATATTTACTACATTTCTTTTTGACTTATTCGACAAGCACGCACCGGTTGTTAATATCACTGTAGGTCCCAATAAGCATTCGCAACCGTGGTTTACAGATAATCTGAAGAGGTTAGAGCGGCTTAAGCAGCGAGCGTGGTGTAAATATAAGAAAACGGGGAGACCTAGTAACAGACGTTATTTTTGCGATTTAAGAAATTTGTATAATTCCGCAATTCTCTCTGAAAAAAACGCCTTTCTTAACACCACTTTCAGAAATTGCAGGGGTAATGCCAAGTTGCTTTGGGAGAGCGTGAAGAAACTTGAGATTCATAAACCGATTTTGCACTTTGTTTTGCCGGACTGTTTGCTTGATGCCAATAGAGTGAATAATTATTTTGTTGAATGAGCCAAGTGTAGAACAACTAATGCCACATACGTGGATACATTTCTTAATTCTAACTTCTCTGATGCACTTTTTGAATACAGGCCGGTCACGTTGGAGATCGTGAGGGAAAATTTTGAAGCAGAAACCTTATCTAGCGGGTTATGACCAGATTTCAGCAAGAATGTTGCAACTTTCTATCCCTCGTGTTGTCGCTCCCCTCACACATATTATCAATTGCTCATTGGAGCAGGGAATAGTTCCGATAATGTGGAGCTATGCTTTAGTTACACTCATTCCCAAGAAACTCAAGAATCAGATAACTTCTGTGGATGAATTAAGGCCGATCAGCCTGTTATGTGTTCCTCTCAAAATTGCTGAATCTGTCTTGTATGATCAGACCATAGAGAAAATATATAGTAGAGAAACAATGTCAATTACGAATGCGGCAAATTTACCGAGCTGAATCCGTAAACAAAGACGGTCCTCTGCGGGCTTGCGCATTGTCGAACGTTTGCCTTGTGATAGACAGGACCGTACTTCAAAATTTATTTAACATGACGTGAATCTTTTATTGAGTAATAAATGCTAAATATATTACTTGGAATTATTCTTTTTATTAATGATAAAAATGTAACCATTAGTGAGATTTTAACAAAAAGTGTATAGTTTGTTGGCTTAAATCTGAGTTTTCTTGCTATACAAAACTGTCGATAATTCCTCGAAAATAGCTCAGTTTATATATATACAGTGCGTCTCTTTAATGTCCCCCCCCCCCTCTTAATTTTTTAAACGTTACATTTACAAAATTGAAAGTTGAAATAAAATATAAACATAGTATTCTAAACAATAGAAATAAAATATGCAACTATTTTAAGAAGTAAAATAGTAAATCAAAAAAATTACATGTGTATATTTTATTGGATTGGCATCCCATCCTGTATAATTATTGAACAAAGCAAGTTCTAGGGTAAGATGTAAATATTTTTACACCTATTTACAGTGTGTGCACTTGATTCTTTGCTGAAAGCGCTACTACTTACGGCCCCATGTCAATCTAATCCACCGATATCTTAGCGATCCTTTGGCGAAAGCGCTTTTTTCTTTCGCCATCCCTTTTAAAATACTCCCCTCTACCCTAGTCCACTAGTATTTTTAGTGCCCCTTTGGCGAAAGCGCAAATATGCCTTTTGGTCACACTCACCCTTATGCAATACAGGGGAAGGAGGCATTGACACTATATATGACCTTCTTACACCATCTTACCCCTTATACAATGCCCCTAATACACACACACCCCATCAGTGCCTTTCTGACACCTTGACCACACTCAATATACGTCACTGACAAATATTTCTACTTCTCCGTGTGTGTATTCACTTCAACACCGGAGTGCATTTAAGATAAATTATATTTTTTACCTCCTATTCTTTCACATATTGATATAATTTAAATTTGGAATTAAACTATTTGTATTTATGCACTACTTGTAAGAAATAGACTACGAAATAATTCCTTATATTTAAAAGTTGGATACATAATTGGCGAAACATATGAAATGTCTGTAACACTTTGTAAAGACTATTTTTGTATCGAAATAACAAGCTTCAGAGGTTCGCTATATTCGCCACCCCAACCAAAAATACCATAACATACAAATGACTGAGATTTTTTCGGCCCGGTTCTGTTCGCCGCGTTGCGTCATTGAGTTCAACAACCACTTTTGCTAGACGTCCTGAGTGCGCATGCCTCGAGAGGACCGTCGTTTAAAAATCTGACTGGCGCCCAATGCGTACAAACGCACTTTTTCGCCCATACATTGGACGGATTCAGCTGGTGTCGCGAATACGTTGTGATGGTCTAAATATATCTTGTCTATGGATCAGACTATCGTATTCCTTGAAGAAAATCAAATAATCCCTGATATTCAGTCTGCCTATCGAAAGGGGTACGGTACCAGTTCTACACTTTGTTGTGTGGTCGATGATTGTTTAAGGGCGATTGACTCGGGACTTGTAAGGTCGTTAGCCCTTCTCGGCATGTCTAAGGCATTCGACTCTGAATTTTGATTGACTGTTGGCTAAGCTGCACTACTATGGATTTAGAGGTGTAATTCACGACTGGTTTCGGAGTTATCTAACTCACAGATCTCAGAGAACAATTATTGAGGCTCCTCAGTCGGTTTTGTCCTGCTCTTTTAGGTCTCTGAGTTCTGGCGTCCCTCAGGGGTCGATTCTCGGCCCCCTGCTCTTTTTGCTCGGCATAGCGGATCTTTGCAATGTTGTGAGGTTTTGCAGCCTTCAGTTGTATGCTAATGATATTCAATTGCTACGTGAGCTTGATGCGTGTGATGGGCGGGACGCGTGCAACAAGATTAATAGTGATCTAGAACAGATTAGGATGTGGGCAGATCAAAATAGTCTTCTTTTGAATCCTTCGAAATGTGAACATATGTTGGTTGGTACCATTGAGAATAAGAAAAATATTGGCTCATTTGAAATCAAAATAGATCAACAGCTAATTGTGGAAACCGACTGTGTTAAAATTTTGGGCCTTTATATGGATGACCAATTAAAATTTAACAGCCATGTCAATCAAATCTGTAAAAAGGTCTATCTGAGTCTGAAAAAGCATTTTCCATTTAAAAGGTTGCTAGACACGAACATGTTATGATCTACACTTTCCTTACAAAATAAGATTCTTAATATTTGAATATAATACTTTAATGCAAACTATTTGACAACAACCTGACATTCTGCCACATACCATACAACTTAATAATCATACCAGAAAAAGGTAAAAACATAGTAAAGGTATGTTCCTAACATTTCTCCCTTTTTATAATTTAAACATAGTCAGTAAGATAACTGGGTTTTCTACAGTGACGCCTTGGACGGGAAGTAGAAATTCCTTCTAATTCTTCTTCTGTCTTCATCGATGTCATCTTCCTTGCTTTCTATGTCATTACTGAGTACTGCTATATGTTGTGTGTTTTCAGACGAGCACTGTGGCATTTCCGCTTCAGGAATCGGTGAGTCAACCTGTGCTTGGCTGAAACTGGAGCCAAATAATAATTCTGCTTGATGTTGAACTTCTTCACCTACAGGATTTAGATCAAAAATATTTAATAGCTCCTGAAAAGAGAGTGATTTTGGTTGAGAATATGTTAAATCTTCAGAATATCTTCGTCTTAGTTGATTTATGTGCAGTCTCTGTACTCTGTGCTTGTCTTTCTCTATAAAAACATTGTACATTACGTTTCCAATTGTTTCTATAACTGAACCAGGTATCCAATTGTATTTATTATTTCTGTAAATTTTAGCATAAACAAGATCACCTGGAGCAAATGAGTTCTGAATATGAGATGCTTTATTACATATGTTTGTAATATCTGTCTTGGTAAATGGAGACATCAAGTCAAAAATTGTACGCATTTTCCTTCCTCTGCTGGAGACTTCCCTTCTGGGGAACTCTGGTTTGGAGTTGATCTATAAGCGCTAAAAATTGTAACTGACTTTCTTCTGGTTGACCTGTTTTCTTAAACTTTTGTAGTGCTCTCTTAAAGGTATCAACAAATCGTTCCAATTGTCCATTTGACTGAGGTGTAAATGGTGCTGTGCGTATATGCTGTATTCCATTTAACAAACAAAATTGTTTAAAAATTGCACTAGTAAATTGTGTTCCGTTATCACTTACAAGGGTTTCAGGTGGGCCGAAGCGCGCGAAAACTTCTTCCAATTTTTTTGCCGTAAATGATGAAGTTATAGTCTTTGTGGTGAAAATTTCCGGCCATTTTGAATAAGCATCCACAATTAACGTATAATAGATACCATTAACAGGTCCAGCAAAATCTACATGAATCCTTTGCCAAGGTTTATTTGGTTTGGGCCAGAATGACGGTGAAGCTTTTGAAGGCGATTTGGCAGCTACTGTACAAGGGACGCATTTTCTGACAAAATCTGCAATGTTACTATCTATTTTTGGCCAATACACATAGCTTCTTGCTAATGACTTCATCCTCTCTTGCACTGGATGTCCTTTGTGTAACTATTGTATGATTTGTTCTCTAAACCTTTTAGGAATGACCACTCTGGTTAAAAACATTAGACAACCTTTGACTATGGACAGGGAATTTTTTCGTGTGTAATATTCTGAAATTTCTGTGCTTATTTGTTTTTTATTTAATGCCCAACAATTCTGAATAAAATACATGACTTTGCTGAGAACGGCATCTTTTTGGGTTTCCGGATATATCATTTTAAAAGTAATCGGCAGAATTTGTAAGACTTCATCAAAAATTTGACAAACTTCTGACTCTATAGTAACTAATGCTATTACATGTTCTTCATTATCGCCAGTGTTAGTATTGATTAAGCGAGATAAAATATCTGCATGTCCAAATTCTGCAGTTTTGGTGTATTCAATTTTGAAATCATATGCCTTCAAAATAAGTGCCCATCGCTGTAAGCGATTTGCTGTGTAAACGAGAATATTGCCAAAAGAGGTTTGTGATTGGTCTGTAGGGTAAAAAATCTTCCATATATCATTTTGTGAAATTTTGTTACGCCAAAAACTGCTAACGCCTCTTTCTCAATCTGACTCTACTTTTTCTCTGCTTCTGTTAATGTTCTTGAGGCATGGTAAATTGCTTTCATGGTGGTGCCATCCTGGGATCTGTGTAAAATACAAGCTCCTATTCCTAAATTGCTTGCATCTGCGGCAACAATAATTTCTTGCTTAGGATTATAATGTGTCAGTACCAAATTGGACTGTAAAATCTCCTTAAATTTGTTAAACGACGCTTGGCATTGTTCAGTCCAAACAAATTTGGTATTTTTCTTAAGTAGTTCATCAAGCGGATTGCGTAAAATATGCATATTTTTATAAATTTTCCATAATTTATTGCTCCAAGATATGATCTCAATGTGGCTATATCATGTGGTGGAAGCATATTTCTTATTACTTCTGTCTTTGCTGGATCAGGTTTTATCCCATCTGCATTTATAATGTATCCCAAGTATTTTATTTCTTTTACCGCAAACTTGCATTTTTGTAACTTCAAGTGAAATCCAAAATCTTGTATGCGTTGAAGAACTTTAGCTACATTTTCTTGGTGTTCTTGAGCAGTTCGTCCCGAAACAAGAATATCATCAATATAGGCTGCTGTACCTTGCAAACCGGATACATAGTATCAACTACCTGTTGAAAAATTGATGGAGCAACTTTGATTCCAAAAGGCATCCTGTTATACTGGTATAAACCATGATGTGTATTAATTGTTAAATATTTTTTTGAGTTTTCATTTATTTCAATTTGTAAAAATGCATCAGATAGGTCTATTATACTAAAAACTGTGCAACCATTTAATTTAGCCAAAATATCTTCTGCTGTTGGTGACGGATAATGATGTGACTTAAGAGCATCATTAAGGCCAGTGGAATAGTCTCCACAAATTCTGACATCTCCGCTTGGTTTTTTCGTGACAACTATGGGGGCAGCCCATTCAGAATATTCAACAGGTGAAATGATGTCCAATTCTTGTAATCTTTGAAGTTCTGCATCAACCTTGTCCATGACTGCATAAGCAACAGGACGTTTTGGGCAAAAAACGGGCCCTGCATTTTCGTTAATCTTTAAATCTACCTTCATTTTTGTACATCGTCCTAAAGTGTTTTGAAAAACTCCTGGAAAAACAACTTCTAATGATTGTGTATTCAATGGCAAATTGGATTCATTTGACTTAATATTGTTGCAAACAGAATTTATTGGAACATCCCAAAGGCCTAATTTGGTAATCCAGCCTATTCCTAATAAATTCAAATGACTGATATTTGTAACAAAAAATCTCCCTGCATGTGTTTTCCCATCAAACGTTACATTGCATTGACATTCGGATATCAAGGTAAGTTTGTCACCAGAGGCATTACTGGCCATGTGATTGGTGGGGCAAGTCAAAGGTTTTCTAATTGAGTGCCATGTTTCTTCTGAGATTATTGTAATATCTGAAGCAGTATCGATTTGTAATCTTACTGGATTTTCATTGATTAGTAATTGTATGTATTTTCTTTGATTTTCCGATCCAATTTTATTTATGTTGTAAATCACATTTGTTTTAAACTTTTGGTTTTGTGAAAAATTAGTTTTACCATTATTGCAGAAATCTTTGTGACCAATACTATTGCACTGCTGGCATTTATAATTTTTAAATGACCAGTATCTGGCAAAATGGAGATCTCCGCAGTACCAACATGGATTTCTCGGAACTTGTACTGAATCATCTTGGAAGTAATTACGTGCATTGTTTTTGTATCTGTTTGTTGAAAACCTTAATTTTTTTGATTGTTGCTCATATTTCTTTTGATGTGCTTATTGTGTTACCAGATTGATATTTTCGTTCTCAATTTTTCCATTTTCAATCATTGCCGTATCTTTTCTGAGATTCTTAAAACTCTGTCATTCAGTTATTAACTCCTGAAGAGTAACTGTACTCTTGTCCTGGATTTTAGACAAAAGTTTAGTACGAACGTCACCATCATTACTGGATTTTAGTCCACACACGAAAATTAAACATTTAAACTGATCTGGGGTTAATTCTTTTATTTTAAAGTCCTCACATTGCTTGTTTACTCTGGAAGCATATGCGACAAGATCTTCTAATTCACCTTTTGAAAGCTGCATGCACTGGTATCTTACTTGAAAAAGTGATGACTTTTGTCCAAACATGATGATGAGGTTTTTTACTGTATCATTAAAACTAATATCTTTAATTTCCAGTGGTAGAATAAAATTTACATACTGTATGTGGCAAATAGTATCAAATTTTCTAAGTAATAAAATAATCTAACTTTTGCAGGATCTGGTAGCTTTTTAGCATCCTCTTCAAATATACTCTCATATCTTTTATACCAAAGATCAAAAGTCAAACCAGATTCTGGGTCATAATGAAACTCAGTAGTGCTATTTCCTAATGCTTCCATTCGGAATTCATCACTAACATCACCTGAAACTCGAGTGTTAGATGTTCCAAAAGCATTCGCTAAGTGAACCAAAAAATCTTGTTGGTTTTGGAGTATTAGTTCTTGTTGTTTCTGAACTTGTTGTGTTTTTATAAAACTTAATAACGCTTGTTGCACCTCTTCTGTACTCATGTTTCCTTTATCCTCGTCGCCAACTGTTATGATCTACACTTTCCTTACAAAATAAGATTCTTATGGCCAGTTGTGCCATTTACCAAAACACTGTTTAAGAACTTAATCAGTGATTAGATTCAGAAATCCGTTGCACCGCCTGTATATCAGCAATTAGGAAGGAGTAATATTTGATTAAATTAAACAGCCATTTTTGGTTGTTTAAAATATCGATTAGTTGTAATGTCAATGATTAACGTCAAATTGGCAGATTTTTTTCTTTTTCGTTTTGTATAATTTGTTAATTTCTTTATAAATCACAATGGATTTTGATGATTTAAATGAAGATATTTTTATTAATCATGATTTGGATATAATAGACATTGTTGATTTTGGATTTTCGCGCAAAACTTATAAAAGAAATAATAATTTCGACGTTAGATGATTACACTTTCTTTAGATGTTTTCGACTCACTAAAAACACTGTATTTCATTTAATAATAATTTTATGTCATGGCAGGCATCTTTTTTAAATTTGGGTTCCTGGTCTCCTCCGGTAGCATTTTTTTCTTTCTTTTCTTCCGCTGCAATTTTTCTTCTCTTTTTCTATTTTCGTAAAATCTTTTTAGAACTCACGCTGTTCTATAGATAACATTTACTGCAGCGGAATTAACTTCAACGGAAATTCTTTCCCAAGTTCTGATTTTTTTCTATAGCGGAGATTTGGTCAGTTTTTTTATTTTCCAAAACATGTTTATAACGCGAACATACATTTGCTATTAGCAGTTTTTCATCTGAACTCAAGCTTATGCAGCAATCTCTTTTTTTCTTGTCAGAATTAATTTTCTTTAATTTACTTTGTCCAAACAGATCAAAAGAAATTGCAAATAATGAAAATGACGTTTACTTTCAAATATTATTAAAAACTGTCAAATTCACCATTGTTACCTAAGCCAACAAACAAAAACTGCATTGTTGCCAAGTATATTCCTTGATTAACTAAACACTCTATTATTTATCACGGTGCAACACTTTTAAAAATTAGCATCTGATTAAAGATAAATCAGTGATTAATTTATCATTGTTTACAGCCACAAATGGCACAACTGGCCATTAATATTTGAATATAATACTTTAATGCAAACTATTTGACAACTACCTGACATTCTGCCACATACCATACAACTTAATAATCATACCAGAAAAAGGTAAAAACATAGTAAAGGTATGTTCCTAACAGAACACAAAGAAAACTTTATCTGTATCCCTTGTCTTGTCTCATTTCAACTATATGGATGTCACGTATGGCCCTTGTTTAACTGTGGAAAATAAGAATCGCCTTCAAAAAATGCAAAACCAAGCTGTCCGTTTTGTCACGGATGTTCCACGCTTCTCACATATCACTCCTTTCATCCGTGATCTAAATATGTTAAAGCTCATAGAAAGTAGATTTATACACCTTGTATGTTTTACTAAGCAAATTCTTGCTAACAAGTCACCTGAATATCTATACGACAAATTAACTCCAAGAGCGTGTATTCATCAGAGAAACCTGAGAGACATACTGAGAAGATTTGAGATGCCTAAGTATCGCACCAACTCTTTTAGGTCCAGCTTCTCGTATCTTGCACCGCTCATAGCCAACGGCCTTCTTGCTAAATATCCTGACTCGCACGTTAATCTCAAAGAGGTCGTGCAGTGTCGGATGATACTTTTTCTCTTTTCACCGGGGGCATCGATTTAGGGCTTTTTAGTGCCTTTTTCTTTTCTTTAAGTATCTCATTTGGTCTAGAGTCAGCTTAGTGTATTTATACTTATTTATACTTTATCCTTAGTTTTGTTTATACTATATTTTTCTTTTTAAAACACTGTAACTATTTTTAGGGCAAAATTTTTAATAGCACATTAGTGTATTTTGTCCTTTTGTGAAATTTGACACAATAAAATTATTATTATTATTATTATTATTATTATTATTAAATGCTTTTTGATAATCAGAGAGATATTTTCTGTATATTTTTCTTTAATTTTTGCGTCGCTCATAGATAATTCTACTTTTTGTTTGTTTATACCACACATAAAGGTCTAATATAGTTAGCGTAGTTACGTATGTCAGTATTAATCCACGATGCTTTATTGTCTTTAATTCTAGACATACATATTGGAAACGAAATATCGAAGTAGTAGAAAAGAATGTTGAAAAATGTGGAATACTTCTCTTCTACCCCCTGAGAAATATAAACTTCATACCAAGTTTCATGTGATAAATAGTTGGTGAAATTTAAGAGATTTTCATCCCTAAAATATCGCTTTTTTACACATTTTTGATCACTTACCTCTGTCCTCCTGTAGGTCAATATTTGACCATAGTGATCAGATATGTTTGAGATGTAAATTGTGGAGAGAACAATTTGGGAAGGACTGATACTACAAAAGATATTATCCAGCTGTGAGGAATTCAGTGCGCTGACCCTAGTACTCCCATCAACATATGGTGTTAGATTGTAGCTATTAAATAAGCCAAGCAATGTCAATACATTATTATCATTATGATTCTGCAAATTTAAATTGAAATCTCCATTAGCTATCAAGTGTGTTGAAGCCTTATATAATTCTTCCAGAATGTCAATAAGGTTCTGAAAAAAGATTTGAATGTTACCAGTGGGTGATCTGTAAATACATAAAACAGTAGTCGAAACATTATTAAGTGTGTATTTGGCAATGCAAAACTCAAAGTCTATCTCAATCGGTACCACGTTGCTATAGATGTTTTCGGCTGAATCACTGAAGGAGTCCTTCACAAACACGGCCGTACCACCACCTCTTGCAAGAAGACGACCATAGTGACTTGTTAGCTTGTAGTTATCCAAATTAGCAGTTGTTAAGTCATCACCTTTAAACCAGTGTTCAGTAATGGTGATTATATCTGGTTGTATATCTGAAAGAGTAACTCTAAATTCTGCAGTTTTATTGTTTAAACTTTGTAAATTTATGTTAAATACTTTTACTACAGAGTCATCATCAGTCATCTTCGGAACTGTATTACATGTAGTCACAGAAGCTGATGAGTTAGCGTTACTTGCTATTTTCGGTCCAAAAAATTCCTTCCAAGGGCAAAATTGAATCGCTGAACAGCTACCCCCTTTGGCCAGAATGATGCATTATAAATGACTTCCTTGAATTCTGGATCAACACCCACCATAAAATAGCCTTTTTGAGATTTATTCACCTTTGGTTCACATTGTTTGACGTTTACCTTTTCGGAACTTGTTTTGGCGTTTTTTGCTACATAATTCTCGACAGTGTCGACTGATACACTAGTTTTAACTTTTGATATAAATACCCAGATTTTTTTCTCTTGAGACCCATGAGCTGAAAGTTCATCATCTGAAGTTCCAAAACTTTGGGTTCTTCTTGGCTTTTGTTTTTGTTCTTGACGTCTTTGACGTTAGTAGTTAAAGTAGATGCTTAGTGAGTTTCCGCATGCGCAGTAGGGTCGACCTTGAACGCTCAGGTGTGCTATTGTTATTTGGCCTTGATATGCGCAGGTGTTGTTCCAAGGTCAAGGTCAATAACTTGGCCTTGAACGCGAGCAGATGTTTCTTTGTTTGGTGATGGCCAGGTGGACGACGCTTATTTCAAGGTTACATTTGCGGTGTATATTTTCAATGAATGCGAGCAGCTGTTTCTTTGTTTGGTGATGACCAGGTGGACGACGCTTATTTCAAGGTTACATTTGCGATGCATATTTTCAATGAATGCGAGCAGCTGCTTCTTTGTTTGGTGATGACCAGGTGGACGACGCTTATTTCAAGGTTACATTTACGATGCATATTTTCAATGAATGCGAGCAGCTGTTTCTTTGTTTGGTGATGACCAGGTGTACGACGCTTATTTCAAGGTTACATTTGTGATGTTAGTTTACCTTGAGTTATTATTGGGGTGTAACATGTTTTGGTATGAAGATCGAGTGGGTTGGGTCTAATGTGGTTCGGTATATATGAGGGTAGGGGGAATTAAATTTTAGTATAGAACATTGTGTTGAGTAAAACGGTTCAAGCAAGTTAATTTGAAAGTCATGGCGTACGTGTGTGAAAATTGTGGTAAATCGTTTACCCAGAGTTATAATATGTTACGACACAAAAGAGAATCGTGCGTAGCACGATTTGCAAATATACATGGTGGAAAACAGCGAAAAGTTGACGATGGGGCATCAACATCTGAGGTGCGTACTTGCACTTGCTGCAATATAACCATACCAGCAAATCGAATGGCAGCTCATCAAAGAACAATACACCATAAAAGTAATGCATGTTCACCAATATCAGCTGGTGTTGAACTCGTGTCCAGTGCTTTTAGAAATAGGATTGCCACATACCGTATATCAAGTGATAATGAACATACTCACTATTCATTATTTTTTGACGAAATTAAAGCAAAAGTGTTAGAGGTAGTAAGTGACCTAGTAAGAGTGCGTTGTGCTTTGAAAGTTAATATGGTGGTTGTTGGTCGGTATCTTTTACCAACACAAGATAATATGTACAGTGACAAGTCATTTAATACACGCAATGAAATTGTTACTTCAGGAAGCGATTTGGAAGAAATATATCAATCATTAGTGGAAGCCATGAAGACTCAATCGACTGAGTTTCAGGAAAAAGATTCAGGTATGTTATAAATTAACGACTAAAAATAAAATAAATACTTATGTCACTCTTTCTTGTTTTCGTAGGTTGGGCTCTGGAAAAAATTCTATACCTGGAAGTAAATGTCAACGAGTATAAACCTTTTGGTGGATCTTCATATATAAAGTTACCCCGATTCATCGAATTGAAAAAAGCCATCATCAATGTGATTAATCAAGATGAGTGTTGTTTTGCGTGGTCAATCGTGTCTGCTTTGTGCCCCGCCACTAGAAGGGCATCACAGATTCAATCTTATCCACACTATTCAAGACTGCTGAATTTTACAGGTATAGACTTTCCAGTAAAGTTGCGTGATATATCAAAATTTGAAGAAATGAATAATATTTCAGTTAACGTTTATGGTTTGCAAAAAATTTTCGAAAATAATATGTTAAAGTATGAAGTTGTCGGTCCATTAAGGTATTCGGGTAGAAAACTTAACAGACATGTAAACTTGTTGTTAATAACAAAGGATTGTAGTATTAAAGATGATGATGAGCATATTTGTGATACGCGTTGTTCTAAAAGTCATTATTGTTGGATAAAAGACTTATCGAAATTATGTTCCAGTCAAATTACATCGCGTAGAGATAAAATGTATTTTTGTGATGGTTGTTTGATATATTTTAGTTCACCATCATCTTTGATATCACACCAAAAAAATGACTGTAACCACAAATATTCATTAACACCATCACTAAATTTAAAAATAGATAAATTTGGAAGGAGTGTAAGTGAAAATATATTAAAATTTGAAAACATAGAAAAGCAAATGCGTGTACCGTTTGTCGTTTACGCGGATTTTGAATCGGTGCTTAAACCGCTGGATACTGTGGAACCAAATCCCACAAATTCTTACTTAGTCAAAAGCATCAAACATGAACCATATTCTTTTGCGTATTTAATTAAGTGCTCCTTTGACGATTCGATTTCAAAATTTGAGCTCTACCGGGGAAACGACGCAGCCCAGGTTTTCGTTTCTCGACTTGAAAGTGATTTAAGATCTCTTTACAATACATACTTAAGAGATATAAAAGCAATGGAAACTTTAACGGTGGACCAAATAGCGGAGTTCAATAATGCCACAAAATGTGGTATATGTGAACGACCTTTTGAAAATAATAATTGTAAAGTAAAGGACCACTGTCACATAACTGGGAAAAAAAGACCTGGTGCTGCTCATTCGATTTGCAATTTAAATTATAAGTTACCCAATTTTATTCCAATTATATTTCATAACTTGAGCGGGTACGATTGCCACATGTTTATTAAAGAGTTGTGTCGTCACGGAGACAAGATCGATGTTTTAGCTCAAAGCAAGGAAAAGTATATTTCGTTTACGAAAAGTATTTACGTTCACGATTATGTCGATAATAAAAGTGGGACAATAAAGAAAAAATATTTGAAATTGCGGTTCATCGATAGTTTTAAATTTCTATCAACTTCGCTGGAAAATTTGGGTAATGGATTAGCTGTGGGTAGTTTCAGGGAAACAGGAAAATATTTTTCTGATAATGAGCAGTTTAATTTAATGCGCAAAAAAGGTGTTTTTCCCTATAGTTTTGTCGATTCAATGGAGAAAATGAACCATCCAATTTTACCCACAAAAAATCAGTTTTATGATAGTTTGTCAGAGGAGCACATTAGCGATGAAGATTATGATAGAGCTAAAAAGGTGTGGGACACATTTAATTGTAAGAATTTGGGGGACTATTCGGATTTATATTTGAAATCTGATGTTTTATTACTAACCGATGTTTTTGAACAGTTTCGCGATACTTGTTTAGAAACGTATAAACTGGATCCAGCACAGTACTATACCCTTCCAAGTTATTCGTTTGATTGTATGTTGCGTATTTCTAAGGTAGAGTTAGAGCTATTGACTGATATCGACACGGTTCATTTTTTCAAAAAAGGTATTCGAGGCGGTATAAGTCAGTGTTCAGAAAGGATGCACGCTGCCAACAACATATATGTACCAAACTACGACCCTAACGAACCATCATCTTTCATTGTTTATCTTGATGCAACAAATCTATACGGTCATAGTATGTCGCAGGCATTACCATTTGGCGGCTTTAGATGGTTATCAGAGCATGAAATTTTAAATTTAAATATTATGGATGTGGACGATAATGGTCCAGAAGGATACGTTTTGGAAGTTGACGTTCATTATCCGGATACGCTATATGATGACCATTCCGACTTACCCTTTTTAGTTGAAAATATTGTACCACCCACGGAATCGGCAAAATTTTCAAAGTTAATTCCGAATTTAAACGATAAAAAGAAATACATCATTCATTACCGAACATTAAAACAAGCAATCAATAACGGCCTAATGGTAATGCAAACACACAGAATTTTAAAATTTAATCAATCCCCATGGTTAAAGACATATATCGACTTAAATACAGATTTGCGCAATAGGGCAACAACAAAGTTTGGTAAAGACACTTTTAAATTAATCATTAATGCTGTTTTTGGCAAGACCATGGAAAATGTGGAGAATCGTAATGATATAAAACTAGTTACCCGATGGGAAAATGACAGGAATAAAATTGGGGCACGAGCATTAATTTCTCGTCCTTATTTTAAAAGTTCAACGGTTTTTAATAAAGAATTCGTTGCCATTCATATGGATCAATTAAAGGTAACTTATAATAAACCAATTTATATCGGATTTTCCATACTGGACATGTCGAAAACAGTAATTTATGATTTTTTCTACTCATTCATTAAAACAAAATTTGGCAAAAATGCTTCTTTACTGTATACAGACACAGATTCGTTAATATTAAAAGTTTACACCGACAATTTTTATCGCATAATTGCAGAAAATCCGGATAAATTCGATACATCCAATTATACCGAAGGAAATATTTTTAACATAAAAAAAAGTCAGTCAGTAGTAGGTAGAATGAAGGATGAATTTCCAGGTGATCCAATAATAAGTTTTTTTGGTACCGGAGCCAAAGCTTATTACATAAACTCAGTCAGTAGCGAAATTAAAAAAGCGAAAGGTATAAAAAAACGTGTAATTGAAAAACAGCTTCACCTGGAAGATTATCGGAATATCGTAGAACGTGGTGGTCAGATATTTCGAAAAATGAAAACCTTTCGAAGTTATAAACACGACGTTTATACCGAAATAATTAATAAAGTTGCTTTATCTCACCACGACGATAAACGTTATATTATACCATCAACAACAAAAACTCTACCTTGGGGGCACCCAGACATAAAGTTTTACGAAACAAACCCTGAAGATAACCTAAATATGTTAATACAAGCTATGCAAAGTTTTTTACCCGAAAATATTAGTTATAATTAGAAAAATGTTGGAAAGTCTATGTTTTAGAAAAATAAAAAAATATTAACTCCAATGTCACGTAGTTTTATTAACCACTATAGTAATAGCAATAGTTGAAATTTTATAACGCAGGATAGTAAAATACATAGATAATTGTTTCAATAATATGTTGTTTTATTTTACAATATAGTAATAAAGTTACAAAAATAAAAATTAATTAATGTCTTGCTTGTAAATTTCTCGTAGCATCCATTGTCTTCTCAGCATATGAGATCTGCTAATCGGCCCTCGTCGACACATCAGCGTTCCACAGTAATGACACTTAACAATCCTTACTCTCAACAATTCAATGTAACTGTAAGATTGCATGTGGTCAGTCCAAATATATACTTCTCTTTTACAATTATAGCAAACGGCAGAAATTATTATTTGTGCTCCTGAAAAAGTCTCAGCTGGACGATTGTTATCTTGATCTGCAGGCAACATTATAGTTTCTGATAATAGTCATCGAAGGAAAGAGAGTGCCTATAAATATGGGTTGTCTGGATCATATAACCTTGAGAGCACAAACAATAACAGAAGTAAGGACACACGATTACCTTGAAAATATGTCCTTGAATCGCTGTCTAGCCGTTGAACGCAACCTTGTAAGTTGAATGAACTTGTTTGGCCTCCAAAGCATCAACCGTCAGATAGAGTGGGGGAGTTTATGGTGGGGTGATAAGTATAAATTTGGTTTGCTAGGCAGAGCATTTCATAGTTCGCTAGAACAGTTCGCCAAGTAAATACATTTGTCAGTTTAGTGCAGTGAGTTAGTTAGAAAAATGAATTCCGGTAGTGAGTCGTTGTTAAATGCGTTTAACTTGGATGGAAGTATCCAAGCAGAGTTGATGGGGCAGGAAGTGATTGACCTGCTGACCCCAGGTGTCTTCGAAGAATGGCACAATGACGACGTGCTGAACACTGCGTTTGTGGAAGAAGAAGTAGACGCGAAAAAGGAGACAGTTAATTCGGCGGTTGACTACGTCAACAAGTGGACTGAGGAGGATGGAGGCCGAATTAATATTATAAGTGATGTGGTGATCAAAAAGGCGAGGCGGGGGCCAACATCGAAACTACAAAATCTTCTGACCAAACCCAAGACGGCCACCATTAATAAAGGTGAATTCTATGCGGCTGCCGAGGGCGAGAAGAAGAAGAGGAAATTTCAGTTTAGGCGCCCCACAGTGCCAGTGGAACTACCTGATTTTCTGAAGTCTCCGCCACCACCGAAGCCTCTGTCTCCAATCGTTGTGGTGAATAACGGTCCAGACTCGGCCACACCTGATAATTCACAGGTTGTCGACAAAGGGACAATTGCAACGGAGGCACCACTATCGCCAACAATAGGACGTGGGAAGTGCCGCAAACCGGCCAAGATGCGATGCAAGCGATCGTACGAGGAATCGCAGCAGTCAGCAACAACTGCTGAAGAGCCGGACTGGTTGAACGAGTTTTCGTCGAGCCAAAAGTGCGTCTTCTCCGCGGCATATAGGTATAGGGAACAACTACTGCGCGAAGTAAAAAAGTGTGATAGTGATGAGGCGGACTTTGAAAGACAGATTAATGAACTGCGTTTGAAAGTGGAGCAAACTAAAAGGACAAGGGAGAAGTGCGTTAAAAGACTGGAAGTAATGAATAATTTAGCGTATAAGAAGTAGCTTTAGAATTTTATTGTAAATATAGAGTTAAGTTATTTTTGTAATAGTAATGTATATATAAGTAAAAGAAAATGTTTTTGTATATATGATAATAAAAAAAGAAGTTAAATGAAACAATATTTTTTTATTTCTAAAATAAGTATACGGAAGTTACACACAAAAAATAGTGTGAAAATGCAAAATAGAAAAACGAATAGACGGAAAATGTAGGGCCGTAACTTTAGGTGTGTAATCGTTAGATGCACACAACTTAAGTATGCGATAAAGTGTTATGTCTGTGAAGAGAGGCTATCCGTTACAATGGCTGAGAACATGCATCTTATTTGTAATAAAATGTGAATTTTACTACAAGTAAGATAATAGACCAAACTCTCAGCATACTAGAAATTTAGCTAGTTCTAACGTACGGTAAGAACGTACATGTCTTTACAGAGTAACACAATATTTCCCAAAAGAAATTAATTCTTGAGAAATATCATGTTACATGAGATGTGACATGAATCAACTACAAACTACGATCAAATATTTTGTAGTCCTGAAAAGGACTGATTTTGCCGGGGTAGATCGGGGAGGGCATGGTTCCGGGATCAGTTGGTGGAATCCGCTGGACCATCTTCATCCTGATGGTCCGTGATCCACCAAGTGGATGAATCGGCCGGACCGTCATGATCTTCCGGCGGCGGTGGTGGCACCCAATCGGTACTGGAGTCCGGCTCCATCTCATCAGCCGACAACTCCCCATTTTGCCAATCGATGTTTGGCAATTCCTGACCCAGATCTGCTTCTTCGACTGCCCGCTCATCTTCCCAGGCAATAAACATATCTTCTGCCTCGATGTCTAGAAGTCGTTCGATGTCCAAGAGCCGATCATCCATATCGACATCATTCATGTCGACGGTATCATCGCTAAAAACCGATGAACCGCGACTTAACGGCCTTTCGAAATTCATAGTTATATCTTGGTACTTTAAGATTTAAAAATGAAGTGATTCTGTGACCCGCTCGCAACCGTTTAAATAGAGATAATCTACCCCCTCCACCACTCCATCCCCACCTTTTCACCGCCAACAAACTAGAGTTTATTATACAAATGCCCTCCATCCAAAAATGATACTGGCGGACTTCACTGTCGAAAACTGCTTTTAGTTCGCAAAAATGGTGTAATTGTCTTGTGGAAATGTGACCGACAAAGAAACTTATACTCGATCCGTCTGGACTTACATAATTTCTATCTAATGTCACAGATGTCGTGACATTAGATAAATACAAGTAAGATCAAAATATTCTGTCATCCTGAAAAGGACGGATTTTGCAAAGAAAATTATACTCGATCCGACTGGACTTATATAATTTTCTATCTAACGCCACATATACTATGGCATTAGGTAACTAAAACTACGATGAAACATTCTGTGGTCCTGAAAAGGACCGTTTTTCACGGGATATCTTATTTGTAATCAGGCTCGATTACAAATAAGGCACGCACTCTTATGTTGTAGAGTACCAAGAGCTACTCCACAACCTTTACAGTTCGGTATGTGCGCGCGACTACCGAAATCTTGGGTTACATGACCACTGAAGAATTGGTCACCAGCCGAGTCCCTGCGTAGCGCAGCGGAGCAGGGACTCTAAAAACAAAAACAAAAAAAAAAAAAAAAAAAAAAAAAAAACCCGCATAGTAACACCCCCCCATTTGGAGCGCTGGGCGATGTTTATTTGACTGTTATCTCGCGTTTTTAAATTTTTTTGAAAATGTTTTCCTTCCCCCTCCACTTTTTTCAATTTTTTTTTAAATTTTCGGATTCTACGTAAAATTTCCTTAAGATTTGATCCCCGCGGTTTTTCTGTGCGACTAATAATAATGGAGCTATAGCAGTCTAAAATGGCCTAAAATGTGCAATTTCGTTAAAAACCTATAATTTTCCATAACTCTTTTTTCAATTTTCACTTTTTCAATTTTTTAAAGTGGATTTCGATAAAAATGGTCGTTACGCACATTTTTTTCTTATAACTTGCTTTGATTATTTCACTGGAAGTGTCTAAAAACTCCCGTGCAATCTTTGTTTTCCGAGCAAAGCGCGGATCTTAAAAATTATTTCACTTTTTAAAAGCGGATTTCGATTAAAATGGACATTCCAAACAACATTTTCTAATTACTTTTTTCCCTAATTTCACTAGAAGTGTCCAAAAACTTTTTGACATTGGTTTTACCATTATCAACAACTTTTTTTTTATAGTCATTGCCTACTAAATGGTAAAACTATTATGCCCATGTCATTACATTGACCACAAAGTTTCAGTTCCGCGCGACACCGCACGTGCTTTACGGGCCGTCTGTATTTCTCCGAGCAAACCGCGGGATTTTAATATCGATTTTTCTAACTTCATAAAAAGTTTATAGAACCAAAAATTGCCCCTCGGAAATAACTATATGGATACAATTTTTAAGTTAGAAATATAACAGTTTTAACAGATCGTGGACCTTCAACTTAAAATTAGTTTTAGACACTTCTAGGTAAATTATCGAAAACAGTTATGCGAAAATGTCAACGTCTATTTTTAAACGTCCATAAAATGTCATCCTTGGTCATCTTTGCATTTTTTCACTGATTCAATGTCAAACACAAAGTGACTGAGCATATCTAAACTACGATCAAATCTTTTGTGGCCCTAAAAAGGGCCGTTTTCGCGGTGGGTTGGGTTGGAGAGGGAAACCTAGAGTGGTTGTTCCCCTCTCGCGATCTGCACCGATCGCGGTGCGGCACGCCGTCTTCGTGCCTCCAGTCGCGTGCTGCGACGGCTCCGACGGCGCTCCGTGAGCTCTTGTAAGAGAGCCTCCCTTTCTTCCGGACCCAGCAGCATCTGGGGTCCTTCCACCACTTCCACCGGCTCTGTTGGAGCCGGCTCCGGTGGTGGCGGCGGTCTTGGAATCGGCTGTACGATAGCCGTTGGCTTATTCGCGTTTTTTAAACGCCAAGCCTCCCAAAACTCGCTTATTTTGGACTCCCTTGTCGTCCTTAACATCAGCCTGTCCCACTTCATGGCTGGTTGAAATATGAAAAATGTGATGGCTGCTCCCGCTTTTAAAAGCATTTAGGATGGTGGGGGGTGAGAGTGGGGGTGAGAGTGGGGCTAAACAGTTCTAACATATCCTTTCAGAGTAACAAAATATTTCCTATAGAAGAGATTTCTTGTTCGAAATATTTTGTTACACTGAAAGGATTCGTCTGTTTTTGTCATACTTAAGAGCAGGTTTAATATTAGCCAATGTTCTATGTGAAACGACAAAATTCTGATGTATCTTTTTGAGCGTATCAACCCAGAGTGACTTTATTTTTTAAAATATGTTTCTTGATAGAAAGTCATGTCACTTTGAATAATTAGAGGCATATGCGTTCTTATCATACATAAAAACTACAAGCTAAATCTTGCAAATGCTCTTTCTCTCGCTATCTATGTATGATTTAAACACATAATGCATCTCTCACTCAAAGTAACACAATTTTTCCTTCGAGAAATATCTTCCTTAGGAAACATAGTGTTTAACTACAAACTACGATCAAATATTCTGTAGTCCTGAAAAGGACTGATTTTGTCAGGGGGCAGGCAGGGTTGTCGTATGAGGAGCTTTATTTGTAATAGAATTTACATTCTATTGCAAATAAGGCAAGACTGCTGATGAACGACTGTAAACAGTCTCTCCCTACACAAAGCACACCTCGAGTGGTTCCGCCTTTGATCACCTCGCGAACCCACTGTAAAATGAGTTGTGACGAAATGAACATCCATCATCACAGCTCCAAATCCTCTCGTGTAGCAGTGCATACACAAATCTCTAGACCCCCATGAGACGTAGGATTGCATGATGCAATACCTAGGTCTAAGCCTTCGCGGTCTCAGTACAAGCCTATGTTGCACATTTGATGCCGCGGTCTGCTCGTCGTCACTGGAATATCCATCATCTGAACTTGATGACATCTTGGCTTCGAGTGAATTTAATTTTCTAAATCACGTCTTATATACATTCTTTTCCCCACCCCTCTCCTAAATTTCTGCCTATTCTTCATCTCTCGACCTTATTTACCAAAGCCCCACATTTGATGTATTAAAATAAGCCTCAAATATGTCGTATGTAGTAAGAATAAAACTCCAATATGTCGTTTATAAGTTTATTTTAAATATGTAAAGTACATAATTTGGAGAATTACACAACTTCAAACTGATGTATTGATTTGTTAGTAACAGAACCATTAAGTATATTGTAACTAAAAAATGCATCGTGAATAACTAACGCGTACACTTTAATGTCTTTAGGAAATTTACTTTTGCGTGTTTCGAACTCCAATTTCACGTCCACTGTGGACGTCCTGACGGCTTCTGGTTGGTGACTGCAATCTATTACGAATAACGGATTTTTAAGATAGTCGGCAAAACTCATCATAGGATCGCTCAGTTCTCGCTGGTAGTAGCTAGCTTGAAAATTCTCATAATTATAATAGGCTGCGGCATACAGTTTCTTGGAAAAATCTAAATTCCATCTTTCGTAGGGAAATACGGCAGAGTTAAGATAGAGCCTAATATCACTTATATCGGCCGTTGTAAATTGTGTGCTATCTTTTGCTCTGTTGTCGGAAGAGCTAGTTGGTTGAAAACCGATAATCAAATATCTCGGTTTTTCGAGACTCGTGCTAGTTCTTAAGGCCCAAACGTCTGACGATGTTTCTCTCAAAGAAGGTAGCTCGTAAAGATCCCATTTACGGTAAGCCATTGGAACGTTTGCGTTACTGCCACCTTTATTCATGCGTGATAATATCTTTAACTTCTGTCGATCGTCTGGAATAATGTGACGAATTTTCCATTCAATTTTTTCAATTGAAATGTCTGCATCTACTTCGCCGATATAGCAATTGTTGAAAGTGCGGGCGATAATTAAAATCAACTCTTGCTTGACGTTAAAAATACCCTTTGAATAATCCTCTGCGAAACCCATGAGATATTTTAGAGGAAGCTTGCCGGAGAACATGTTACTTGTGGAATCTAGTATCCCTTGATTTGCTTCGTCTAGACCCCATCCGCATGCCATGAGAGCTCTATTTTGTGCGGCACCCAATGACACCATAGTTTTCATCGTTGTGGTAATTCCGGGTTTCCGAACGACGGCAACTTGCTCCCCTCCCATTTCATAACGACATTCGTCGAATAGAAAGGCGATGGCATTATTTGATAGATAACATTTTTTACTAACATCTTTGGGTTTAAATGTTCCTTCGATGTAAATGTAACTATCCGATATATCCAAAATGATATCTTGAAAGTGTACAGGTATACGAATTTCATCGGAATTGCGGAATGTTGGAGAACCGTAAGGTTTATATGTGTGTTCTTGAAAACTAATAATGGAGTTATCAAAAATGGGTTCGGTAAAAACTTCGATTTTATCACTGCTAGCGGCCATCATTTTCTAATTTTTCTCACTTTCAAACCGATCGATTGTAGAAATTTGCAATCTTTCACGGAGAGCTGGCGATTGCTGTGCGGATGTGTTTTCGATCGTCCGTCTGACTTGCGAATGAACCTTGACTGTGTTGTCTGCTTACTTTTATGTCGTTTAACTGAATCTTGAATTGTTGACAGCTTATGCAGTTGACGGTTAAAGCAAAAACCCATTATACGATTTTTTTCAACTCTAGTTTAACTATTATTTTCTCACCTCGAAAATCGATCAAATCACCGCTATCGTCCAAGATGCGTAGAGTAATGTTGTCGATAAACTGACGACCATCCGGCATTATCGGCATATAAATATTATTTTGCGGTTCTTTGGAGATTTTGTAACCGGGTTCGACGTCAATATCAAATTCAAATAACGTATGACTTTCCAAAGAATTCAGGTATGCTCCGGAAATTATATTACAATCCACACGTACGATGCGCACTTTCATTATGTCCACGATGGCACTTGATTCGTGTCGTTGTCCACCTTGCAGCAGCACAGAGCCAAATCCGAGCACTTTGCCGATACTATTGCTACCTCGAAAATCGATGCTATATTTTGACTTTAGCTCACATTTTAACGTATTATTATTGGCTGTTAATGAAAATAAATCGGTACCAACTTCATTGCATGACTCTTTTAAAGCGGTGTACATGGCTTTTGCTATTTCATTAATTTCGTAAGCTCCTGGTGGAATCCTTAAATGCTTTGGTATCACTGTTTTCAAATGGCTGAATGAATTATTGCTTTCGTCGATATTAAAAATCGAATTATATGTGTAAAATCCCAGTAGTGCAACTCCATATTTGCTTGTTGTATTTAACTCGATGGGTGGGTAAAAATCCGCACTTAAGACACTTGAATGTCCTGTTAGAGTGAATGTGTAAGACATGACTGACCACGAAACTATTTGTGTAGCTATTTTATTGCTGTTTGCAACAGTTAAATGGATTTAAGCTGAAGCGTTGCTTTATTCCTTTGGACGTTTTTAAACTGTTTTCTGCCTTTATATTCACATCGTTAATTTTGCAATAACAACAAAATATTTTTTTTGGTATCGGTCCATCACCCTCGTCCGAATCTGAATTATTGCTATTATAATGTTCGAAACAGTATTGATATTTCAATATATCGACGTCACTTTTTAGGTGATTAGGTAACCTATCCCAAACTAGTGCTATTTCATTTGGAGCTAATGCGATCAACACTTCTTTGGGCGTATTTTCTAACTGTTCAGCTGTCATTTTTTGTAATCCTCCGACTTCACGATATGCTTTAAGTGATAGCAACATTTTGGTGTAGTTGTCACGTTCCATTTGGGGTGTCAAAGACATACTTTTTACGATTGTAAAAGAAACTTCAAACACAAATGTCCACACCAGACTGTTCCAAATTCTTGTTGACGGTCGTATGTATAGTAAATTTTCGTCGTCGCTTCGGAACCCATCTGCAGATATCGTACCAATTCCATAGGTGGGGGTAAATCACCGAAACTATCGTAGTATGTTACATCAGAATTGCTTTTTCTATATGCTACCCAATGAGTCCCTACACCCGACATACTATCCAAATTTATAATGGCGGCCTCATAACGTTTGGGACCGCGTGCAGGTAATGAATCTCTCATATATACGCCTCGAAAGTGTGGTATTTTCATTTTTAAGGCGTACTTTTCTATATCAATAGGTAGGGATTCTATTAGTTTTTTGATTTCTTATTTTTGCCGTTGTTTATAAATAATCCCAAACCTGTGCGATATGGTTTCAAGTATAATCCGTTTCCTCTTGAACTTAGATGTAAGCCGGTACCTATTTTTTCTGCAGTCGACTTTTTTACTGCTTTTACGGCACGCACGATGCCTGCTGCACCACCTGCTAATGAACCTAAGGCCGATAGTCCTGCAAATATTGGTATTAACGGTAATATCCCCCCAGTCTTCGGAATTGGAATGATTCTGGGCGTGCGAATTTTTCGTTTGCCACCGGCTATTCTTAGGGATTTACGTGCAGCTACTGCAGCTATTTTCGATGCTTTCATGATATTTTTCTCGATAAGTTTTTTCCCACCAGCTTTTAACAATTCTGATCGAACGGGTCGTCTAATAGATGATCCAAAAGCTACTTTGTGTACTCGCTTATGTTTACCGACGCCATTACCTTTAGTGTGGCGGCGGCGGCGCTGGAAGCGACGTTTACCTCTAGTGGATGCTTTTCTCGATTTTGATGATGATGATACACCCATACCAAAACGTTGTTTCGCTTTCATAATGTTGGTTACCAACCAAGCTGCAGCTTTTTCACTAGCGCTAGAGTCTTTCGATTTTACTCTTTTCCACGCGCTTTGCTCGAGTTCCTGATCTGCTTGGTGGCGAGCACTTAAATTTTCACTATTACGCAAATAGGCTAAATCGTGTTTTTTGCATGCGACATCCAAAGAATTAATTCCTTGATCTCCTCTTGCCACACGTTTTACTACTTTCGTCCCGGGCCCGCAATACTGATAGCCGGGAATGTGTAACTCGAACGGTAGCCTATTAATTACTGAATTAACAATACCGCTTCCAGTCTTACTTGATAAACGAGACCGTCTACTTCGTCTGACGAGCGACATCTGAATGATAGTTTACGTGAAAGTTCAGTATAAAATATAGATTTTGTTAAGATGCGTATCGTCAATCTTAAACAAAAACTTCCCGTCGATAATCTCGATGTAAAGGTCGGATCTGGACTAGAACAAAAATTATTTAAAATACATGGTCCTTTGCTACCGTCATCTATTCGTGGATTATTAATAGGACCTTCAAACTGTGGAAAGACAAATGTTATGATTTCGCTGCTTACTCACCCCTCGGGACTGCGTTTCGAAAATGTTTATATCTACTCAAAGTCGCTCTATCAACCGAAATATGAATATTTAAAGAAAATTTTATCACCAATCAAAGGTCTTGGCTACTACGCTTTTAGCGACGCAAATAACATTGTGGAACCGTCAGATGCTAAACCTAATTCAATATTTATTTTTGATGACGTTATGTGTGAGAAACAGGACGTTATAAGATCGTATTTTAGCATGGGACGTCACAAAAATGTGGATGCCTTTTACTTGGCGCAAACGTATTCTCGTGTTCCTAAGCAGCTCGTCCGGGATAATGCCAACTTCATTATTGTGTTTAAACAAGATGAGATGAATATGAAACATATATTTTCCGATCACGTTTCACCCGACCTGACGTTTACACAATTTCAAGAGATGTGTGCTAAATGTTGGGATAATAAATATGGTTTTTTAGTTATTGACAAGGATAGTGATGTAAATTCGGGCAGATACCGCAAGGGATTCGATAGTTATATATTCCTATAATAATAACTTGGATAATCATTTCATCGTTGAACGGTGCTTTGAAAGCATCATGAATGAAGAAATCGAATTAAAACGAAAGCTACTGGAAACTACAAATGCGGTTAGAAAAAAATTTAAACAAATTAAAGCAGCTAAAGTGCAGAATGAACATGATTTGGAAAAGTTTTATGAACCAGTTTCTAAACCACTAGAATCTATATCTAAAGCCGTAAAGCAGCAGCAGCAACAGTACGCAACTAAAAAATCAAGTACTACGACTAAACCACAAAGTCGGAGTAGCAGCAGCAGCTCGGTGGGAATGGCGAAAATGTTTGAAGAACATCCAACAGAAGCGGATTTTGAAACATCTACACCGATTTCGCAAAAAACACAAATTCCTACACCAAAACGTGGAAATCGTGAGTCACTGTTCGAAACCCCTTCCCCATCAACGATAACATCATCTTACACATCACCACACACATCCAGTGGTAGCAGTTCAGCCGCAAAAACAATTCAAGATTATTTAAATGGATTAAAATTGGAGCCATCTCATTATGATACCGTGTATGGTGTACGCTTTGGTAAAAAAGAAAATAAATCAACAAAATATATTGGCAACTTGGTGGTTCGTTTTCTAACAAACGGAAAGATGGTGTTATACAAGAACAAAACAAACATTGCTGAATTCGATGGAACGGCTGAGCTTTACGATTTGATTTTTCTAAAAAATCCAGCATGCTTAGATAATGAAGACGAAATTAGTCTAGATGTACTTCGAAAATACCAAACCATTTTGAAATTGACGGATGCGGCCTACGACGGTTATGACAAGAAACGTGGTTTAAGGGAAACCCGATGGAGAAAATATTTACGAATCATAAAACCGCTAATTATGGGAACCAAACTGGGTGGTGGTGGTGTAGGAAGAAAAAAAGGCGACAACAAAATCCAACTACCAGCAAAAAAGCGCCTATCGTCGAAATCATCTCAATATGTTTATTGGAATAAACCTAAGGAGTTAGTGGATAGATTACGATTATTGTGGGGGTCAAAAGTAGCTGGACATACCGGACATGATAATGAGATTATGTCAATTATGGAAGAGCTTCGAGAAGAAGGAATAATATATTAAGTTTTGCACGTAGTTGCCATCCTCAGTGTCTGATAAGACGTGGAACCTTATAATATGGATCCTAGCCGAGAAAAAATTAAAGTCGTAAATGAATTACATAGGACAGCAAGAAAAAATTTTGTTAGAAGACGTACGGTCATAAAAGGATATCGAGATTTGTGGCAAATTGATTTGGCGGAAATGCAGCAATATGCTACTGACAATGATGGATACCGTTACATTGTTGTATGTATAAATTGTTACTCCAAATTCGTGTACACCAAAGCAGTTAAGAATAAGACCGGTGTTGAAGTTACGAATGCCATGGAAAGCATCATTGAAGAAGCATCATATGCACCAAACAATTTACAGAGTGATCAAGGAAAGGAATTTTATAATAGCACCTTTCAAGCACTCATGAAAAAATATAATATAAACCATTATTCCACATATAGCACGAAAAAAGCGGCAATTGTTGAGCGTGTTATAAGAACTTTGAAAAATAAGTTATATAAACAATTCTCGGCTAGAGGTTCTTACAGATGGTTACAAATATTACCAGCTATAACGAAGACCTATAATAACACTAAACACCGCACCATTGGAATGAAGCCTAACAGTGTAAAAGAGGATACCCCTATTAAAGCATATGACTATTTGAAAATTGTTCCGAAGAAAAAAAAATTTCATTTGGGTGACGTTGTTCGCATTAGCAAGTACAAAGGTGTATTTGACAAAGGATATACGCCTTCGTGGTCAACGGAACTGTTTGAAATAGCAAAAGTTAATATTACAAATCCACCTACATACTTGCTACAATCATTGGAAGGTCAACCTATTAAAGGATGTTTTTACGAAGCAGAACTGCAAAAGACAGCTAGCCCTGGTGTTTATTTAGTTGAGAAAATTCTTAGAAAACGCAAGAACAATCAAAACGATCAATTGTTTGTAAAATGGTTAGGTTTTCCAAATCAATTTAATTCTTGGATAGACAAATCAGATATTGTATAAATATTATCAAATAGGTTTTACATTACGTATGTATGCATTATAAATAATAAAAATAAATATTGCTTTTCATAATTATTCGTTTTATTTTCAATTTAACAGTATAATTATGTTTTTAAATAGAACTTTATCTAGGTTGGTTTCCATTTTGGTTTTTTTGGATCCTTTATCTTCGCTGTAGTATACCGTGCAGCAAGTGAGTGAATTTGATACATTTTTTCCTTAAGGTACGTAATTTTGGTCTCATCATCTTCAAACATTTTTTGAAAAACCGGTACTAGCACATTACTAAGTATGGTATTTATCTGCGAACCAAGTTGATGAACTTCCGTAAGGACATATTCTTTGGTAGCAGCATCATTATCATTTATCGGTTGGGCAACATTCCTTAATAATTTTCCCTCTATATCAAAATGTCCATCTGAAGTAAGTTTAAATCCGATTCCGGGCAACCCTCGCGATAAGTTGTTACAAACAGGAGTTTTCTGTCGACCAAATTTATCAATTGTGTTGTTAACACGACCCATTTTAAAGTAAAACTAATTCACTCTCTTTATGTTCAGCCTATATATAAATGACATAACTAATAAAAATTCATTTTACAATACACCATGAAGCAAGTAAGATTTGACGAAGAAAGAAATATTATCCACCGTATGTCTGTTTGGTGTTTTGCATATAGACAAGCCAGACAAAGTAATTTTCAGCAACTAATACTTGATAGATATCGTTTTCAAAGGAGAATTGGAAAAATGGATGTAATGCTAGCGAGGATTTTAGAACGGAACCACAGAAATAATATATATCAAGAGCGATTTGTTAATTCAAATGTATGGTGAATAATAAACATATTTAGTACAAAAAGATTTTTATTAAGATTTAAATAATACATCCACACTATCATTAGAAAAACGCACTTATTCACATAAATTTAAAATTACATGACTATCATAAGAAACTTTTACACTATATCTAAATTGTCTCTATTTTTCGGAATTACCAGCGCTGCCCTTCTTGGTCGAATTCCATGGTCTCACTATTATTACGTTCTGATGAACCTCCTCCCCCTACTCCTCCTCCTCCTCCTTCTAAGAAAACAGGACTTTGAGGTGATTCGTTAATTATTTCGAGATCTTCAAAATTGCTTGAAGAAGTCCAGCGCTGCCCTTCTTGACTGAATTCCGGCGTATCGTGATTATTATGTTCTGATGAACCTCCCACTGAGACAGCGAGACTTTGCAGAGATTCACTAGAATTTTCACGAGATATTTGTTGCGGTGATTTCATCCCATGTTTCTTATGGTACTCATTTTGACACCATTCACAGAAACCCATTATTCCACTAATAAATTCCCAATTTTCGCAATTGGCACACATCTGACGACCGTTTACAGAGAATGGGCGAACAACTGCAATTTGACGTTCACTTTTTGGTGACTGCATTTTGAGGAAATAAATTACTATGCAGTATTCTGGAAGTACTGAAATGCAGACTGAAACAAGAAAGTTTTGTGCCTCTATTTGTATCTGTTAGGTGACCTTCAAACCCCTCCACTCTCATATCCCATGTAAAATCGAGGTCACCATACACAGAATAGACTTGTTTCTTTATCTACATGCGCGTAATACGTATACGCTGAATAGCTTTTTCTTGATTCAACAATTTTGAATCGATTTCCTTAAGTCTTTTTGTAACAGATTGCAAAAAATCTTCATTCGCCTCTTCAGCAAGCTTTTTATTCATTTCATTAAGTTCTTTTCTAACATATTCCAAAACATCATTATTCACTAATTCACTAAGTTTTTTAATAATTTCACGCCTTTGTTCAAGAACATATTCCTGATTAGCGGCATCCCCAGGATTCTTTGGTGGTGCTACATTAGTTAGAGATTTCCCTTGTATATCATATTGACCATCATCGGTCAATCTAAATCCAACTCCTGGTTGTCCAACAAGAACAATGTGATTTTGGTCATTAAATTTTTGGCGCCCAAATTTATCAATTGTGTTGTTAACACGACCCATTTTTAGCTTAAACTGATGTGATTTTTGTGAAGGTTGCCTATTTATAAAAAAATTAAACAATAATTTAGGTACTTAATCATTTATTTAACATCTCATGTTATTATATTATACAATGAATTAACGATTTTCTGCATCTTCTTGAACACACTCCATTTCGTCATCGCTAACAGTAGCCAATGCTTTACTATCAACTTCATTGGTGACTGCTTTATTTCCAAGGTCATCAAGAATAGTGGTATCATCTGCGGGAGCCAAACCATATTTTGTAGCTAATTCATCGGGTAAATGAGGCACTTCGAATAGGTAGCTTCCCAATTCTTCATTTATCATTCCAGCGCAAAATTCGTCCAGATCAATGGTTCCATATAGGTATTTCTCGCAAGTATGTGCTCCAGCCGTGAAATTTACGGCGTCTTTCATATACTTCCTATACTGACTTTCACTAAAACCCATATCGGATTTACCATAATTTGCAAAGTGTAGTATTTCTTCAGCCAGCTCTCTTAATTTACATGATAACCAATTAATGTACATATCTCGATTTTCAATGACAGTAGGGCAGTCACACATCTTAAATAGAAAATAATGGATATGTGATTGTGTGTGACTGTGTGTTTTTCGATATATACTTAACAAGAACTATTTTATTACATTTTAAATCAACATTAAAATAGCCTAATCAACAATATATTACAAACAACCAAAATTTAACAACGCTCTAGTATTACCTCCAGAGAATACATGTGAGCTTTGCCCCAAATAAGTTAAGGTGTACTGATCACCGGAGTTATTCATCATTTCAATAGTATCCTCTGTCAGAATTTCAGCTACGCGTGATGGTAAAAATGTTTCAAATGTTGCTTGATGTGTTGGATCAAACAATGTGACGATAATGGCTTTTCCAAAACGTGAAGTCAAAGAATTAATTTTTTTTATCATATAAATTTTGCCCACCGTTAATGTAGAGAATTTTCTACGTTCCAGAAATTGAATATCTTGGTTTATCATATTATTAATTTCGGCTATGGTCTGCTTTGAAATGCTCATGATTTAAAATACAATAAAAACAATTACTGTCAAGTACCTTGAATAAACACTTGTAGAACACACCACAAACACAATACTTTATATGCCAAAGCAACAGTTAACGCATACGATGTATGAGTGACAATGAAAGCTATTTTCGAAATGAGCCATATTTATTAGGAAGTAATCCAAGGTCAAGTATTTATTTATGGTGGGAGGAATACATCCGACGACCTCGAAAAATACAAAACAAATGTAACCTTGAAATAAGCGTCGTCCACCTGGTCATCACCAAACAAAGAAACATCTGCTCGCGTTCAAGACCAAGCAAATGTAACCTTGAAATAAGCGTCGTCCACCTGGCCATCACCAAACAAAGAAACATCTGCTCGAGTTCAAGGCCAAGTTATTGACCTTGACCTTGGAACAACACCTGCGCATATCAAGGCCAAATAACAATAGCACACCTGAGCGTTCAAGGTCGACCCTACTGCGCATGCGGAAACTCACTAAGCATCTACTTTAACTACTGACGTTTAGAGGTTTGAAATTCAAAACTTTCTTCTTCTTGATTTGTGTTTGGCAGTACCTACTTCATTTTGCATATTCTGTTTAGAGTAAGAGCCAGTCTGCTGACTGTCGGTTTTAGCACCGCTGCCGCTGGCATCGTTAAATTTGTTGCTAACTTGGTGCATGTTATTGTTTGGTTTTTGAATCGAGATTTGCTTTTTCTCGACATCTTTTTTTACCTTGTTTTTTTCGCCTAGCTTTTCTTCTATGAGTAGGGCTTTATTTTTCCACAATTCACAGTTTTCTCTGAGAGCATTTTTTCTTCCAATTCCAGGATGATTCTTCTTAGAAAATCCACTTCAAAGCCAGAAAGGCCAGCATTTTGAGATCTAAGCTCAGATTTGGGTTCTTCAGTTGTGTGTCTGCAAGTAGCGTTTTTTGCAAGCGCTGCTTGCACCAAACACGAAGGGTGAAAGCGTTCGCGACAATTAACACATGTAGCGTAATCAACCACTTCTTTTTTGCATGATTTGCAAGTAATTTTACTATTTTTCGCACTATTAGAATCGGCGTGTCTGTTGGCCGCCATCTTGGATGACCTGATTCCTTACTATGCGCTCTTCCACTCGATAAACCGCGCCAACTTTCCACAGCTCACACTACAGGCCGGGCTGGCTCGCCCTGATGTGTGCCAACAAAGCCACGGCCGAGTGGCTAAAAAGCATAGCCACGCGCATTACCCCTGGTGGAGGAGTAAACGTAAGAGTGTTAGAGGAGGCAGAAATGCCCCACACCGAAATCCTCGTTGTGTACCTCCCCAACTGCCAGGACTACTCGAATGAGAAAATCCTGGCCATCCTAGAGGCTCAAAATGACTTTGACCTCTCCTGCTGTAGGGTGCTGCGGAGAAATCCGGTGGGCCCCACAGTAGAGATGACGTTCTCAGTGGACCAAAAATCCACCGCTGAACTCAAAAAAGAGGCTATAAGCTGAACTTTAAATTTGGCCAGGTTCAGCTTAGACCAAAACAAAAAGCCTCCAAAGGAGCTGGCAGCTCAAAGGAGGCCGATTCTGCAGCAGAATCAGGGGCCTCGGGCAGCCAACAAAAAGCTCCAGCAAAAAGTGCCTCAAAACCTAAAGAGGCACCCACAAAAATCCTACCTAAAGGTATTAATAAAGGTAATACAAAAACCTACCAAGGGTACTCCTAAGGGCGATAACAAGCCCAAAGACCCTCCGAAGGGCGATAAAAAGCCCAAGGACCCAAAAACAAAGGGCGGACAAAATGGCTAATCCGCCCCAACAAAACCACCGGCATCTTAGATGCCTACAAGTAAATCTCCAACACTCAAAAGCTGCGTCAAGCGTGCTTAATAGGAGATTTACAAAAAGTAACATACAAATAGGGCTGATACAAGAGCCCTGGGTAAATGAAGGCACGATTAGAGGACTTCCAACGCAGTCATGTAAGTTAACATACTCAACGTCTCATGATAAGCCAAGAGCGGCACTATTGTTTAATAGACACGTTAATTTTGTTCCTATTCCAGAGTTTATAACGAGAGACTTAGCTGCAGCAATGGTGGAAATACCAACCAACACCGGCAAAAGGCATGCAGTAATAGCCTCAGCGTATTTCCCAGGGGATACTCAAGATCCCCACCAACAATAGTACAAAACCTGGTGCACTGGTGCAACAGAAGGAACAAACAACTAATTCTGAGCTGCGATGCCAATGCACATCATACCGTATGGGGCAGCACAGACATCAACAGCAGAGGTGAGTATCTTTTAGAATATTTGTCGTCCAATAATATAGACATTATCAATAAAGGAAATACACCCACCTTTATGAATGCGATTAGGAAAGAGGTACTAGATCTTACTTTAGCCACCCCATTCATATCCAACCAAATTAAAAACTGGTCAGTTTCACAAGACCTGTCGATGTCGGATCACATGCATATCCGATTTGACATTGCGGCCGAAATCGACAGCCTGGGCGAATGCAGAGTGCCAAAGATGACCGACTGGAGCGTGTACAAAGAGAACCTAAAGTCGGAAGTTGAAGGCCTACTGCTATCCACAAAGACTATAGAGGAACTAGACGTAGCCTCAACCTATCTAGAAAGATCATTAATATCTTCCTACGAAAATAGTTGCCCTGTCAAAAAATTGGCCACTCTATGAGATGTGCCATGGTGGAATAGGGAACTTGAACAATTAAAGACTAACTCGAGGAAAGCCTTTAACGAAGCGAAAAGGTTAGCCAACTGGGACAATTATCACAGGGCCCTAACCGAATATAATAAAGCACTAAGAAAGTCTAAAAGGAAAACATGGAGATCATTCTGCGAGGGGATAGATGAAATCACCCCAGCGATTCGTCTTCAGACGGTCCTGTCAAAAGACCACTCAAACGGAATCGGCCTTATTAGGAGACCGACCGACAACGGCTATGCTGAGACCACACAGGAAAGTCTAAGGATCCTTCTGGAAACGCACTTTCCTGGGTCTACTATTATTGAAGATGAGCAAATACAGGAACGTTTAATAGGAGACGCACATCGTTACCCTAGAAATGGGCAAAGCCTGGCAGGCAAAATCTTCAGACAATAAAATAAGATGGGCGATACATAGTTTTAAACCTTATAAATCCCCGGGTACAGACGGAATTTTCCCAGCTTTACTGCAGCAGGGAATTGAAGTACTGTTACCTCACCTTAAATCTATATTTAAAGCCAGTTTTATACTAAGCTACATCCCACAAAATTGGAGGAAAGTCAAAGTGGTGTTTATTCCAAAGACTGGACGGCGTCCCCCAGACGAGCCGAAGTCTTATCGCCCCATTAGTCTAACTTCCTTTCTCCTAAAAACAATGGAGAAACTAATAGATCAGCATATTAGGAGCGAAATTATCCCTAAAGCTCCTTTGCATCTAAAACAATTCGCCTATCAACCTGCGAAATCCACTATCAATGCTCTACAATGTCTCGTAAGAGATATTGAAAAGACGTTTACTGCCAAAGAAATAGCTCTATGTGCTTTCATAGATATAGAGGGGGCGTTTGACAACACCTCATATGAATCCATACAAAGAGCTGCAGTAAATAGAGGCTTTGAAGCCTCTACAATAGAATAGATTAAATCCATGCTAAAAAGTCGTAAAATCAGCGCATCTATAGGAGATGCGACTACCATGGTCAGGGCGGTTAAGGGATGTCCACAAGGTGGAGTTTTATCACCCCTGCTCTGGTCTTTGGTGGTCGATGGTCTCCTGATGGATCTGACAAATAACGGGTTTGACGCTCAAGGATACGCAGACGACCTAGTAGTAACAATCAGGGGCAAACATGACGGCACGCTGTCTGCCAGAATGCAAACTGCCCTAAACCTAGTAAAAACATGGTGTTCACAGGAGGAGCTTAATATCAATCCGAGTAAGACAGTCATAGTTCCCTTCACGAGAAGGAGGAAGTTAAATTTGACACCTCCAGTCCTGAATGGAACGGTGATTGGATTCTCTAAAGAAATCAAGTACTTGGGGACAGTCCTTGACCAAAGGCTGAATTGGAACTCGCACCTAGAAAGGACTGTCTCTAAAGCCTCAATGGCAATCTGGTCCTGCCGTAGGCTTTTCGGAAAAACATGGGGCTTAAAACCCAAAATGATCTATTGGTCATACCTGACTGTTGTAATGCCTATTATCACATACGCCTCACTGGTGTGGTGGACAAAAACAGAGGAAATTACAACGCAAAGGAAGCTGACAAAATTACAAAGGCTTGCCTGTCTGGGTATTACGGGCGCAATAAAAACCTGCCCATCTATAGCTCTGGAGGCAATGCTAGACTTTCTTCCACTTCACTTATGTATAAGGAGGGAAGCACTGACACGTGCCTTAAGAGTTACCCAAACAACAAAACTTAAGTCAGGAGATCTGACTGGTCACCTCAAAATACTAAAAGACATCCAGTTAGAGGATATGACCAAACCAATTGATTCAATGCCAAAAGTGTGCGACTTGCAGCGCTCTTTTCAAGTAGTTATAAAAGACCGTCGAAGTATGAGCGAAACAGCGCTCCAATTTGAGAAAGGTTCACTAGTGTGGTACACAGATGGATCAAAGATGGCAGAGGGGGTGGGAGCGGGGGTCTTTGGGCCAAAATGCCGAATTTCAAAGCCTCTGGGCAAAGCACCTTCACCATCTTTCAAGCAGAAATACACGCGATAGATTTATGCGCCACCGAATGTGCCAACAAAGGCCTTAAAGGCGCAAAAATCTACATTCTATCGGACAGCCAGGCAGCTATAAAGGCACTAGCTTCTTGTACCTTCTACTCCAAACTGGCATGGGACTGCCGACAATCCCTCAACCAACTGGCAAAAAACAATAGTATAACTCTAATGTGGGTGCCGGGCCACAAAGGTGTGGAAGGCAATGAAATTGCTGACCAACTTGCTAAAGAAGGAGCACAGGCACCTTTTTATGGACCTGAACCCTTCTGCGGCATCACTAGAGGTCACCGTACGGAAAGCCTCAGGGAATGGGAAAAAGAACAGAAAACAGCCCACTGGAGGAATGCTCCAGGACAAAGACAGGCAAAGAGAATGATTAGTTATCGGCCTGACTACACAAAAAAGCTCCTCGAGCTTCAAAAGAATGAACTTAGACTGGTTACCTGCCTTCTTACTGGACACGGCCCATGGAGGTATCACCTCAAAAAAATGGGAAAGACTGATGAAGAACACTGTAGATTCTGTAACGAAGCAGATGAAACTGCCGAACACTTGCTTTGTGAATGCAGAGTAATAACTCGTCAAAGGCTGCAATATCTTGAGGGAGCGTTTCTCACGCCCGAAGATATATTAAAATGCGCCCCCAGAAACATCCTAAACTTCGTGAAAAGTTTGGGAATTGATGGGTAAATAATGTAGGGTATTCACAAAAGATCTAACCTGGTCGAAGTGATGTAGGGCTACCAGAGCCGAACGACTCCATTTAATACAATACAATACAATCCACTCGATAATGACGCATGCATTGTTAGTGTGGGGACACGCGGCACACGCCGATAGAATATTTGGGCTTCAGCAGAAAGCTGTTAGAATCTTGGCTAGTTTGGGATTTAGAGATGACTGTAGAGACGCTTTTAAGCAACTAAAGATCTTAACTTTGCCCTCGGCATATATTTTTGAGAACTTAATATACATAAAAGACCGCGAAAATGAATACAGAAGGCACATTGAAGTCCACAGCCATGACACCAGAAACAAGAACAATCTGATACCTGCATACTTCAGGCTGAAGCGGTGCCAGGATGGCCCTGGATATTATGCAATAAAATTTTATAATATGCTTCCGACAACCTATCAAGAACTCCCAAGACAAAGATTTAGGACTGTTGTAAAAATATTGATGGTGGACAGGGCATTCTTTACCACAAAGGAGTTCCTGAACCTTCAATTACAACTTAATTTTATTTTGTTTTTCGATTAGTGTTGTTTTAATACAAGTACCTTCTTCACTACGGAGTCAATGATTAAGGTTGTAGGTTATGATGTAATGTTAGCATTAGTATGATTGCTTTGTTTTAGTATGATTGCTTTGTTTGTTGCTGTTGTTTATATTTTTGTTTTTATTAATGTTGTGACTTGTGTAAATACATTGTATGATGTCACCAGTAAATTATCTTATCTAAGAGTTTATTTTTTTCTCAGTCTTTGTACCGGGTGAGTCAACGATTGCGCGGAGTAATTTTATGCCTTGAAAATAAGAATTGTCAATAATAAGCTTTTGTGTTAAGGAATGGTTGGATAGTCTGCATATTTTAATCATATTTTGAATTATACAGGGTGCGTTCAAAAAGTAGGGTATCACAAAGTTAGATTTTTAAAATAGGACACCCTGTATTGGAATGGATTTTTGAATTTTTCGTGTAATTTCATAACTTATTCACTGTTGATTTAATATACGAGAAAGTCATAGTTTTCAAGATAATTCGACTTGTAATGAAAATTTAGTTGTAAAAAGTTAGTAGTTAAATTTAATGTTGTGAGAATACTACTTAAATTTTGACTCCTAGCGATTCATAATTTGTATCCTGAGTAAGTCAAAAAAACACCCACTATGAAATATTTGACATCTCATTTACAGGGTGTTTTATTTCTAGGGTTCTGGTCAGAAAACTTCTGATTAAAAAATGTCACTTTTATCAAATGGATCACCCTATATATTTTTTTGCCATCTTATAGTTCGTCAAAAACTCTTCCCATTTTGTAAAGGATGCCTATCCCTATCTCTAATAGTTTTTGAAATATTTTTATTGAGTTTCAACTCTCAGGAATATTTTTTAGTGTACATGTATGGAGCATGGAGCTGACTAGTTTTTGTGCTCATCGGCGTAGGGCTTGAGAGTTTTTAGAACGGTCAAATGTTGAAAAATATTTTCAAAATTTAAAAAACCATTCAATTTTCAGTAAACTTTTAGAAATATTTGTCCAGGTACATGTCTGTCCGTAATTAGTTTTTGGTTTTTGGTACTCATTGCCGTAGAGCTTTAAATTTTTAGGGGATCCAATTTTGAAAAAAAGGATCTAAAAAAAACAGTAGCATTTTATTAAAATTTTGTTTTAGAGTTTTTGTGCGATTAGTATTTATAAAAACATTATGCCTTATAAAACATTCAAAATGGCTGATTGAATATTGAAACTGAATATTAAAGTCTTTTATATAATTCCGCTGGAATTTAGAATGTCTGGATTTATTCGCAAATGTGAAGTCTGTTTTAAATCGCTAAAAATGAAGTTAATTACGTATATTGATATATAAAATTATGACCAGAATCTAGGTGAAGATTCGAATTTGTGAAAGTATGCACTTGATATCAATAAAATAGTATATATATATATATATATATATTTTAAAATGCGTATGGGTGTTTTTGTGATTAAGTGTTATAGCTCTGGTTTAAACCACGATACACTTACAACGGTATGCTACGCTATGAATCAAAACACGTCGTGGCTGCGCAGATGACGTTACTTCGAGGGAACATCAAAGTGACTAGGCCGCTTGATTAATGCAAAATCCCTCGCAGTGACATCAAAACGGGCGGAGCCTGGCCAGTCAATCGACGCATCGGCATACCGTTGTTAGTGTATCGTGGTTTAAACCAACGGACCAGCATCTTTTCTGAAGAACAGTATAGATTTAATTCTTCCTAAAAATATTTTAAAAAATAAGTTTCTGCTTCAGCGCACCCCGTACATCGTGTAACCCATAAATAAAGTAAATAATGGAAAATTAGATGCTATGATACGCTTTTTTATTGCATACCTATTATAAATATCTTCTAACAAATTCCCACATTTAATTATATTCGAAAATATATCAAATTTATTAATCCCGTATATATTTACTAAAATTAAACCGCCGAACATATGGAGCAATAAAACTGCGTGATCGACGCTTATCATGGGATGCCGGGTTGGACGAGCGGGTTTTCATAGATAATGGTAGGCCAAATATCGTTTTCTAGGAGGTGATAAATTAAAAACATTGGCATCAGGTGCGTAAAGTGCGTAAGCGCGCGTGGTTTGCTTGGGTGTTGGGTGTTGTGATTCACTCCATCTGTTCGGCAATCCGTGTATAATGTAAAATCCATAAAGAATAGCATAAAATAAATATTCATACTTACGTCAAAATGATCTTCACAACAATACGTAGACTTAAAAAAAGTGGTATTTTATCATCCCGTTTCATTGCAGTGCACCATTTCCTTCTTTAACTTGTCATCTTTTGGCAAAAGGAAAAATGTTTATTGGGACTAGTTACACTGGTATTGGTGCATTTTGGAACAATACAGTACTTATACAAACCTGTTATGTTAGGCATAACTTTGTTTTTCAAACGACTAAAATGTTAAACAAGCAAAAACTACAACGACGTTACGCAATGTCCTGTCCGGTAAGAATAACACTCAATATTAAACAGGCGCCTGTTCCGTTGTTGACGGAGTCGTGTATTCTGACGTCATCGAGCCTCAGCTAACGTGCGCGTGGCATCTCAAACTTTGAAGGAAGATAACATTTTTATTTCTACAGATAATTAAAAACGAAAAATACAGACGATTTTTAAATTTTTAGGACTATTTATTAAGAGAAAATGAGAAAAATGGAAACCGAAATTATAAGGCCATATTTTTTAAATGAACATTTAAACGGACCTACTTATTTATTTTCCTTGCAACATGCGTTGCCAAGACTATTGGCAGAAGTAGACTTTGACGAACGTCAAAATATGTGGCTCCAACAAGATGGTGCTCCACCACACTTATCGTGAAGCCAGAGAATATTTGGATCAGCACTATCCTTAAAGATGGATTGACCGCGGGGGTTTTGTGGCATGGCCACCAAGGTCTTGTGACCTTACCCCGCTAGATTTTTTCCTGTGGGGCTACATAAAAGATAGGGTATATTCGTATGTCACACCACCTATGACAAGGCAGGACATGGAGAATAGGATTAGGGATATATGTTAAACAGTAACACCAGGCATGATATTCAATGGCCAGGAAAATTACATTAGAAGAACTTAAATGTGTATTGAACAAGACGGACATCTATTCTAGGGCTGCACCGAGTAGGCCGAGTACTCGGTGCTCGGCAAATATTTTATCGAGTAACATGTGTTTTATATTCACTACTCGGCAGAGTAATAAAAATTAATACAAAAATAGGGAAAACACCGTTTTTATTAATTCTTAACTAAAAACTAAAACATGGTACCATTTAAAAAAGTATCGGGAACCTAATATCTAATAATAAACATATTTTACAATTTTTAACATAAGTACTAAGCAAGTACTGGTAAGAGTAGTACTAGTAAGTACCTATTTATACCTGCTTTAAAAAATCAAACTCAGTATGTTATTCACAGAACACAAGAAAGTTGTTATTCATCTGTCACTGGTGGTTGGGTGAATCATCTGTAGACCGTGTTCGAGAACGTTGTCGGGCGACTTACTGGTGTGATGGTCACGTTATTATAAATACAATTGGCCGAGTACCGAGTACTCGGCCAATGTCCATTGCCGAGTACTCTGTACCCGGCCAATGTCCATTGCCGGGTACTCGGTACTCGGACAAGTGAAAACAGGATTCAGTGCAGCCCTAATCCATTCGAACTTTTATTAAGAAGAAACTGTTTTTTTTTTGGGTTACAGTTACAAAAGTAATGTGTTCATTACGTTTTAGTGTAAATGTAAAGATATCTATGTTTGTATTTATTAGTTACAAAAGTAATGTGTTCATTACGTTTTAGTGTAAATGTAAAGATATCTATGTTTGTATTTAGTTAGTATTACCTACAGGTTTTTATTTCTACCGCGAAGGAAACTACCCACCCATTATCTATTGGATTTAAAATGTCAATAAAACTATTTTTTTTTTGGGTTACAGTTACAGGCAACTAAATACTTCTATGGTGTCCCGAGGATCGTCACCCTTAGGGACTCTTTAAACCAATAGGATTGTCTAACAGTATTTCATCTGCTTCCACTTTGGGATTATCCTGCGTCTACCAGAACGTGAGGGGTTTGAATACTAAAGTGCTTGATTTCTACACTTCCGTCTGTCGGGAGAATTATGACATAATTGTTGTTACTGAGACTGTCATTCAGGACAATGTTTTGTCTAGTGAACTCTTTGATGACAGATACACAGTCTTTCGCTGTCATAGAGAACTCAGTGAATTGGGTGTGACTAGGGGGGCGGGGTAGCATTAGCTATAAGGAGTGAATTTTCGGTGACGAAAGTCGACGTGGTTCGTAACAGTGTTCCCAAGGCGGATTTAATTGCTTGTAAACTAACAATTGGCTTTGTCACATTTTATATCCTTGCCACCTATATACCACCCAGTACTACTTCTAACGAACTCGTGTTTCTTGAGCAGCTGGAAGGTATGTACTGCTTATATGAGAGTAAAATTTTAATAGTGGATGATTTCAATATACCCAACTTCCATGATGACAGACTGAGTGATCCAAAAAAAGAAATGATCAATAATTTCTCTGATTTCTTTGCTTTAAATCAATTCAATAAAGTCGAGAACTCACTCAATAGAGTATTAGATCTAGTATTCGCGTATCCAGAGAACCTATTCCGCTTGTTAATGAGGACAACCACCACCCTGCCCTCACCATATATCTGCAACTTAATCCTGGCAAAAGGCATACGTTTCCACCCAATATTTCTCAGAATAAGTATAATTTTAGAAAAGCCAACTTTCATCTGCTCTATAGCTCTGTGCTAAGTGTTGACTGGTCTAATGTTTACGCGGCCAGCGATGTCAATACTCGATAATTCTGTTCCTAAATCTGTATTTCGCAGTCGATTTTTTCAATGTGGTTTACATCTGACATCATAAAAAGTATAAAACGTAACATAGGGTACTTAAAAAACTTTAAAAATCCCGACTCAAATTTTTCGAGCTCAATATAGAGACATTAGAGCAAGTATAAAAAGGAAGATTGACCTTGCATTCAAAAACTACATGTCTCAAGCTGAAAGCCTATTCATACTGCTCCTAAATTGTTCTGGTCATTTGTTAACTCCAGGAAAACTTCCTCAGCGCTACCTGTAACCTTGACTAATGGAGAAAGGCAGTATACCGATCCCTCTTCAATTGTAAATGCGTTCGCAGCCTTTTTTGGCAGCGTGTATAGTCCTTCTGACTACAGCCCTCTCAACCGGACTCAGGGTGTTAATAACCCCAGCACTCATATTACTCTTGATCATCTTTCTGACACATTCATAGGTAACGCTCTGGAAAAAATTAAAAACAAGCCGGCTTGTGACCCTGATAAAATACCCTGTTTCTTTGTTAGAGACTGTGCTTCAGCCTTGCTCCAGCCCTTATCTTTTCTTCTCAATCTAGCCATTAAAACAAACACTTTTCCCGACACTTGGAAGGAAGCCAGAATTAGGTCTATTTTTAAAAAAGGCAATGCTGATGAAATTTCGAATTATAGGCCTGTGTCCATACTCTCTTCTTTTGCTAAGGTATTCGAGATTTCTATATATGAGCACATCTCCTGGCAAGTTCAGCATATAATATCCGAAAAGCAACATGGATTCTTTAGCAATCGCAGTACTGTTAGTAACTTGTTTCACCCAATTTACGGCTCAAGCGTTAAATAACCGTCAACGAGTGGATGTGGTCTATACCGATTTCTCGAAGGCCTTTGATCGAGTTGATCATTCAATTTTATTAGGTAAATTAGCTGACATGGGATTCAGTTTCAGTCTTAACATCTTTTTTAAAATCGTACCTGACCGACAGGTTTCAGTATGTGGAAATTAGCGGCCATGGGTCCAACAAGTTCGTGGCAACCAGTGGTGCCCCTCAAGGTAGCAATCTCGCCCCACTTTTGTTTTCGTTGTTTATCAATGATATTGTCACCAAATTGCTTTTCTCTCATTCCCGGTTCATTCCTTCCGACTCTTAATACGTACCTAAGCAAACCTGCTCTTAATACGTACGACGCACGCCGTATGTATCAGGCGGAGTGGGGCGGAAGGAATCGACTTGGAAGAGAGAAACAGCCGTAGGACGGCAGATTTACTTTTCGAGCCAAGCGAGTTACAGCTGAACACAACCACTTTCCTCCGCCGACGATGTATTAGGAGTTAATAGGTAAGGCCTCGTTTGAATTATTGTAAATATTCATTTTATTTTAATTAAAGTATTGCTGCAGAATTAATGATGAAGCCAGTGTTTTAGTACTTTAGTTAAGATCCCGTGACAATATTGGTGGAGGTCGCCGAGTTCGGCCCAGAACGGCCGATGTTTTCTGAACAATTACCTTTTACATGGTTTCATTATTAATTTTTGCAAAATTCGCAAACTACTTATGGTATCGATATTTTATTTTGTTTTATATGGTAAAATATATTTTTGAAATAGATATAAAATTAGTAAAATGATATTTGCTGGTAAAATTACAAAAAAGGTCATAGTCAAGATTGTCGTTTTTATTTGCTTTTTGCGGATTAACCAAATGTTTTTTAGGCACATTCCTGGTGCGAAGTTAACTATCTTTCATGCTTTTAACGGTATTATTTTATATTTAAAATTTAATTAGGGCGTTTTTTAAACAAATATTTTATTGGCTGGTGTTACATATTTGGTACATTTTCTATGGATAAACTTAGTTTATTTTTAAAGGATTTAGAATTTTTCGGTTTCTGTAAAATACATATTGGATTTTTTTTAATTATTGGGTTTTTATAGTAACTAATGCGGGTAGAAAACTTGTTTAAAATTTGTTTTTAACGTTTTTGATTTCATTTTATTTATCGAATATCTTCTGCCTTTTTGGGTTTGAATTCTAAAAATAAGCAAAATTAAAATTATGAGAATTATGCAGTATGATAATTGCTACGTATTTTTTTTACTAGTTTGGAAAAAGTTTTAAAAATAAATTTTTGATCGCGGTTTTAATATTTAAGGATGCGTTATTTTTTAAAATGTGCACTTTTCTTACTACATGGAAAAATTAATGGTGTTAAGAAGTCATTCCAAGAAGGGAGGAAATCAAAATAAAGTAACAGAAAGTGAAAATAAAGCGGAAAAAAGGGAATAAGCGGTACTAAAGAAAACGACAAAGTTGTTGAAACGTCATCAACCCCTAAAAGTAAAGAAAGTGTTAGAAGATCATTAGTATTTAATAACTCGCCGGAAAGCGTACAGTCGTCAATTTCAGCGGAAAATAGCAGTAGCAACAGCTCCATTTCTCAAATTTTTTTAAAAGAGTCACTAACTTTATTGCCAAGTAACGACCAGGTAACCCCAAAATCTGATAAAAATATTATTTCAAAAATGCCGAATACCTTGAACTGCACGTTAGGAAATCTAATAAACCCAGCCAGAACGAAGGCTGTTCCACAATTTGTAGCGCCGCGTTCGTATAATCCGGATTGCGATAATTTAAGTGTATTTTTGGAAGATTATGAAAAAACAGCTGTTCTCTCCGTAAAAGGAAGTTTAGATAATGTAAATATTGAGGTTATAATAGACACTGCGTCAGTTAAAAATATTGTAGATAGTAAATATGTAAATAAAAATCAAATAAAGCCCGGCACAGGCATAACTTTTATTAAAGTAGCGAATCGTTCGCTGGTAAAAATTATTGGTTATGCAGAAATAAATGTTTGTTTTATTGGTTGTACCTTTTCCTTGGAAGCATTAGTTATAGAAAATCTACCCCAGCCCGTTTTATTAGGATTAGAATTTCTTAAGGCCCACGAAGCTATGATAAATTTAAAAGCGAATGAAATTAGTTTGAAAACGGGTGAAAATGAAATAGTTACCTTGGCAATGAATTTAGGAGATAGTAGTAGTCATAAAGAAATTGTAAATAGTCAAATCAGTAATGTAAATAGTTGTTTTTGGGAGGAGTTGCCTATTGAAATTGAAAACTGCAGAACGGACAATGCGAAAATTACGTTGCGTAGTGACACGATAATTGCGAAAGACATTATTAAATGCGAAGTGAACTTTAAAAAAACTGGTGAAAATAAAATAAACTTTATCCCGAACTATAATTTTTTAATAAAAAATGGACTTGAAATTAATAAAATGTTTAGTGATAATTTGACGTGGTACGCCGAAATAAAAAACTACGGTAGAAAAAACAAAAAAACTTTTTGCAGGCACATGCATCGCGTTTAAAGCAGATAGTGACTCTATAAAAAATATAAGCGAAACTTTAGTGACTTTACCGAACGATAATCTAATAAAAAGTTATAATGTAAATAAGGACTTGTGTAAAAATGACTTTCAAAGTGTAAATAAGTTAGTTCGAGATTTTGAAGATACTTTTGCTTGGAGCATCAGCGACCTAGGGAAAACAGATTTAGTGAAGCACCGAATTGAGACAACCGATGACGTTCCAGTGGTTTCCAGACCATACAGAGTTTCTCACACAGAGCGAAGAATTATTAATGAACAAGTAGAAGAAATGTTGGAAAATGAGGTGATAAGAAAATCTGTAAGTCCGTATTCCAGTCCAGTAGTCCTAGTTCCCAAAAAAGATGGAGATATGAGGTTCTGCGTAAACTATAAAAAATTAAACGCAAAAACAATAAAGAATGTGTATCCTCTGCCAGTTATAGACGACATTTTGACCTACCTGGGAGAAGCTAGATATTTTACTACGTTGGACATGTTTTCAGGGTACTGGCAAGTAGAAATTGACGAGAAAGACAGGCATAAAATGGCATTCGTCACTACCGATGGCTTGTTCGAATTTAACCGCCTAAGTTTTGGTCTTACAACAGCACCAAGCACTTTTCAGCAGTTGGCAGACGCAATTTTGGGAGACATGAACTTAGATGACATTTTGGTATATGGAAAAAATTTGGAAGAACATAACGAGAACCTAAGAAAAGTACTGTCAAAACTTAGATCAACTGGTCTAAAGCTAAAACCATCTAAGTGCCAGTTTGCGTATAAAGAGCTAACAGTACTAGGCCACACCATTAGTGAGAAAGGTATTCTTCCAGATTCTTCAAAACTTGAAGCAGTACACCATTTTGCAACTCCAAGAAATAAAAAAGCACTTCAAAGTTTTCTAGGACCCGCCAACTACTATAGAAAATTTATAGAAAAATTTAGTGTCATTGCCAGGCCGTTATATGATTTACTGAAGAAAGATACACCGTTTTGGTGGACATCAGCTCAAGAAGAAGCTTTCCAGATACTAAAAAGAAAATTAGAATCACCTCCAGTGTTAACTCACTACCTTCCCAACGCAGAAAAAGAGCTACATGTAGACGCATCAGACCAAGAGATAGCAGCAGTACTCTTACAAAAAATGAACGAGGAAATGCATCCCATTTGCTATGTGTCCAGAATGCTCACCAAAGCCGAAAAAAATTATGGAGTTGGAGAAAAAGAAGGTCTAGCTATAATGTGGAGTTTAACGTATCTGAGAAGCTATATTTGGGGAGAACACATAAAAAATTTTTCTGATCACCAGCCACTGTGTTATCTAAAAAGTCTCAAAAATGTCACAGGGAGATTAGCTAGGTGGAGCTGCAAATTGCAAGAATTTGATTATGAACTAATCCACAAATCAGGGAAATGCAATCAAGACGCAGATTGCCTGTCCAGACAACCCTGTGTACAGGCAACACTAAAGGACGAGAATGATGCCAATGAAATTCCCACATTTTTGCTACCCTCAGTGGACATCACGGAGTTCCAAGAGGAAGATACAGTCGTGTCAGACTTACTACAGGCAGTCCAGGATCCGAATTATGGCAATTCACATTTGCAACGTCGTGCAAAAAATTTCACAGTCAAAGATGGTGTGCTATATAAAAAGTCGGCTGTCCCAAACCAGGAGGACAAGTTGGTAATCCCTCAAGGACTGAAAGCACAACTGATGCAACAGCTGCATTGTGAGCCATTGTCGGGACACCTAGGATATGCAAGAACTTACGACAGAATAAACACACGCTATTATTGGGATAAAATGCATCTTGACGTTAAGAAATTTATTAGGGGATGTCCTGATTGTCAGACGAGAAAAGGGCCAAACAATGAAAAACCAGCAGGTGATCTGCAACCAATAAAGATTGATGATTTGCAGCCTTTCGAAATGATAGGTATAGATATTTTAGGACCCCTAACAAAAACAAAAAGTCAAAATAATAATATAGTTGTTTGTACAGATTATGTGACCCGTTATGCAATAACCAAGGCAAAACCTAGTGTAAAAGCAGAAGAAATAGCAGCGTTTCTGGTGGACCAAGTAATAAGCATACATGGGGTACCAAAGAAAATATTGAGTGACAGAGGTCAAGTTTTTAGGTCAGAAATGGTAACAAAAATGGTGCAAAATATGGGCTCAGAAAACGTATATACTACGTCATACCACCCGCAGACTAATGTGCTAACTGAACGTTTTAACAAAACAGTAGCAGATATGCTCAGCCTGTATGTGTCTACGTCACAGGATGACTGGGATAAATACCTGCCAATGGTAACATTTGCATACAATTCCAGTAAACAGGACACAACGCAGTTTTCGCCATTTTATTTAGTTTTTGGAAGAAACCCACAGCTAATACCAGACGCCATGTTTTTAAAATCAGCCACTATGCTTATTCCGAACCCGAATATAGAGAAACACAGACAGGAAGCAAAAAGAAATATTACACAGAAACAGAAAAAGGACAAAACCCGATATGACAGTAATCACAAAAAAGTGACATATGAAACAGGAGACAAAATCAAACTTAGAGTTTACATTAGGAAAAAAGGAAAAAGTGACAAGTTGCAGTGCAAGTATCACGGACCATTTGTAATTGTAAGAAAAGCATCGCCAGTAAATTACGTTATCCAGAGAGGTGAAGGAGCAAGAGCTAAACAGGAAACAGTCCATGTATATAGATTGGCCCCGTACCACGAACCATTTAATTTTGAAGAGTAGTAGGAACAATGCATATATTTATTTTTTTGGTGAAAGCCACTAGTGAAAATAGGTAGTAAAATAAATAAAAGGTATTTTGATTTTTCCCCCAAGTAATAAAGAGGTATAAGGTAGTAAACGGTGTTAAAGGAATATAGAGAGTGAAAAATTATACGTTTGTGTTAAGAGAGAAAAAAGTAAGAGAGATCGTGAACGGTTGCACGAGGCTCTGTGCAGTTGAGCGTTGCTTGAAAGCGTGCCTGATCAACACGCATAATCTGGCAATGTTCAATGATGCTGTGTCGTTATTTTTGTTTTTGTGTATAAAGGATAAAAAGTAAAGGGTAAAGCCTCTAATTAATCGTGATTTTTTTCCGGTAGGGGAGGGGGAGAAATAGGTAATTTGCGGAAAATTTGCGGAAAATGTTGGAAAATTTTGGAAAATTGAAAATTTTGAAAAATTATAAACTTTTTAAGCGATGAAAAATTTCGGAAAGAAAGGTAATTGTTCCGAGCACGGTCGTGCTGGGTGGCCACGGGGGCCAAACACAAAAGATGGACGGGAAAGAAATCACTGCTTCACTGTATATAAAATTGTAAATAAATTGTGTAAATAGTTTTTGTAGCGTCTAACTCCCTGTTTGTTTATTTTTCATGTACAACACCTTGGGACCGCAACCTGGAGAGCGGCGACGACCTGCCAGGCCAGCGGACCACTGACGATGCCAGAGGGGGACAAGCCCACCTTGGGACCCCAACACCCTGGGACCACAACACCTTGGGACCACAACACCCTGGGACCACAACACCCTGGGACCACAACACCTTGGGACCACAACACCTTGGGACCGCAACCTGGGGAGCGGCGACGACCTGCCAGGCCAGCGGACCACTGACGGTACCAGCGGGGGACAAGCCCACCTAGGGACCGCAACATCTGGGGACCACACAAAGGAACAAACCGAACAGGAGGGAGGAAGACCCGCCAGGAGGAAGACAAGAGCCAGAAGTGCCAAGGAACCATCCGACTATGAGGGAGGAAGATCCGCCAGGAGGAAGAAAACATGAAAAAAAATGCAGCTTTTTAAATTGTAAATTGAAATTTTTTATTAAACTCAAACGAGATTTTTTGTATTAGAGATAGATTAAGGAACTTAGTCACAAAAATCCTTCAGATTTTTGTTTTCCGTGGGGGGGGGGGGGGGGGGAAGTGTCACCAAATTGCTTTTCTCTCATTCCCGGTTCATTCCTTCCGGCTCTTAATACGTACCTAAGCAAACCTGATCTTAATACGTACGACGCACGCCGTATGTATCAGGCGGAGTGGGGCGGAAGGAATCGACTTGGAAGAGAGAAACAGCCGTAGGACGGCAGATTTACTTTTCGAGCCAAGCGAGTTACAGCTGAACACAATCACTTTCCTCCGTCGACGATGTATTAGGAGTTAATAGGTAAGGCCTCGTTTGAATTATTGTAAATATTCATTTTATTTTAATTAAAGTATTGCTGCAGAATTAATGATGAAGTCAGTGTTTTAGTACTTTAGTTAAGATCCCGTGACAATATCACGAGCGAAGTCCTACTTTTTGCGGACGATGTCGAGCTATTTAAGTTATTCGGAGCCCTAGCGACTGCATTGGGTTACAGAGGAATGTAGGCGCTGTCAATGACTGGTGCAATACTAATCATTTGCCACTTAATGCGGACAAATGCTTTGCGATGACGTATGCAAATAAACTAAACATTACTAATTTTATGTGCACTTTAGGTAATACCGTAATTCAGCGTTGCGATGTATTTAAAGACCTTGGCATTACCTTCAATCCCAGACTCTCGTTTTCAGCTCATGTATACTTTTGCCAGAGGAAACTGAATCTCATAAATATAAATTCTTAAGATTTAAATGGTATAAAAAGCCAGACAAAGGCCTGCCGCTTATACCGGGATCGCTCGATACCGCATAGTGACTAACCCACATTTCATGCAGATTTATTAGTGATAACTTCGGTATACAGTTCAAACAGCGGCCATCCCGCGACGATGCGTTTTATCTCTTTTCCACTAAGGGTAATATTATATTATCGCATGCAGAGGGCGGAGTCATTTCCATTTAATTGAGACATTACGTCTAGACTGATGCTCTTTTAGAATATGATTTATTTAAAACAGTTAAGTTTTAGGTTTTGACCAGTGAAGTGCCTATTATAAGTGTTTTTGTTTTTAGATACTTGGTTTATGTAAGAGAATTTTTATTATAATAATGGCTTTTTGGCGACATTTTGAGGTAGATGAAAGCGAATTATTACATGTTGAATTACCTTCGGTACCGACCGTGGCATCGCCAGTCGAAACATGTCCGGAGTTTAATAAAGATTTACATGTTCAAAGTCAACGAATAATTGTAAAAATTTACGGCTGCTTAAAAAAAGAATATCCCTCACAGTCAGACAAAGCCATTATAAAAAGAGTTAACGAATTAACACAACTTTCAATATCTACAATTTATCGCGTAATTAAAACAAGATATACAGATCATTCGGTAAAGCGAAAGAAAAATAATCAAAAGTTTCAGAAAGTTGACGATGCAGCAAAAGGTGTCATTAGACGAATTGTTTACAATCTATATAAGGAAAATACGGTGCCAACATTAGAAATGACCCGAGAACGTTTCTGGACTGCAGCCTCTCTTAGCATCAAGTAAACACTTCACTTTGAACGGGTTGATAGTAGAGAGGAATACATCTTCACATGGTAAAATTTACCTGTAGTCGGAGGTTCTTAAAAATACTTATTTAAGCACTTTGTTCCAATAGTATAAAAAGTTCAGGGATGAATCCCAACAGGATAGCTTTGTGTACCCATGAAAATCGGTTCCATCCACCGTTACAAATATGTTTATTTTTATTATCATTACTGTATCGCAATTACTATTAGCATTTTTTCTAATATTATAATTCTTTTAGTTGATGGTGGCCATAGAGCAGTTATATTTGATAGATTTGCTGGTGTGAAAAAGCAAGTAATTGGCGAAGGTACCCACTTTTTTATTCCATGGGTTCAGAGACCGATCATTTTTGATGTTAGATCAAGACCTAGGAATGTTCCTGTTGTTACTGGAAGTAAAGGTATGTAGCTTTTTACAGTGCTTTCATTTCAATGCTAACCACCCTCAATAACACTTGGTTTCAAATCAAAGTAAACATTTCTCCATAACATACAGAGAATATCATTTTCACAAGTCAAAAGAAGGCTTAAATACTCTATAAATAAGACAATACATTAAAAGAATAAATAATAAAACACTATCGGCCGGATTCACTAACATTTAGTTCATAGGTTTAAATTTTAAACCCATAGTCTAAGTCTGAAACCCTATTCACTAAGCTATTTAGACCCCTGCAGTGGACTAATATTTAAACCATCGCTAAACCTACAAATGTCAAGTAAAGACGTAAATATTATTTATTTTTATTATGTAAGTTGTTGTTTTCCACTTAGAAAGAATTAAGCCATTAAATTATTACAAGAATTTACTGAAAATATCATTTGAATTAACCGCCGAGAAGATAAACTGTCTTCAATTTATCACGCGAGGAGGCCCCGAAGCGGTGTAAATTGAAAATAAATACAATAACAACATATCCTCAGTTTTCCATAGTACGGAGGGTAATGATATTTTGATGAAGTTTTTACCTTTTTGAGCTTTATTTTACTCGGCTTGCAGTATGCCTTAACAGTTAATGTTTTTATTCCACAACGAAGACAAGGATCATTAAACATGGGCAAGGTATCGACTAAATTTGGAAAATATGAAGCCCCACAATAGCAAACAAGCCATTTATTTTCTGCAAGAACCGATGTACAGCGTTTATTAAGGTAATATTTATATTTTAAAACACGATGTACGAGAATACGTACGTGTTCCTTTACTTAAAAATGAATTTATTTATTTTAGAATTTATGGATAAATAATGAATGAAATATGGGAAATGCTTTACACTTATCCTTAGCTAACCTAGCAAACCTAAGCCCATTAAGTAATAATATTCAGGCAGTTACTGATGTTCAGATTTCTGTGAATAGAGTAAGACTTATTTAAATGAGAAATATTTTTTAATGGAAGTTCCTTTCTATTTCCATCTTGTCTAATTCATATCACAAAAAACTTTTGCTTTTAATAACAACAAAAGAAAGTGCTACTCAGTATTTTAGGGCTAAATGTTCATATTTTAATAAAATTTTGCAGTTTTAAAATCTACCAAAATAATTGGAGTTATTTCTCTTTTTTGAAATAAGATTATCACCTCTTTTAAGTATGTTAATTTTAATTATTTATAAATTACACCCAATTTTTAGACTTTTTTTATTTGCATTTTGAAACTGAAGAAGTATTTCTAATTGTCATCTTTTTTAGCTGAACAACTACAAAAGAAACGCCAAGAACCTGGGGCAAACAAGGAGAAACATAATTAAACTGTTTAGCTTATATTAATGTTATTTAATTTCTATTTTTGTTTTATTTATTCAATATCTTTAAAAAAACGAAACTGAAATTAAAAAAGTATTGTATTCTTTATTAAATGCCACTATACGATTTTTATTGATTAGAACAAATTCCTATCTTCTATATCTTTATTAACCATAGAAATTTGAAACAATAATGTCGATCGGAGAGAGTAGCTTTGTCAAAGCAAAACAACAGACTTCGGGGACAGTTTACATAGTTTGTACCTTCAAAAAAAAATACATTTAAATCTTACATATTTATTATTCAAGTTACAGATTTCAACGTATTAAATTAACATATATATTTCTTTTCTACTTAAACTTCAGCAGATTTCTTTTCAATTAGTACATTATTTCTGCTGGCGGTAACAGCAGTGGCCACATGTGTAATGTAGCTTCTCTTCCTACTTCTTCAAGAGAGCATTGTACTGTTAAAAAGAATCAATAAATAAGTTTTAAAGTAAGGTTCGCCCTGTATAATATATACTGTAAGCTATCATAGAAGTTAGTTGCGCCCTCTGTTAAAGCTGTATTGAAGATTTTTATATTACCGGTTTTTTAGTGTGTTTAGGATGTAATGTTAGATGGCGAAATGTAGAAGTTAAGTTGACTGGCGAAATAAAACAAGAAAGGCAGCTAAATTATCTTCGTGAGTTTTATTAAAATTATCAACGCTGAAAACAGGATAGGGGCTTTAAAACATTAAAATTGGTCAGGTTATGGGCCCAGATCGACGATAGCCCATAGTTTTTGGCGTGAAAATAAAATCTTCGTGAATACAAAGGAAAAGAAACACTGTGTGCAAAAAGTCCTGTGTGACGGCTTTTTTAAGATGGCGGATGCTGAAAATGAGTTTGTAGCTATAGACAAGTTAATAGACAGTGAGTCTTTTGAAATATGGAAATTTCAAATAAAAGTAGTTTTTAAAGCTCACGCCCAATGGGAAATAGTCAATGGTGATGTAAAACTTGAGAACCCAATCAAAACTGGAAAATTTACAGTATCGGCTCAGAGCAGTTAATAAAATTATAGATGAAGAAATGTTAATTACAAAAATATTGACAACGTTACCAGAGGAATACAAACATTTTTGTACTGCATGGGAGTCGAGTCCAAAAAGTGAAAGAAATTTGACCAACTTGACCAGTCGTTTACTAGCAGAGGAGATTAGAGTGAAGAAAGCAGACAATATAGAAAGTGTAGCTCTTAAAATAGAAGAAAAAAATAAAATAAAATTTGAGAGAAAATGTTACAATTGTGGAAAGCCTAATCATTTAGCAAAAGATTGCAAAATGAAAGTAATACCATGCAAAATATGCAAAAAGACAAACCACAAAGAAGAAAATTGATTTTTTCAGGAAGAAAGAAGAAAGAAACGTACCAGGAAACTTAAGAAATAAAAGTGACGATAGAAAAGTAGCTTTTTTGTCATTCAGACAGTAAAAATCTTACTGGTTTTGTTGTAGATTCAGGATCATCATCACATATGACAAATGATAAAAGTTTGTTTAGTTTCTTAAACCCAAATGAGAAAAGTGACATTTTGGTTGCCAAAAAGAATGAAAAAATGAAATATGAGGGAAAAGGACAAATAGTCAGTGAAAAATGTGTACTAAATGATGTAACATATGTGCCGGAACTCTCAAAGAATCTGTTGTCAGTAAATGCGATAACAAATAATGGCGGACAGGTAAATTTTAAAAAAGATAAAGTGTTCGTGATGAAAGACAATGAAATAATACTAAAAGGTGAAAAACAAGAAAATGGACTCTATGTCATAAATATTGAAAAACAAAATGAAGAAAGCATGCTATTGCTCACAGAAGCAAGTAAAAAAGCTGAAGAATGGCACAGAAAATTGGGACACTTGAGTGTAACAAATATTAAAAAATTAATTGACATTTCAACAGGAATGAATATCAAGAAAAGTGAGTGTGATAACCTAGATAAAAACTGTGAAACATGCTTACAAGCAAAACAAGCAAGATTTCCATTTTCTACAATAAGAGCGAGAGCCAAAATACCATTAGAAATAATCCATTCAGACTTATGTGGCCCCATAGATCCTCCAACGTGGGATAGAGGTCGGTATATTTTAAACATTTTGGATGATTACACTCATTACTGTGTTATATATATATAGAGGGTGTTTCATTAAGGGTGATGAGGTACCATATCTCAGGAATTGATACTCCAGGAGCTTTGAAAAAAAAATCCTAAGAAGGAAAGCGGCCAAGAGAAATTGCTGGAAATAATTTTTAAGTTCCTAACTCTGCCGCTAGGGGGCGTAATTGCTGTTGTCATGTAAGAAAAGACATTTTTCTGGAAATTATCCCTATAAAAGCTATCAAAAAAATATTACACTGATAATTCTACTAGAATTCTACATCTTTTTGGTTTAACACTTTTTGCTGTAAGATGTAAAATTAGGGCGGAAGGGGAGGGGGAAAGTCTACTGATAAAAGTGTCCATAACTTTGGTTTGACTCAACCGAATTTGATGAACTTGGTCTCGTTTAAGAAAGGAAGGCTTGCTAATTTAAACAAAATAATGGCTGTGTTACATTGATTTTCGCGGCACTCGCTAGAGGGCGTTATTTGAGAAACTCTTTGTTTTTCCAATTTTTCTCCAAAATTTTAAATGGAATGACATAGTTATTATATCATAATCGAAAAGTAGAATAAATTTGCAAGAGAAAATGTAAAAAATTCGATTCGATATCTTCATTAGTTTGTCACTTTAATCAATCTTTAAGTATCTCTCAAGATTTTATCTTGGATTTTCTGTGAATTTTGAGTTCATCGTTATTCAACTTTTGTGCTGCATCTTTCAAAAATGGCATATACCAACGCCGAGGCTTACGATATGCTTGCCGTATATTTTCAGTGTTTTGAAAATGCTCCTCTTGCGGAACGTGAATATGCTGTCAGGTATCCTGAGCGAAGACCCCATAGTAGAAATGTGTTTCGGCGGTTGGCAATACGTCTTAGAACAACGGGTAGTGTACGTCCCATTCCAGTGCCCATCAGGAGACGTTCAGTAAGGAATGAAGACAACATTATAAACGTTCTCGCGTACGTGCAACTGGATCCGCACTTGAGTATCAGAAACGTTTCTTTAGACTTAGGTATAAGTTGCACTACAGTGTTCCGAATTTTAAAGGATTTTAAGCTGCATCCCTATCATGTAGTTTTACACCAGGCCCTTTCAGATACTGATTTTGACAGGCGGCGGGATTATTGTTATTGGTTAAGAGGTATGTGCAACGGAAATTGCCAGTTCCTCTCCTTGATTTTATGGACAGATGAAGCAACTTTTACTAGTTGTGGTCGAGTCAATTTGCACAATATGCACTACTGGTCAGAAACAAATCCTCATTGGATGCGGGAAGTTGATCACCAAAACAGGTGGAGTGTCAACGTGTGGTGCGGAATTTTAGGAAACAGAATTATCGGACCGTTTTTCTTTCATGGCCACCTAAATGGCGACTCATACTTAAACTTTTTACGAAATATCCTGCCTATCCTTTTAGAAGATGTGCCTCTTGATATAAGAAGATCCCTATGGTATCAACATGATGGATGCCCGGCCCACTTTTCTGGAAGAGTCCGTGACTTTTTAGATGCTAGTTACCCAAATCGTTGGATTGGAAGGGGTAGTTTGTTTCCGTGGCCACCTAGATCCCCCGATTTAACCGTGCTAGATTTCTACTTGTGGGGAAGACTAAAAGAGATTGTTTATCAAACACGACCAACCACACGGGAGAATATGATTGAGGGAATTCAAAATGCCATAACTACGATTTCACGAGCTGAAATTGAAACTGCCGTTTCCAGCACTAGAGAAAAATGTAACACTTGCATTTTGCAAAACGGTGGTCATTTTGACCATTTATAAAGTATTTGTTTGTTGTTTGTTTTTAACAAGATTTCTATGGCTTGATAAAGAACGCGAAGGTGGTTGTGGTTTTTATTGTTGTTTTGGCCCGTTGGCCTTTAAACACGCTTCAAATCTTGCGTTTCGCATGGTTTGGACCAGTCCTAAGCCTGAAGGAAGGTCAACAAAAACAAAACAATAAATAAAAATCATGAGTGGGAAATAATAAAATCAGTTTAAAAATTAAATAAAAAGAGAAAAACACTTAACAAAAAGTTAAAAAATTTTTTTTTTATTTTCCATGGCACGCTTGACCACGGACCTATAAAAACAATTGCTTTTTTCAATTAACATGATATTAATTATTCTTTTGGCTATAACTCCGAAACTAATGAAGATATCGAATCGAATTTTTTACATTTTCTCTTGCAAATTTATTCTACTTTTCGATTATGATATAATAACTGTCATTCCATTTAAAATTTTGGAGAAAAATTGGAAAACAAAGAGTTTCTCAAATAACGCCCTCTAGCGAGTGCCGCGAAAATCAATGTAACACAGCCATTATTTTGTTTAAATTAGCAAGCCTTCCTTTCTTAAACGAGACCAAGTTCATCAAATTCGGTTGAGTCAAACCAAAGTTATGGGCACTTTTATCAGTAGACTTTCCCCCTCCCATTCCGCCCTAATTTTACATCTTACAGCAAAAAGTGTTAAACCAAAAAGATGTAGAATTCTAGTAGAATTATCAGTGTAATATTTTTTTGATAGCTTTTATAGGGATAATTTCCAGAAAAATGTCTTTTCTTACATGACAACAGCAATTACGCCCCCTAGCGGCAGAGTTAGGAACTTAAAAATTATTTCCAGCAATTTCTCTTGGCCGCTTTCCTTCCTAGGATTTTTTTTCCAAAGCTCCTGGAGTATCAATTCCTGAGATATGGTACCTCATCACCCTTAATGAAACACCCTGTATATATATATATATATATATATATATATATATATATATATATATATATATATATATATATATATATATATATATTTATTTATTTATAATATAATTATAGTATAATATATAATACAAAGTTAAGTAATTAGAAATTTATCTGGTTAAATCACTATAAACACATAGTTGAATCATCTGTCCGTAATTTATAGTGATATGGTAATATCGTTCATATTTAAAATAAAAATTATATACAAAAATATTAATTTTAAAATACAGGTAAAAACAATATTAAAGCTATAAATTAAATAATCATTATACATAATTAATAATGTCCCTTAAAAAGTTCTAATAATAATATTAAAATATTACTTATTTTATTTTGATAGTTTCATCAATCTTAGAGCTGTTTTCTTTTATCCATTTTTTTATATATTTTTTAAATGAAATGTAACTTAAACATTTTATTTTTTTGGGCAGTATATTAAAAATTTTTATACCAATATTTAAAGAATGTTTTTTTATTAATGTTAAATTAAATTTTTCAGTATATAGAGATATATTTATTTTTTGTCTAGTTTCATATAAATGATTTACCGTTTCTATATTCAACGCTTTATTATTTTTATGGATGTATGTTAAGGCTGCTTTGTAGAATAGTTCTTTTACATTAAGTATATTGTACGTATCAAATATAACTTTCGAAGGAAACAAAATATTTTTGTTGCAAATAATTTTTAATACGTATTTTTGCATCATTAAAACTAATTTTAAACCAGTGTCATAAGTACTTCCCCATCCAATTATGCCGTACGATAGAACTGATTGAAAAAGAGAATAATAAAACATTAAACATAGTTTTCTACTTACAATATTTTTTAAAATTCTAAATTTAGATAAGGTAGCTCTTAATTTTTTAGTAAGAGTATTTATATGATAAGTCCACTTTAAATTTTGGTCAATAAATATACCCAAATACTTTACTACATCAACTTTTTTTATGATATTTCTGCAATGACAATTTTTATAAATTAAATTATATGAACCATCTACTTTTAAGAGACAAGTCGGATCGTGTATTTTAATTTCCTGAATATTTTTTGGTTGTGTATTTTTATAACACGAAAAAATAATAAAATTTGTTTTAGACAAATTTAAGTTCAGAAGGTCAAAACTTAAATTGTTTTTAATAATACACATATCAATTTCACATTTATATATGCATTCTTCCCAAGAATTTCCTTCATTAATTAAAACCGTATCATCTGCATATGAAAAAAGTTTACCATTTAATTTTGTTTTAAGTAAATCATTTACATAAACTAAAAATAAGGCTGGGCCCAAAACAGTACCCTGAGGAACACCACAGAGTAAAGTTTTGTTATCACTAATAGTATTATCAATTTTTACCTTTTGTTCCCTGTTAGATAAATAACTTTTAAATAAATCGTGTGCAATACCTCGAATTCCATAATTTTTTAATTTAGATAAGAGTTTTTGATGGGAAACTGTATCAAATGCCTTTTTTAAGTCTAAAAATGTCCCAATCACTTTTTTGTTTTTGTTTAAGTATTCTGAAATTAAATGAGTAACATTAAAAATTGCATTTTCGGTGCCCAATTTCTCTCTGAAACCAAATTGATTTTGACTAAATAATTTGTTTTTTTCAATAAAATTATATAATTGTTCTTTTATACATTTTTCTAATAATTTTCCTATTGTGTTAATTAAAGAAATTGGTCTATAATTGTTACATTCTTTATTATCATCAGATTTAAAAATTGGTACAATAACAGATGACTTTAACATGGGTGGAAAAATTCCTTTGGAAATGCTTAAATTGAAAAGATGACATAAAATTTTTGAAAGATATTTCCCAGTAGATTTTAAAATACCATTATTTATTTCATCAGTTCCTGCAGAAGAACTTATTTTAAGTGAGCTTATGAAATTTATAATTTTAATTTCTGTAACTGGTTTAAAAAATAAACTGTTTGAAATGCTATACTGCTCGATATTAATATAATTTGAAGGAACACAAATATTTTTAGCTAAATCAGGTCCTATATTTGTAAAATGGTTAGCAAAAATTTCTGCAATTTCTTTTCTGTCATGTGTTAGCCTATTATTGGATTTATCATATAATTCAAAGAAATTATTTTGTTTTTCAACTTTTCCGGTAACTTCGTTGACTATTTTCCAAACATCTTTGATATTATTTTTAGTTTCTAAATTTTTTTTCTTATAATACTCCTCTTTTGTAAATTTTATTAGTTTATTAACATAATTTCTATATTTTTTATAATCTGTTAGAATTTTTTCATTTTTTCTATTTTTTATAACAACTTTACTCATTTTATCCCTTATTTTTATACATGTTATTAATTCCTCATTTATCCATGGCTTAATTTTTTTAATTTTATTTTTACAAATGTAGTCATGTTTTGACAAATTAATAAAATTTAGTAGTTTATTAAAAAACAAGTTAAATGCAGTTTCTACATCTGTTACTTTTTTAAGATATTCCCAATTTTCATTCTTTAATAGGTTATTCAATTTGTAATAATTAATTATTTTCTTATTAACATTTTTTTGGCTATAAAATGACGTTTTTTTAAAAATTTTAATATTGCATGCTATTGGAAAGTGATCTGTTGTGTTGTTATTAAAAATATAAAAATTTATTTTAGAATTTACATCAATATTAGAGAAATTATCTTTAACAAAAAAATGATCTATGCAGGTTTTACTTGTCTCCGATATCCGTGTAGGTCCCTCTAGGTATGAAACATATGAATATGAGTTTAATATATTTAAATACCTGTTTGATTCTAGACTTTCATCATTTAAAATGTCAATGTTAATATCACCAACAAATAAATCCAATTTTTGTTTGTATGATTTAAGTAATTTTTCAAGTTCATTTAAGAAAATATTAATGTTTGAAGAAGGAGGTCTATAAATACAAGTTAACCCAAATTTTAAATGATTTTTTTGGCAAACTGCTCTAAGAAATATGAAACCATTTTTTTCAGTTTTTGTAACATTAAAGTATAAACTATTTTTGATGTATAGTATCGTTCCATCATTCTGACATAAATCAGAAGAATTATAAAAAAGAGTATAATTATTTATGTTATATAAATCTACATTTGTAATTTTCCACGTTTCTGAGAGTATAATAATATCATAATGTGTACCATTTCTCTTTAACGTTTCTAAAAATATAAGAAAACTATCGAGATTTTTTGAAACACTACGAATATTAGTGTGTAAAATATTAATTCCAAAATTATTATAAATTTCGTTAAAATTTTCCCAATTATCAATAAATATTGTTTCATTTGTACTGTTTAAAGCCTGAAGAAATTCAAAGTCCATTATCAGAATAATTAGTGATACTTTTAGTAAATTCTATTTTTTGAAGCAATATTGGACATTTTGGGTCATTACTTCTATGATTTATAGTGATTTTACCAGATTTATTTTTATATTGAAGACAGTTAATACATTTTGGGGAAAAGGTAGTATTGTTACAGTTCATGTGATCTCCTGCACAAAAGGAACATTTTTGGATTTTCTTACAGTCTACTGTTTTATGTCCATAGCCACAACATTTCATGCATTTTTTTATATTAAAATCCTCAGCAACTTTACACTGACCCCATGAGACATTAAGAGTTTTATCAATTATCTTGCTAAATGTTCTTCCAGAAGTTTCTGCATAAATTATCCATTTGTTATTTTTTAGGTATTTAGATTTTCTCTGGTATTTTATTTCAAATTGATCCTCATCATCAACACAGTGATTCAGGTCCATTAGTTCCATTTTAAATTCTTCACTGCTTGAATATTTATTTTTTGTCCCTATAAAAACTACTCTTGGCTTTCTTTCTTTAGTCAAACTAATTTGAAAATCATTTCCCAAGGTTTTCTTTGTTAAGTCCATAAGTTGAATGGTATTTTCTTTATTATTACTTTTAACTATTATATTACCCGTTTTTGTTGTGTTGCAAGATATAATCGGTACTTTAATTGATTTATGATTTATTTTATTTTCAACAATTTCTTTCATTTTCTCAATATTTTCTTTGCAATGCGTCTTAATAATAATTCCTTGACTAGAATTATCTTTATTTTTTTGGGTATTACTGTTATTAACAACATAAGCGTACGTATTCTTGCTATCAACTAATGGTAAATTTGATCTATAATTACCAATTTCTTTTGTCAAATGGTTTATTTTTTCATGGAGTTTCTCGAATTCATATTTAATATATTGGACAAATTTTGAGTCTTTATTAGATTCGCAATTTTTACATTTCCATTTAACTAAATTTTCCAGATGTTTTATTTTTTTAAACTGAGTTATGGTGATTTCAGCACATGATATGTGAACTAAGTCTTTACAGTAGTAATTACAACTTATGTAATTTTCTTCTATTGATATTTCCTTCTGACAATATGAACAAATCCAATTTTCTTGTAAATTATTTTTAGTTTTTGGTTTTGATGAAGGTCCACTCTCAAATTTATCTTCATTAGTTATATTCTCTTCAAAATTTTTAATTATTTCTTTAGTATGTATATCAGTTGCTGGATATTTAGGTGGGTTATATGGTAAATCATCCTGTGATAGTTGAGAATTCCAAGAACTTGGTATTGAAAACTCACAAAAACTTAGATCATTCTGAAATTTAGGGTTAAAATTTGACATTGACATTGCCAAAAAAAATATTTTTCCTGTTTTCTAATTTAAATAAAGGCAATACTCTAAAATAATAATGCCAGAGATTTCTTGAATTTTCTTCTTTATATTTTGTTGTAAAGTACTTTATTTTCGCCAACAAATCTTGTTAAATTTTAATTTTATATGGACGTAAAAAAATTAAAATGTCACCTTTATTTTTTGACACAATATCGTATCATATTATTACACAATATTTTCAAGTATATATATATATATATATATATATATATATATATATATATATATATATATATATATATATATATATATATATATATATATATAGTTTTTAATTTTTGTTTTCTTGGGGATTTAGTCCGTTGTGAGGCAAATAAAATGTGGTGTTTTTGGTTACATTTTATATTACTAACGTTTCGGTAATAGATATACCTTCATCAGAGTGCAGTAGCTGAAAACATTTTTTTATTTTAACAGTTTTTAGGTAATATTCTAGGAACTAGTTACTAAGTTTATATATAAGTATAAAGGTGTTACCTTTTATTAAAAATCCAAGGATTGGCACATTGTACTGCGAGGCACTTTATAAAAAATTGCACTTTCTGTTACTTTGAAGTTTTTAAACAGATAAGTCGGTATATACATATTTAGTCTAGCTTTATTAAATAGTAACTGAAAAACGCACATCTACTTTTGGCGAAAGGGTCGTCTGACAATTTGGGAGTGTTTGCCAGATGTATCTATTTGGCTTAAGGGGTCCAATTATTGTTTTGAGGTCTATGTGTTTTTATTTATTATTTTTTAATTAATTAGTTATTAGTATTGTGTAGCTTGTGAGAAGGGTGAGTTTATTTTATAATATTATGGTAAATTTTGTGAAGGTTTTTTGTGTCGGATTTAGCGTTTATAGCGTTTTTGTTTCTTTGGATTTCGATCGTTTCAAGTATTTCTCGTTTTTTAGAGTGATTTTCTGTATTTAGGATTTTTGTGTTTTTATAGTTGAAAGTATGTTGATTTTCGTCGCTGTGATGTGATAAGGCAGTCTTGTTTTTTTTGTCGAATTTGTGTCCATTTATTCTGTTTTTTAAGTGTTGGCTGGTCTGTCCAATATAAACGGCGTGGCAGTTATTGCATGGAATTTCATACACAACGTGAGTTTTTTTATCTTTGGGGATTGTTGATTTTAGCTTGCTGAAATTTTTTCTTAAAAGATTGTTAAAAAACGAGAAATACTTGAAATGATCGAAATCCAAAGAAACAAAAACGCTATAAACGCTAAATCCGACACAAAAAACCTTCACAAAATTTACCATAATATTATAAAATAAACTCACCCTTCTCACAAGCTACATAATACTAATAACTAATTAATTAAAAAATAATAAATAAAAACACATAGACCTCAAAACAATAATTGGACCCCTTAAGCCAAATAGATACATCTGGCAAACACTCCCAAATTGTCAGACGACCCTTTCGCCAAAAGTAGATGTGCGTTTTTCAGTTACTATTTAATAAAGCTAGACTAAATATGTATATACCGACTTATCTGTTTAAAAACTTCAAAGTAACAGAAAGTGCAATTTTTTATAAAGTGCCTCGCAGTACAATGTGCCAATCCTTGGATTTTTAATAAAAGGTAACACCTTTATACTTATATATAAACTTAGTAACTAGTTCCTAGAATATTACCTAAAAACTGTTAAAATAAAAAAATGTTTTCAGCTACTGCACTCTGATGAAGGTATATCTATTACCGAAACGTTAGTAATATAAAATGTAACCAAAAACACCACATTTTATTTGCCTCACAACGGACTAAATCCCCAAGAAAACAAAATTAAAAACAATATATATATCAACAGTCCAAGAACCTGCCAAAAATACATATATATATATATATATATATATATATATATATATATATATATATATATATATATATATATATATATATATACAGGGTGTTCCGGTGATCATGTTACAAACTTCTAGGGTAGATAAAACACATGAAAATAAGAAAAAAAGTTCATGTGAACATGGGTCCGGAAACGCTTCTTCAGGGAGCTAGGGCCCTTCGAAGATGGCCTTCAAAAACTACTCTTCGTTTTATAGCTTCGGTACTACTGCAGCTATCGCCACCAATTTTGGGACATGAAATCTACTTGGTAGGTTCATCAATTTGAGCCTTCCGGATTTTGTCACCTTTAACCAGGGGCGTACAAACCAGGGGGGTATTTGGGTAAATTTGACCCTACTCCTCTTAGGCTTTAATTTCTTACCATTTTTATATCTGATTATGATTTTCCAATGCCTTTTACATAAAAAAGGTACTCTTAGTAAAAGTCGCTATCTGTCACCGTTTCCTCGGAAAATGGTTAAATCCAATCAATAATAAATTATTGGTCTTAAACCAATTATTACCTTGAAATATGAAAATGAGGTTCAGTACAGATAGTGAGCATTAAAAGTTAGTCAAATCTTCTTTTTTAATGAAAATAAATTAGATTAGAGAGATTTATTGCCTTTTCGAAATCGAGGGTATAAAAAGTAAAAGGGTATACAAAATATTCCAAAAAAAAAAATTAAACCTACACAAGCAAAACTAATAATAAATTTGCAATAAATCATTCACGAGCACCAATGAAAAACTTAAAGTTTAGAAATTTCAAAAACACAAAATAAACAAGTAACACAAACAGGTTTAACGAGTGAGTCAAGGAGAAGGCAGAGTAAATTTTTGTCTTGAAGATGAATTTACTAACGCTGTCGTTAACTGACCCTGTACGTACCAAAATAAATTCAAAATAACAATTGCTGAAAATGCCTGCCACCACGTTCAATACATTTATTGCACCTACGTAACATATTTAAATTGACGTCAGTGAAAACATCAGGCATGGTTTGGATCATTTCAGCCGCAACAGAAATCCTAGCCACCAAATCTTCCTCCGACTGAACTGGAGTTTCATATACAAGGCTTTTCATATGTCCCCAAAGAAAGAAATCCATAGGAGTTAAATCTGGGGACCGGGCTGGCCAGTTGACATCGCTTCCACGTCCAATCCAACGTATTCTAAAACGATCATCGAGGTGCTCACGTACGACATGTGAAAAATGAGCGGGTGCTCCATCATGCTGGAACCACAGATTCCGACGTATGTCGAGGGGCAGCTCATCCAATAACTCAGGTAAGGTGTATCTTAAAAAATTGAGGTACACCGTCCCAGTTAGTCGAGGAGGCAACATGATTGGTCCAATTAGACGTTCTCCAACAATTCCAGCCCACATGTTCACCGAGAATCGATGTTGGTACCCTCTTATTTGAAGAGCATGAGGGTTTTCCTCCGCCCACACATGGCTATTCCGTGAATTAAAAATACCTTCTCTCGTAAAAACAGCCTCATCAGAGAAAAGCACAAATTTCGGAAATTGGGGTTCTTGCGTACACTGTTGAAGAAACCACTCGCAAAACTCTACGCGGGGTGCATAATCATTTGGTCTCAATTCCTGTACTTTTTGGCGATGGTAAGGATGAAGAAGTTGTTCGTTAACAATCTCCCATACACGTACATGACTTACATTCATGGATTCTGCAAGAGCTCGGGTACTAACACCAGGATTTTCCTCGAATTGTCGGAGTACCTCTTCCTCAAATTCTGGAGTTCGTACAGTTCTTTGAGCGCCATTATCTGGCCTCGTTATTTTTACGGAGCCAGTTTCCCTTATGCGCTGATTTACCCTCTCGAACAGCGTGTGAGCAGGTACACGCCTCTCAGGAAACCGCTCCTGATACAATCTTGAAGCGGCTCTTCCATTGCAATGAACTTCGCCATAAATTAATAGCATATCGGCATATTCGGCGAAAGTATAATCCATGATTCACTGGCGACACAATATTTTATTGACAGATTTTTGACAACTATCTGTACTGAACCTCATTTTCATATTTCAAGGTAATAATTGGTTTAAGACCAATAATTTATTATTGATTGGATTTAACCATTTTCCGAGGAAACGGTGACAGATAGCGACTTTTACTAAGAGTACCTTTTTTATGTAAAAGGCATTGGAAAATCATAATCAGATATAAAAATGGTAAGAAATTAAAGCCTAAGAGGAGTAGGGTCAAATTTACCCAAATACCCCCCTGGTTTGTACGCCCCTGGTTAAAGGTGACAAAATCCGGAAGGCTCAAATTGATGAACCTACCAAGTAGATTTCATGTCCCAAAATTGGTGGCGATAGCTGCAGTAGTACCGAAGCTATAAAACGAAGAGTAGTTTTTGAAGGTCATCTTCGAAGGGCCCTAGCTCCCTGAAGAAGCATTTCCGGACCCATGTTCACATGAACTTTTTTTCTTATTTTCGTGTGTTTTATCTACCCTAGAAGTTTGTAACATGATCACCGGAACACCCTGTATATATATATATATATATATATATATATATATATATATATATATATATATATATATATATATATATATATATATACAGGGTGATTGATGGTGAGTGGCCTATTAGAAGTTCTGGCGAACTAGTCAACGGATCACTTTGAAAATTTGGTAGTTTACATAAGTGGACATGACCTTTCTTTTAAAATTATTTTTGGCCTTGCGGTGTTGCCGCTTCTACTGAAAAGTATTAGCACCTATGATAATTTAAATGGAACACCCGGTATATTATATTTTTTTTAGAATCCCTGTTGGTTTGTTAATAAGTTTCGTTAACATATTCCTATGTCTATCTAGTATCGTTGTCGAGATAATAATTATTTTCTTCTTTTTTTCTCGGAAAACATGGTAGTCAATAAGGGCTGATATTTTTGAACTCATGACAGATAGGACACTAGAATTTGGTGGAGAGCTAGGTAATACCACGAGGCTATTCACTCGGTGTCCAAATCGTAGTTATATTTGTACAGGGTGTTTCAAAAATAAACATATTTTGATGGTTTGGAAAAATGATTAAAAGTACATTTTTTTAAATGGAACACCCTGTATTTTAACCGCGGTCCTAAAAGCTCTGTAAATTTCCTATCTTTCAATATATCATGTCCCTATACCTATCTCGAATAGTTTTTGACTTATTAGCATTTATTTGGACAATTTAACTATTACAGATAACATTCACGAGTTTTTAGGAAAATTTGAAAAGTAGCCTTTGGAAACTGTTGTTTTTAAATGGATGACACTTTTCTATTATTTATTCCGTTTCGTTGTCAGTTGGTTGCCGTACTTGAAAATTCTAATTTAAGGTTTTAAGAGAAATGGAAGAAAACAATAATTATTCAAATACAGTACTTATGAATTTATTTGTTTTACATGGTCAGTGTGATAAGATCATTAGTCGTACTTGTAGAAAATTCAATGAAATGTATCCAAATTTGCCATCAATGAACAATAAGAAATTTAGACGAATTCAAAGCAATTTCAAAAATTTTGGTTCTTCCTTGAAAGTTCCCAGAAATTTACCCAGACCTGTAACATCTAGTGAGGACAACGAAATTAACGTTTTGGCTTATTTTCATGCCTATCCGCAGGCTTCAATAAGATGTGCCAAAGAAGATTTGGGCTTAACCTATTTCTGCGTGCAAAAAATATTGGCTAAACATAATATGCATGATTATAAGTATACCAAAGTTCAATGTCTTAAGCCTGAGGACTGTCCACAAAGAGTTTTATTTTGCGAAAACTTGTTAGTTCATATTCAGGAAGATCCACAATTTTTAAGGAAAATCATTTGGACTGATGAATCAAAATTTTCTCGCGAAGGAATTTTTAATAGGAAAAATATTCATTATTGGGCGAAGGAAAATCCTCATGTAACGAGAGATACTGGATTTCAAGAAAATTTTCGATTTAATGTTTTTTGTGTAATGATGGACAACAAAATTCAATATGTGATATATGATGAAAATTTAACTTCCAGAAAATACTTAGAAATTTTAACTACATTTGTCGAAAATTTCGTGGACAACCTTCCTCTCGCCCAGTATCGCAGCTGCTGGTACCAATTGGACGGGGCTCCCGCTCACTGCACTGACGAAGTTAGTGCGGAAATACAGAGAATGTTTGAAGATCGTTGGTTCAGGCGTTTGGGACCTTGGAATTGGCCTGCAAGGTCCCCAGATTTAACACCTCTGGATTTTTACCTTTGGGGCACTCTCAAGAATATTATTTACAAGACACCGGTAAATTCAAGGGAAGAGTTAGAAGATCGGGTGAATCGGGCATTTCAAAATTTGGATGCTGGTGAACTTAGACTTGCTACTGGACATGGTGTAAACAAGCGAATTTTAAAATGCTTAGATGTCAACGGCCAACGTTTTGAACATTTATTAAAAACTAATTAAATGTTTTTTACTTTTTTCTTGGTAATTTTGTTAGAAGTCAAAAAAATATTATTATGTACACTACAACTTAAATATGATTAAGTAATTTTAAGCATTTAAGAATTTACTAATTGTTTAAAATTTGTCTAAATTTCTTATTGTTCATTGATGGCAAATTTGGATACATTTCATTGAATTTTCTACAAGTACGACTAATGATCTTATCACACTGACCATGTAAAACAAATAAATTCATAAGTACTGTATTTGAATAATTATTGTTTTCTTCCATTTCTCTTAAAACCTTAAATTAGAATTTTCAAGTACGGCAACCAACTGACAACGAAACGGAATAAATAATAGAAAAGTGTCATCCATTTAAAAACAACAGTTTCCAAAGGCTACTTTTCAAATTTTCCTAAAAACTCGTGAATGTTATCTGTAATAGTTAAATTGTCCAAATAAATGCTAATAAGTCAAAAACTATTCGAGATAGGTATAGGGACATGATATATTGAAAGATAGGAAATTTACAGAGCTTTTAGGACCGCGGTTAAAATACAGGGTGTTCCATTTAAAAAAATGTACTTTTAATCATTTTTCCAAACCATCAAAATATGTTTATTTTTGAAACACCCTGTACAAATATAACTACGATTTGGACACCGAGTGAATAGCCTCGTGGTATTACCTAGCTCTCCACCAAATTCTAGTGTCCTATCTGTCATGAGTTCAAAAATATCAGCCCTTATTGACTACCATGTTTTCCGAGAAAAAAAGAAGAAAATAATTATTATCTCGACAACGATACTAGATAGACATAGGAATATGTTAACGAAACTTATTAACAAACCAACAGGGATTCTAAAAAAAATATAATATACCGGGTGTTCCATTTAAATTATCATAGGTGCTAATACTTTTCAGTAGAAGCGGCAACACCGCAAGGCCAAAAATAATTTTAAAAGAAAGGTCATGTCCACTTATGTAAACTACCAAATTTTCAAAGTGATCCGTTGACTAGTTCGCCAGAACTTCTAATAGGCCACTCACCATCAATCACCCTGTATATATATATATATATATATATATATATATATATATATATATATATATATATATATATATATATATATATATATATACAGGGTGTTCCTAAATGTCGTGCTGATAATAAAGAGGGTGATTCTACAAGCGATTTTAAGAGAAAAAGTTCATGTGACCATATGTCCTAAATCGTTTAAATTTTAAAATACAGGGTGTTAAAGTTTAACATTTTTATTCGTTTTTGGCGTATACCTTGTGCATTTTTTACGATATTTAATTTAAATTTGGTATACAGTCTACCATAATTAAGCTTTATGAAATGGTAATATTACATTTTAAGAAATTATACAGAGTACTCCTTTTTTTGGGACACGGTTCCTTTAGGCCCTCCCAACTTTTTATTGGAACGCCGCTGGTTATTTTTGCTTCTGGAATCGTATTTCGCATTTTATTTTGTAACTTTTTTATGTCTTGTAATTTTCTGATATTTTGCATTGTTTAGAAGATATTATACCACATCTTCTTCTCATTAACCCTCGCACCCTGTCAAAAAAAATCAAGATTGCTATGAAAACATTTTTATTAAGTTTTTTCTGTTGTCATCTTTGACAGTACAATTCTTTCGTATTTACAACAGAAGTCATTTTATGCTAAGTAAGTCAATAATTATTAGTTAACGTGTAAGCTACACTTTTGAATTGAAATTTATCTACCTAATAAATATGCCGAATTTTACGAATTCTGAAATGGCTGATATGCACTTTATTTATGGCCTTGCCAATGGAAACGCTTTTGAAGCCAGACGTATTTATGGTGAAAGATATCCGAATCGTGTGATACCTGACAGTAGAACATTCTCGAATATTCATCGACGCCTTCATGAAACTGGGCATTTTCAAAAAGATACAGCTAACGCAGGAAGACCTCGTACTGTTAGAACACCAGCTATCGAGGAAGCTGTATTAAATGAAATAGATAATCATCCAGAAACCAGCACTAGAAAGATTGCCATAAATTTAAATATTTGTCATCAAATTGTTTGGAGAATCTTGTCGGACCAGCAACTTTACCCATACCATCTTCAAAGAGTGCAAGCACTGCTTCCCCGGGATTTTCCTTTACGGATTAATTTCTGTCAATGGTACCTACAGAGGCTCGCAGTAAATCCCCATTTTGAAAGTCAAATCCTTTTGACAGATGAAGCTAACTTTTCAAGAAATCAAATAACTAATTTTCATAACAATCATTTATGGGCTCAGGAAAATCCACACGCCATAGTAGAAGCGCATTATCAAGGGCAGTTTTCATTAAACGTATGGGCTGGTATTATTGGAGATTATTTGATAGGTCCCTTCTTTTTACCTGCTCGCCTTAATGGTCAGTCATATCGCCAGTTCTTGCAAGAAGAATTGCCACTTCTACTTGAGGAAGTACCACTTTTATTAAGAAACCAACATTGGTATATGCACGATGGCGCTCCAGCACATTTCAGTGTTCTGGCACGTGAATATTTAAATGAAATGTATCCTGAAAGGTGGATAGGTCGTGGAGGACCACAACCATGGCCTCCTAGGTCACCCGATTTAAACAGTTTAGATTATTTCCTATGGGGACATATTAAGTCCTTAGTGTATGTAACACCAGTGGATACTGTGGACGATTTAAGAAATCGCATAATCGCTGGATTTGAAACGGTTAGAAACACTCCCGGTATTTTTGAAAGAGTGCGGGGATCAATGAGAAGAAGATCTGAGGCGTGCCTAATGGCAGGAGGGAGCCATTTTCAACAATTATTGTAATTAGTTAACTAACTTGTATTATTAATAATATATTTTTAGAATAATTAATATTTCAGAAAGCTTAGTTAGGTATGTTTAATTTAAATATTTGGTACACAGTCTACCATAACTAAGCTTTATGATAGTACTGTCCAAGATTACAATAGAAAACACTTAATAAAAATGTATCCATAGCAATCTTGATTTTTTTTTGAGTGCGAGGATTAATGAGGAGAAGATGTGAGGTATAATATCTTCTAAACAATGCAAAATATCAGAAAATTACAAGACATAAAAAGTTACAAAATAAAATGCGAAATACGATTCCAGAAGCAAAAATAACCAGCGGCGTTCCAATAAAAAGTTGGGAGGGCCTAAAGGAACCGTGTCCCAAAAAAAGGAGTACTCTGTATAATTTCTTAAAATGTAATATTACCATTTCATAAAGGTTAATTATGGTAGACTGTATACCAAATTTAAATTAAATATCGTAAAAAATGTACAAGGTATACGCCAAAAACGAATAAAAAAGTTAAACTTTAACACCCTGTATTTTAAAATTTAAACGATTTAGAACATATGGTCACATGAACTTTTTCTCTTAAAATCGCTTGTAGAATCACCCTCTTTATTATCAGCACGACATTTAGGAACACCCTGTATATATATATATATATATATATATATATATATATATATATATATATATATATATATATATATATATATATATATATATATACATATATATATACCGGTTGCCCACGAGTTTACAGGCCAGTTCGTTATTTTGTTAAGAAATAATATTTCGATTTGAAATTTTGGGAATTCGTATGGTTGCATTAGACGCCGATTTTGAGTGCTCGAACATCTGACTATCGTTTCCGGTTCAACCGGAAATACAGTCAACTTTGTTATTTTAAACGAAACACCCTGTATATTTTTTAAAATTTGGATTGTACGTAAAATTCTAATTATAAAACATGTATCATACCCCATACCTATCTTTAACAGTTTTCAAGAAAATGGCGTTTGAAAATGTCGGAAGAGTCGCAAACTATACTGTATTAACATAAAACAAATGAATATGCGAAAAGTTGAATATATTATTCTTACTTCTTTTTAGGGGTCTTGTATGCTTGTGTCATGACAATCTCACTTCCGGTGCAACCGGAAGTGCTACAAAATATGAGATTCAGGCACAAATTACTTCAATAATTTCAATTGAACGACCTACTTTAAACTCTAAATTCTAATTTATCTGACTTTTCTCTATAATTTTTGTATACACCATCCCAGGTCTAAAGTTGATACTTCTTGAGATATGGACAGCTAAAAATTTAGATGCATTCCAAATTTCAATCTTTCTAATTTTATCTAGGCGGCTATGGAGACCATTTGCATTAAGAAAATGTAGAAAGGATACACATAATTAATAATATCAGAGCAGTGCTTGAAGAATAATTTTATTAGGTTTTCATTATAAAAAATAAGAAATTAGTCATAAATTAAGTGTTCGAATTGTTGACCGTTTTCTCTCAGACGAACTCTTTGAAATTCCCTGAGCACGTTGTTCATTTGTTTTGGGGGTGATATTATTAACAGATATTTTCTGTTAATAATATGACAAGTGTCTTGTATTCATAGCCATCTTGATTAAATAATTGGAAATTGAGATGGTTATGATCATGAAGCAGTTCAAGCGACAGATGATCTCCATAGCCGCCTAGATAAAATTAGAAAGATTGAAATTTGGAATGCATCTAAATTTTTAGCTGTCCATATCTCAAGAACTATCAACTTTAGACCTGGGATGGTGTATACAAAAATTATAGAGAAAAGTCAGATAAATTAGAATTTAGAGTTTAAAGTAGGTCGTTCAATTGAAATTATTGAAGTAATTTGTGCCTGAATGTCATATTTTGTAGCACTTCCGGTTGCACCGGAAGTGAGATTGTCATGACACAATCATACAAGGCCCTTAAAAAGAAGTAAGAATAATATATTAAACTTTTCGCATATTCATTTGTTTTATGTTAAAACAGTATAGTTTGCGGCTCTTTCGACATTTTCAAACGTCATTTTCTTGAAAACTGTTAAAGATAGGTATATGATATGATACATGTTTTATAATTAGAATTTTACGTAGAATCCAAATTTTAAAAAATATACAGGGGGTTTCGTTTAAAATAACAAAGTTGACTGTATTTCCGGTTGAGCCGGAAACGATAGTCAGATGTTCGAGCACTCAAAATCTGCATCTAATGCAACCATACGAATTCCCAAAATTTCAAATCGAAATATTATTTCTTAACAAAATAATGAGCTGGCCAGTAAACTCGTGGGCACCCGGTATATATATATATATATATATATATATATATATATATATATATATATATATATATATATATATATATATATATAATCTCAGATCCATCTCTACATAAAAAAAACTTAGATATCCTGGCTCAATTATTCATCGATAATTCATATCCACCCAAGCTGATTAATAGAATTTTGTTCAGCACTCCTGCCATCAACATACCTATATTAAATGAACATAACCTAATAAATAATAACAATAATATAACTGAAGTGACACAAACTAATAAATTCATATCACTTCCCTACATTAGAGAGATAACTCCGGCGCTGTCCAGAATAATAAATCAGGTAGTTAATGTCAAAATCGCGAACAAACCAGTACTCACAATTTCTTCGGTGCACTCCAGGCTTAAAGACAAGGTCCCTCTTACTCGAAGAACAGATGTGGTTTACAGCATTCCTTGTGCAGACTGTGAAAAAATATACATAGGCCAAACTACAAGACCATTGGCCGATAGAATCACAGCACACAGGAGTGACTGTAGACTGCATCCAGAGAGGTGTGCTCTGGCAGAACACGCTAATAACTCACTACATAACTTTGATTACGATGCAACCAAGATACTTGCTACACAGAAAAATAACTCTAAAAGATCTTTTCTTGAAATGGCCTTTATTTCACAAGAACCTAATTGCATAAATAAAAAAACCGATATAAAACACCTAAGTGAAATATATTCATATCTATTATTTTTAGACAAGGATCATCGTTTGAACGACACTGAGATTCAAGTATAATGACAATTGATTGTATAATAAAAATTATATTTTTTTCCTTCACAACAAATTCAAGAATACTTACCCATTTCCTACATATAACAAAATCTCTTTATCAAATTACAAATAATTCTGATTGAAATTCATAGATGTCGCATAAATAAGCTTTTAAATGCAGCCGCTAGGGTGTACTTCCTGAGCGCAATATAAATCCAACAAGTTATCTCTACAAGGTATATAACACACCTAACTTTACAGACTTCTGTAATCATGTTTCGCATATAATTTAATATAATACACAGATGTCGCTAATAACTGACTTCTGACAGTCCATAGTGAGTTTCCCGCTCAATCAAATCAGTCTGTCACCTCGTGCCGCATGGCTAAAATGAATTTCAAAAAACGGAGAAAGAAATGATTTTTAATTGTCTTCCTTTTTAACTAATGACTTTCATGTAATTTTAATCTGTCTGTGCTATTGTGTAATAATTGTAAATTTAGAATAATTAAGTAATTAATGACGCTTGGTTTTCGATCCCACTCTGGAGAACTTCACTGATTCCCTAGATAATATTTTAACACCGTTAATGAACATCCTCAACTAAGTTGTAAGTAATAAATCTGCTTATAAGCTCACTTAAAACAATGGTTAATATAAGAACCATGTTTAATACTAGTAATTCTTTGTAGTCTCCCTGAAGATGAAAATAAATATTTTCGAAAGCTTGGAACAACTTTAAAGAGTATTCTTTCATTTGCTGCGCAACCCAATATTACTAGTTTACTGCCTAACTAGTCAGCAACGACTACCCTTTATATATATATATATATATATATATATATATATATATATATATATATATATATATATATATATATATATATATATATATATATATATATACTTGAAAATAAAAATGAAGTGACAGAATATATTAAAGAATGCGTAGCAGAAATGGAAGCAAATAAAAATATTAAAGTGTCAAAATTAAGATGTGACAATGGCGGAGAATATGTTAATAATGAGTTGGTAACCTACTGCAGGAAAAATTGAATTGTAATGGATAAAACTATACCACATACGCCTCAATTAAATGGTAAAGCAGAGAGGTTTAATAGAACGTTATTAGAGAAAGTAAGAGCCTTATTGTTTGACAGTAATTTAGACAAGAAATTCTGGGGTGAAGCTGCAAGAGTGGGAACATATATTATAAATCGTAGTCCAACTGAAGCTTTATCATCAGATAAAACACCAATAGAGATGTGGACTGACGAAAAACCAGATTTGTCAAGAATGCAAGTGTTTGGTAGTGTGGCATATGCGAAAGAACTTGGATATATTAAGAAATTAGATGTAAGAAGTAAAGAATACATTTTCGTTGGCTATGGACTAAATGGATATAGACTATTTAGTGAAGAAAAACAAAAAATAATAATTTCAAGAGATGTATTTTTTACAGAACCATCGAGTGAAAAATTAAATGAAAATTCCAAATCAAAAATTGATTTGTATGACCAAGCAAAAAATGAAGAAACGGAAAATATAGAAAATATCTCGGAGAACACCGAAAATGATATCAGTAACCTTGATGATGAAGAATTTATAAATGTGCAAGAATTGGGAGAAGGCCTTGAAGAATGTACATTGCGAACTAAAAGTGGAAGAGAAATAAAGAGACCAGAAAAACTCAGAGATTATGACTTAAACACAAATTGGACAGATGATGAAGTGTTGTTGACATATCAGGAAGCGATAAATGGGAAAGATAAAGACGAATGGATGACAGCAATACAAGAAGAAAAAGAATCGTTAGATATAAATCAAACATGGAAATATGTCGATATAAATGAAGCCAAAGGCAAGAAAGTTTTAACCAGCAAATGGGTGTTTAAAGTAGAGGACAATGGAAAGTATAAAGCCAGATTAGTGATAAGAGCTTGCCAACAACAAAGTGGAATAGATTACTCAGAAACATTCAGCCCAGTAGTGAATTCTAGCTCAGTTCGAGTACTGTTGGCATTAGCAGTGAAAAATAATATGAATATTACCAAATTTGACATTAAGATAGCATTTTTTTATGGAAACCTAAACGAAGATATGTACTTGAAGATTCCGCAAGGATATGAAAATGAAGAAAGTAAAACCAAAATATGTAAGTTAACAAAATCACTATATGGGCTTAAACAAGCACCGTTAAAGTGGAATGAAAGATTTACTACTTTTTTGAAAGAAAATGGACTTATTGCACTTAAAAGTGATCAGTGCCTGTTTACAAATCAAAATAAAACTCTTCATCTTGCAATTTATGTAGACGATGGTTTAGTAATCAGTAACAGTGAAAAAGAATTGAACAATTTGATTCAAGAACTCAAAAAAGAATTTGAGGTGACAGTTGAAGAAAATCCAGACACATTCCTAGGGACGAAAATTGAAAAACAACCCGGAAAAATATTTATAACTCAAAAAAATTATACAGAAGTAATACTGGAAAAATTTATAATGCAAAATGCAAAATCAGTAACAACGCCAATGATATCACAAGAACTTAACCTTAAAAATGACCTCGAAAACAACTCTGTGAAAAAGTACCCATATAGAGAAGCTGTTGGGAGCTTACTTTACCTAACAAAAGCAGACCGGATTTATCCTTTTCTGTTAATTACTGTAGTCGGAAGCTAGAAAATCCATCGGACAATGATGTAATAAAGATTAAAAGAATATTTCGATATCTAGTAGCAACAAAAGATGAAGGAATAAAGTTTGATGACCCTGAGTGTGAACATTTTACAGCTTTGTGTGATGCTGATTTTACAGGAGAAATTGAAAGTCGAAAAAGCACAACAGGATATGTAATATTTTTTTGCGGTGGACCTGTATTGTGGTGCTCAAGAAAGCAACCGATAGTTTCGTTGTCAAGAACAGAATCAGAATATATATCTGCCGCAGAATGCGTAAAGGAACTCTTGTTTTTGAAAACTATGATAGATGAACTTACTGGAGGTGACATAAAAATTGACTTGTTTATTGATAATCAAAGTGCAATAACATTGATAAAAATGGACAGTTCAACAGACGAAGTAAACATATTGATGTGCGTTTTCACTTTATTGATGAAAAATTTCGTGAAGGGCTAATTAATTTAAAGTATTGTGCAACAGAAAATCAAGTAGCAGACATTTTTACAAAGCCTCTTGGAAATGTCAAATTTCAGAAGTTTAAAGAACAGTTGTTGTTAAAAATTTGTTAATACTATTTTTTTAATTGAAATCACTTTTTGGTAAACCTAACTTTAAAAACTTGGAGAAGGTGTTAAAAAGAATCAATAAATAAGTTTTAAAGTAAGGTTCGCCCTGTATACCTACTATATACTGTAAACTATCATAGAAGTTAGTTGCGCCCTCTGTGAGGTAAGCTGTGAACATGTACTCGGATAGGAGTATAGGATTCTAGATTGTTAAAGCTGTATTGAAGATTTTTATATTACCGGTTTTTTAGTGTGTTTAGGATGTAATGTTAGATGGCGAAATGTAGAAGTTAAGTTGACCGACGAAATAAAACAAGAAAGGCAGCTAAAGTATCTTCGTGAGTTTTTTAAAATATCAACGCTGAACAATTAGGAAGTTTCCATTTTTTTTCATTTTCTCTTAATAAATAGTCCTAAAAATGTAAAAAACATATGTCTTTTTTGTTTTTAATTATCTGTAGAAATAAAAAAGTTATCGTCCTTCAAAGTCTGAGATGCTACGCTCACATTGGCTGAGGCTCGATGACGTCCAAACACGCACCGCCGTCAACAGCGGAATAGGCGTCCGTGTAATCTTTAGTGTTCTTCTTACCGGACAGGATCCAATGCATTAAAGTAACCACGCGAAAGCAGCAGCGGGCAGCTAGCCCGGCGACCATGGGGCGACAGAGGTGTGTGTTCTCACGTCACGGCCGATAAAAGCCGCGCTCGAAGGTATTAACTAGGAAATTGAATAAGTTCGTCAATTTTGAAGATATCGAGATAATTTATTTTTTTTGGTTGGCAAGTTAAGTGAACGACTATTCAATGATGTTGAAGTTACTCGATATTTCTGACAGGAAACTTCCTAATTAACGGTAGTAATGAATTAAATTGAATATTAACTAAACCATTTGCTATTATTTAATGTTCATTAAATACATAATCTATGGTTTTACATGGGTTAAAAAATAATACTTACATTTCCATAATTCATTTTATGTATCTTCCGATTCACATTACATTCAACCATTGAATTTGGAAAAGGTAAAAAACGCCAAATAGAGTGTTTTCATCTAGTTGCCAAAAGTGGTTTCAAGATGCTGCAGTTTGTCTAAAAGTATAATATTTTAAATTGGCGGTCAGTTAGATGTGTGAATAAACAGGTAGCGCAGCCACGAATTTCCAACAGTGTTGCTAAATTTCTTTTGCAATTACCAAACGGGTTGCCGAGGACACGAGTCGTATCACACGACGCGACAAGGAATCTCCTCCACTTGGCTTTCCAACCCAATAGGTCATCTTGTTAATTTTACATTTTATACAAACCCTTCATTTTTCGGTGCATTTGCATATTTGGTTTACTATCCGCGTTATTAGAATGCGTTATGACTGGTAATAAATGTTATTTAAACTGCGGCAAGTCTCCGCGAGCTTGTCCAGGTTTACGATTTTCTTTTTCCTATAGAAGAAGATAAACAGATGGAGTGGATATAAATACCGGTATGCTTTATACAACTTTGTAAATAAAAAACTTAATTTATTATGTATACAGCGTGTTCCAAGACGTTGTAGAGAAATGGAAAATGTTCACCTTACCAAACAAAAATTCCAAATCTTCAATTTTTAAAATTTGACTTGTTAAAATATGTACATACATATGTAAAATAAAAATACGTCTCACCCTTGGTAAAGAAAATAAGAGCGTTTCCGATTGTAACCGGTTTGTCAACCGGTAAACTCTGAAAGACGCCTGTTATGTCAAAATTCAAAACCACAGAAAAATAAAGGAGCAACATGCAGGCTGTTTACCGTTTTCAAACCCGGTTAACCACTCTGTATAATGCGGTCAACCAATGGTAACACTGGGCCCTGAAAGAACTGGTTTTACTACGGAAAGCAGATCGGTGGTTTCTGTTAGATTTCTGTTTATTTTTACGGATATCAACTCAACCTAAAAACATACCTCTCCTGCTTCCAACATTTTTAAACAGATGATTTTTAACATTCGTGAAAAATAAATTTAAATTAAATAAAAAAGCATAACATAAACAACAAAATCACATAACAAACCGGAAAACCAGCGGGGAAGCATCATCTCCTTCGGTGACATTAACGACAGATATTTTTCAGGAACCGCGTTTCCAATCTTACCAACTTTTCAGGTTACCGATACTTACGGGACACAAAACCGTAACCGAAGTTGACAGTGGTACACGCCCGTAGTGTACACCATCGCTAGGGGTCGCCAGAGCTCTGGTCTAAGCGGCAAACCGGATGGCGAGCTGGTCAACCTGTCACGTGGACGAGGGCTAACGGTAACTGGGAGAGGAATGTTTGAGGTTACATCACAAACGTCATTTGAAATCCGTGGTTTAGAAGCGATCTGATTTTGTTTATATTTAAAAAAAATACTTTAGTTTTCTGTAACAAACCCTTTATTCTTCTATGGTTTATAGTTAGGTTATGGTTTATTGTAGATATAGGCGGCCGTGAAAAAAAAACAAAAGAAGGATTTAAGTATAAAAAAATTGCTTGAATTCGAAAGTTTTTACTTTTGTAAATAATACAGTAGGTTCCTATTTTTCTTTTTCATTTTGTTATAATGACAAAACTACAGTGAAAGTCACTTATAACGACGACCAAGGGACCGGCAAATTCCCGTCGTTATAAAAGGACGTCGTTACATACAGCCGATTTTTTTTTCAGTAATAAGGTGAAAAACATATCTTTGTATATTCATTTTATTACTTACATAAAGATACGTTACTCACATAGTTATGAAAAACAAAAATTAAAACAAAAACAACTAAGTACATAATACGTTATATGTATGTACGTAATTAAGATGAGACACATAGGTACACAATACTACTTATGATTTATTTATAGGGTAACTAATTCGAACAGCACTATTGTTGCATTTGGATATCGGGAATTCTGGGAATCACATCAGTGATAAAACGATTACAAAAACAGACCAATCGGAACATTCGACACACGTCACATCGTGACTTTGCTCGTCCGCACGTCGTTATATCCGGCTTGACAGTAGTACAGTAGGGCGTTACAAGCGACTTCGTCGTTATATCCGACGACGTTATACACGACTACAAAAGCGTTGCCGGATATAGAAATCCAACCAATTCTCTAGGGTTCGGTCGTTATAAGCAACTTGTCGTTATAAGCGACGTCGCTATAAATGACTTCCACTGTAATTCAAAAAATATCTACGTCTATGCTATGGCTTTATTATTTTTAAATGATAGAATACGAGGAAAAATTACTTGCCAATTCGGAAGAAAAATAAGAAAAAGGAAATTAGCAGAATCCTAATCTATATTTTATAGAAGACTAGTAGGAAAATTGTTTTAATTATGAAATTGCGATAAAGAATAGTTTATCACCAAGAAGAATTTCAGCGGTAGAATATTATGTTTGCACAAGTTAATGGTAGTAATTGGGAGTAATTGGTAATGAGTATGAGTAATGAGTATTAATTGGGAGTAATGGGAGTAATTTTGGTATGTTATTGATGATGAAAGGTGTATTTTTTGGTAAAATTCACATTATAAATGATGAACTTTATTTTTCCTACATTTTTTGTTAGTGTGGGAAGGTAGGTACCTGCTTAGTAAGCATTATGATAAATTAGATGCCCATCTGCTATAAAAGTGTATATAGTTTTATTTTAAAATATTGAAGGAAGGATTTTTCTTTTACTTTCTTGTATTGGAACATAAAATTTTGCCAAAGTAACCAATATTTTATCAAAAATGTTACCGAAAACATGACTTCAATTACAGCATATTGTGTAATAAGTTTAATTCATCGTTAAGTGCGCTCTTCGTTAAAAACAAATTAAAAAGTAAACAACACCTTGGGTTTTTAGTGGCATTTGTCAGTTTAATCATGGATTAGCTGAAAATTTGGGTTGTTGCAGAAAGAAAAAAATTAACGCTGTGTTAAACTGAATATCTTTTGTTTTTAACGATGAGTTAGGATTTAACGCTTAATTAAAAGTTTTGTGCAACCCGCTGTTAGTTTTTAATTTATTTTGCTACGCTTGTTTTCTTTGTACTCTTATTGTGTCATAAAACACAACAAAAACGTACACTATTTAGACAGGACCGTATTGCACGCGCTTTCTAATGACACAAAATTAAGCCTGATTTTTTAAAATCTTCTGTTACACAGTCAAACCATATATTAAAAAAGTATCAACTTAGGAATCACCCTGCATCCACATAATATACTTAGTTGTTAATTTATTTTGCTACACTTATTTTTTTTTGTACTCGTATTGTGTCATTTGAATTTCATATTTCAATGTAAGTAAACTTTTAAAAACGCTAGATTTCAAATAATAATTTAGATTTTTTTTTATTTTTGATGACATAAAACGTAAGCACAATGTTATAATCATGAGACAATATCTATCAGAGTATTACTGTTCTTTCGACTTACAACGAATTATATACAGTTAATTATCTACCCATCGTAAATTGTTTTTGTTATTTAAGAATAAACTTACCAGTGAGATCGACAATGTCGTCCATATTTCTCAAAGAGACCTGATTGTCCTGATTAAGATTAATAAATAAATAAATAAATTAACAAAAAATCACGGTCTCAGTAAATAAGTATTATTATTACTTATTATAAGGTGACATAATATGTTTCGGCCTGTTAATAGGGCATCCTTAGACCTTAAATTGTTAAATCCTCTAATGTCCGAAAATCGTTAATGCTTACATAATTTCGGTAATGTCACGTTTAACGGATTCAATACGTTAAGGTGCAAAACACATAATTTTGGACTTTGCCTTGATAACGTCAGCATTAATTAGCCAATATCCTTTGAAGTAGGAAAAACCGATAAGACCGTTAGAGTAAACACCGATTTTTCAAAAATAAAATATTCTGAAAATACAGTTTCTGGAAGATTGAACTGTTATAAAAAAAATTGATGAGAAACTTTCGTTATCGGCAGGGCTTCCTAATATGCGTTAAAAGAAAAAATTCAGAAAAGATTATTTCAACTGGTGGCTACAATTACAGTTTTCTCTAGTTCAAGAGGTTTGTTTATTTTATTATATATTATAAAAGCATGCACATAGATATAGGTTTTAAAATCGTTTTAATGAAAAGCGTTTTTGTTTTTATTAAAACCTCTATAATATTAGTGCATATTTTATTTATCTATAACTTTTTAACAAATTAAAGTCAATTTCCAACCCCACAAAGAAACAGAAATAAAAAGTTTACCACCTGCCGTTATACCAAGCAACTTTACTTCACAATTACGTCTAAAAATACGTACCCAACCTAAAACTTGAATGAATATAAACTAATATTTAAATAAAATCTTGTAAAAAATACTTTTTGAAAACAAGCTTTTATGATTTAGATGCACTAAAACGAAAAAAATAAATATAGTGTTCATTGTGGCAATGCTGAATGCTATTTATAATTAAATAAGTGGACGTATGTAGTTCGCGTGGGTGGATTCTAATAAAAGTAGTATCAAAGTTATCACTGAAACAGATATAATATATTATGTTAAATTTATTACCTGAAAAGCTCACCGCGCCCGAAAAGTTCATAAAGGCATTAACTTTGTTTGGCAGAAATTGTAAATAGATACGTAAGTATGTATTTTTTTCTTTTTTATCCACGCGACAAGCTTTTAAGACAATACATTTAACATGATATATTATATTTGTTTCAGTGATAACTTCGATACTACTTTTATTAGGATCCACCCACGCGAACTACGCCCACTTATAAATAGCACTCAGCATTGCCACGATGAAAACACAACTTATTTTTTTCGTTTTAGTACATCTAAATACCAAAAGCTAGATTTTAGAAAGTGTTTTTTTAAAGATTTTATTTTTTAATTATTAGTTACGTCTTTGCATGACTGATAATGCATTACTCTTACAAGCCATTTTACCTGTCACAGTCACAGTCCTGTAGAATACATTTACATTGTATTCTACTCGTCAAGCCCTTTCATTTGATACCCATATCAAGGGAATTGTGAAGAAAACGGTAATCCGCCATCTTGTGGCGTCCGCCTCGAGTCCTTTCTTTTTATCTGCTGTCCTGTGTTGTGGGCGTCCTGTAAAATGCCCTGTATTTTGTCCTTGATAAAAAAATATTGCAACCTTGATATTGATGTGGTTTATTGCTATTGGTTTAGAAAAAATAAAAGAAATATTCTAAAACACTAAATTCCATAAAATGTGACAACCTGACAACAATGCTTTCTGAAATAGACGGTTAACCGGGGGATTACACTGACGCGACGTTCGCGCTTTTATATTCCTGGCTGCTGTCTATTGTGCTTTCTGCTTCTGCAGCATTTGTCAACATCGGTAGGAGCCACTTACTAGGGATGCGCATCGTAAGACAAACATCGATGTTAACATCGATATTGGATATCGGCAAATATTATCGATGTCACAAAAACCGAAATCAAAACTTCATTTGATACCCATATATCAAGGGGATTGTAAAGAAAAAGGTAATCCGCCATCTTGGGGCGTCCGCCATATTGGATTTAGAACAATATTAAATAATAATATACCATATTGCATTGTCACCGGACTTATATACAAAATTTCAAAGCTCTAGCTTAATTAGAACTAGTCGAAATTTTGATTGCAATATTTGACATAAACATACTAATAAATATACCAACATACATACAGACATACATACATACACACATACATACATACAAGCAAACTAACACTTTCAAACATATTTATCACTTCAAAACTATTTACAATGACCCTGAGGTATTCTATTTACACAGATATGTGGCCCGTGTTACGACTCCCATTCAAGGGAAGTCTAACACGGCAACGCGAGGAGAATAGTTTGCAATTTAATCTGTACCTCAGTGTTTGCATGTAGCTTGCGAGGGATTTTGGTGATTTGCATTTTCCTAATTATTTAATTTTTATTTGACGTCACTGGAAAAATACAACGAAAAAAAAAACAGTTTAAAACGCAAACTAACAGGCGAAGTTAAATAAAAGGTTATAAAAAAGCCGTAAAGAACACCCGTTTCGAATCTTTATCTAGACGAGCGACAGACCAGTCAAGCTGCCGCTTACACACTGTCCACATTGAGCAATCGCCGTACTCAGGCAAATTTTGCGTTAGTACTAATCTTACGATCAGAATCGTATAAATATAAAAAATAAGATAAATGTTGAACTATAAAAGTTCAATTATGGATTTTCTTATGCTTGTGTTGAAATTGGAGGGAAAATATCTAATGACTAAGTAAAACCTGCGGCAACACTGTCAGGGAATAGGGTTAGCGACCTCTGAAACGGGAAGCATTCATAAGAATATATAGATTTACGATCGTCTCCAAATGGCGGCCAAACCAACTCCAATCGGGGTTGTCAATTCTGCTTCCCTATTCGGCTTTCTTTACCTATATCCAAATTTAATGATTCAACCAATGTTCAATTTTGAGAAGTTAAATTTACGTTTATTAGCATCTTGAATCACATAGGCAAAGGTGCAGCTGTATGTCAAATTAAACCCTTGTCAACATAGGCCTTCCTTAAACCACCAACATGTTTAAAATTTCATTCCGATTCTCTAACAATTTAGTACTAGTTTTAAGGTAAGTGCAACTTTCAACCAGTTGAATAACAAAACACCAACATCAGCCTACTATTTTTATTTTAATTACACAGCCCCACAAAAAAAATGGTACTCCTATCGAGACAACTATATCCCTATGTAATTTTCGACGCTGAATCCGAATCCGAGGTCAAAAAAATCGTACCCCCCCAAAATCAACCCCTAGCGCTAAAAAACACCTCAGCAGGGTAAAAATGACTTAACGCTCCACGAATAGTCTTAAATCTCAATAAACCGAAGTAAATATAAACATTCAAGTATATAACGCATAAATACAGAGTTCACACTAGTTTCCATTGAAAATCACCCCCATGAGTGGGTGAAAACTACTCCTCATACAACAGGAACCTTAAAAAAATGCAGTGATTGCAAAAAAGCTTACGATGCCCAGTTTTTTTTGCAAGGAGTGAGTAACTGCATTAGTTCCGATGCAATGCTCAAAATGTACCCAACCAGAGGGGCGGACACAATCACTGCATTTTTAAGTTTCCTGTTGTATGAGGGGTACTTTTCACCCACTCATGGGGGTGATTTCCAATGGAAAGTAGTGTTAACTCTGTATTTATACCTCAATGTTTATATTTACTTCGATTTATTGATATTTAAGACTATTCGTGGAGCGTTAAGTCATTTTTACCCAGCTGAGGTGTTTTTTAGCGCTAGGGGTTGATTGGGTTTGATTGATGAATTCTTACCTCATTCCATGTTTTTAGTTTATTTTGTGTTGTTTTGCTGGAATCTGCAAATAAGATTGCGAATTATAATAAAAAAACTATTTTTATTATAACTTTCGTTTATTTTATTGGGGTAAAGTCAACAAATAAGCTTAAATCATAACAGGGCGTCCCAATTAAAATTATCCACCCGATATAACTTTAAAACAGCTGTATTTAATGTAGACTGACACAAGCAAGTTTCTTTTTGAAGCTTTTTGGCTAGACAGGTATAATTTGGCAATTAAGGACTTGCTCATTTTGGATTGCCCTTTCAACCATTCCATTCGACTGAGGGTAATGTGGACTGGATGTGGAAAGTATAATGTCATATTGTTTAGCAAAATTCTGGAACTCGAAAGAGGTAAAAAGAGGACCACAATCCGAAAATATTTCTTGGGGTAAGCCATTAATTGAAGAAACATTTTTCAGAGTGGAATTCACAATTTCTCCTGTTTTGTTTGCCACTTTATTGACAACAATAAATCTACTAAAGTAGTCTAAAAGTCTAAGCCCTAAATACTAAAAAGTCTTTAGGGCCTAGAGATTTAAAATTATGCCGATTTTCGGCCACGGTAAGTCAGGAATGTCGTGAAGCAATAATGACTGCTTCTGATTTGTTCTGGCATAAGGCTGGCATATTGGACATGACAAGACAAGCTTCTCAACATCTACGGACCTACCAGGGTAATAAATTGCTTCCTCTGCAAGTTTCTTGCACGCCACCACACCTTGATATGACTCGTGCAGTAAGTTTAAAAATTCCTCGTCGAGGCTGACCGGAATAATAACTCTTTTGTTAAAGAAAAGCGTATTATTATGTAGATAAATGTTGTTCCTGATGTCCTAAAATTTTTTAATTTCTTGGGGATCGCTACTTTTATATTTTGGCCAGCCACTTATGACGTAGAATTTAACTTGTTGGAGGACGTCATCGTGGCTTACTTCTTTCTATAATCTTTGCCCGTTTTCGGGTCTTGCTGTGACAGTGAAAACTCTTAGGTTCATATCTAAGTAATCCGTGTTTATTGTGTCTTTTATTATTGTTCTTCAAACCACTCAACGGCATCAATTTCTAAACTATTTATAGTCCTCACAATATAATCATTGTCCGAGTTAACACAGTGGTTATTGTATATCTCGCTATAATCAGCAGTTTCATCAAAGTTTTCTACGACTTCGTGAACACTAGTGTTTTTGGTATGTGAACAAACGCTTCGATAGTGACCTTTTTTATGGCAAAAAATACTACAATAAATGTTAACGGTACTTCTATCGTAGGGCATTTGTGTGGTCGCTCTGTTCATTAAGTTTCAAGTTTTAGTATAGTAATATTATTTTCTGAGAAGGCAGAACTTTTTATATAACCAGTGACCTTTTTTTTTAGTAAAATTGATAAAAAAAATGTTCCCTTAAGAAACTTCCAGGACACACTGTACATATATGTAGGTCTTGGTAATTTTTAATACATTAATTTTAAGTTTTATTTTTAGATTTGCAAAACGTAAACATTACACTTCGTATTTTATTTCGACCAGTACCAGACCAGTTGCCAAAAATATACACAGTTCTTGGCCAAGACTATGAGGAACGTGTTTTACCGTCGATTACTACTGAAGTTTTAAAAGCTGTGGTTGCGCAGTTTGATGCAGGAGAGCTTATTACGCAACGTGATTTGGTATCACAGAAGGTCAGTGACGATTTAACAGAAAGAGCGTCACAGTTTGGTGTTATTTTAGACGACATTTCTATTACACATTTAACTTTTGGAAGAGAGTTTACACAAGCTGTAGAGCTTAAACAGGTGGCGCAGCAAGATGCTGAAAAAGCTAGGTAAGTTTTGGTACTAATGCCACCAGATCCACTTTTTCAAGAACTCGGATTTCAGAATCGGAAACAATAAAAACGAACTCATTTTGATGTAAACTTTCAAATATGAAAGAACAGTGCAATAAAATTAAAGTAACATTTTAAATATTTCTCTGAAGAAATAATTTGTGGTAAAATATTAGCCTGAAAAAATTTGGTAGAGTTTATTTTATCAGTAAATATAATTCGACACTAAGCTCTGCTTTGACTTAATATTAATAATCATAAATTGTCCTTGACATTTAAATAAAATAATTTATATTACTTTTTTGGTTTTAGGTAAAAGCTTTTTGATATATGCGTTACAATATTAAAGTATTTAGATTTAAGTAAAGATCATATTTTAAATTTTAAAGTTAGATTAAGAATCCTTGCGACAGCCGTAGAGTGTGGAGTTCCTTAAAAAAATTCAATTAAATTAACACCGATTTGAATGAATTTCTAAAATATTACGCATATGTGATTTATTTTGCTTTAGTTGAATATGTGCCTAAGTTGAATAATAAAAAAGACTACGGGCACGTCCAACTTTCTACTTTATTGTTAAAACCAAACACAATCCAAAATGTTTAGTTTTAGTGATTTCACGGGGGGGGGGGGGCGGCAATTTTAAAGTCAAATGGTTAGTCGTTTGCTTCTAATTAAATTTTTTAAGGGTAGCGTCTAAGTAATTGTTTTGTCCGCGTTCTCTCCGAAGCTGCCTATATACAAAGCTAACTAAAGGACCTATAGAACTCTAATTACTTAGTATGACCATTGAATTTGAAAAAGTAAAGAACGACGAATAGAGTGTTTTCATCTAGTTGCCAAAAGTGGTCTCAAGATGCCGCAGTTTGTCTAAAAGTATAATATGTTAAATTGGCGGTCAATTAGCTGTGTGAATAAACAGGTATCGCAGACACGAATTTCTAACCGTGTTGTTAAATTTCTTTTGCAATTACCAAACGGATTGCCGAGGACACGAGTCGTGTCACGACGCGACGGGGAATCTCCTCCACTAGGCTTTCCAACCCGATAGGTCATCTTGTTAATTTTACATTTTATACAAACCCTTCATTTTTCGGTGTATTTGCATCATATTTGGTTTACTATCAGCGGTAAAATGTTAAAATGCGTTATGACTGGTTGTTAGATATTGTTAGTAAATTTGGACTGTTTATGAAATTATTTGGCTTCACTGTTTTGTCTCAAAACATTGAACTTGCTATTTAACATAACATTGTGCTGTCAAGCCCTAAAAGGGTGACTATGGAAACTAAGTTTTATTGTTGTGATTGTTAAAAAAGTCATTTGGTATGTCAAAGGAGTTGTAATAAAAAAGTTACAATTTTGTTGGAAATTGGATATTTTGGATACAAAAAAGTGTACAGCAATCAACTGGACGCTCAGAGAAGTTCGCTGACATAGAAGTGGTCCTTCGAGCCGGATAATATCGCTAGTATTTGAATGGTTTTGTTGGCTAAAACATAAAAATTGGCAATCTTGGATGATAACTGTTGGTGACGTCATGAATCATCGCCAGCTGAAGAAATAGGAGAGATCAGAGAAAATACATATTTTGTTGGTTGCATAAAAATAAGAAAGATATTATTAGTTAAATGGTAAAATCGATCAAAAGCTGTGAGTATTGGTGTATCCTTTTCGCCATATATTGGTTTTTAAACATATTCCTAATTTAACTGGTGTGGTAACGTGTTTAAATTTTGAAACGCGTTTTTTGGCACAAATTGGTGGAAAATAAAAAAAAAGGTTGGTGTTTTATTTAGGTTAAGAACCTAGTCATTGAAATTTAACACTTTGTTGTTTCTTTTTTGGTATAAAGAGAGAAAAGTTATAGAAATATGTCGGAAAATGCTGATCTGAAACTTAGTATTAAAAAGCGGGGAATTTGCAAGTCAAAATTAACTTGTTTTGGAAAATTTTTCAATCCTTTAGATTCTTTATGAACAAATGAGCCTATTAACGGTGCAAAACTTACCGAATTGGAATGCAGGTTAAATAAATTACCACATATTTTGGCAGAATACGATACACATCAAACTTTCATAGAGTTAAATCATGAAGATTTTGAACAACAATTATCAGAAAGAGAAGCTTTTGAAAATTCATATTACAATTTGTTTGCCACTGCAAAAAATATTTTAAAAATTAATTCTGAAGACCAAAATGAAATTGATCTTGATAACGTTTCTCAAGCTGGTAGTGTTACTTCAAATATTACCCAAAATCCTGTTAATCGACTTCAGTCTAGACCTAAACTTCCTGCAATACCTATACCTAAATTTTATGGAAACTGAGAGGTTGCTCGAGTTTCGTGATACCTTCAAATCTTTAGTCCATAATAATGACAATGTTTCAGATATTGAGAAATTTAATTTTTTACGTGGTGCTTTAGAAGTTAGTGCTAAAGATGTTTTACAAAATTTGGAAATTAGTTCGGTAAATTATTTGATTGCATGGGACCTGTTGTGTGAAAGGTTCGATAATAAATCAATGTTGGTAAAAAATTATTTAAAAATACTTTTTGGGCTCCCTGCTATGACAAAGGAGTCTGCAACGGATATTCGAAAGTTATTGGATGGTATTATAAAGGGTATGCGTTCGCTTGAAGCACTTAAAATACCTGTTAACACTTGGGATTTAATAATAATTTTTTATGTGTGGGAAATTAGACTTGGTGACTGCTCGTGAATGGCAGGAGCAAAAATCAAAGGACAAGTTACCTACTTTGGATGAATTTAAATTGGACAGGACACAGGAAGCAAGTTCTACGGAAAATAAGCTGCATGTTAAAGCAAAACAGTAAATCCTTTTCGATTACAAATAACTCATGTCCTATATGTAAAGGAAGTCATATTATTGTAAATTGTAGTAGTTTTCTCAAGCTTTCTGTATATGATAGATATGAGCGTGCTAAGCAACTTAGACTTTGCCTTAACTGCCTAAAACCAAACTATTTTAGTAAAGATTGCATTTCCAGTAGTTGTAGAAAGTGTTCTACTCGTCATCACACATTGTTGCATTATGACAAAAAGATTTCATTACAGGAAGGGTCCTACGGACAAAATCCTACAAACAGCAATAATACTTCTAGTTTTTCTCAAGATGTTAAAACAAGTGATAGGGTGGAAATGGTAAGTGTCAATATGTCATCTGCTGATGTAAATCAAGACTATATTTTGTTGTCAACGGCACTAGTGCAGATAGTTGGTCCGAATGGTAATCGATGCATGTGCAGAGGACTTCTAGACTCTGGTTCACAGTCAAACTTTGTGACTGAAAAGGTATGTAACACCTTAAATCTTGCAACGCAAGAAGTAAACATTTCAGTTGTTGGTATAATCCAAGTAACTTCCTGTATCAAATATCGATGTAACGTAACTGTTCAATCTCGTCAAAATGAATTTCTTAGCACTGTGTCATGTTTGGTAGTGCCTAAAATAAGTAACTGCATTCCTAGCAAAAGGTTAAATGTATGTCACTTAAATATACCAAAACATCTCAAATTGACTGATCCAGATTATGCAGTTCCAGGCCCTGTAGATCTTTTGGGAGTTGATATTTTCTACCAGCTTTTATGCATTGGTTAGATTAGTTTGGGTCAAAATCAACCTATAATGCAAAAAACTCGTTTTGGTTGGATCACTGCTGGATCCTTCTCTCTTTCAAATTCATTTCAGAATCTTAGTCGTTGTAACTTAAAACCGAGCTTCATGATCAGTTGGAGAAATTTCGGGCAATAGAGGAACCTCCTAGCAGTCTCAAACCTATTTTATCTAATGATGACAAGGAGTGTGAGTCAATTTTCATTGAACAAATGAAACGTGAGGAATCTGGTAGGTTTGTTGTTAAAATTCCATTTAAAGAATCCCCGCGTGTTCTTGGTAACTCTAACGTCACTGCAAACAGGCAATTCTTCTCAGTAGAAAGAAAATTACAAAAAAATCCTAAAATGAAAGAGCTCTATGTCAACTTCATGACAGAATACGAATCTATGGGTCACATGACTGGATAATGGACGCTTGTCTACTGACTACTCTTATTTTTTGCCTCGCCATGGTGTTCTCAATGAAAATAGCTCTACCACTCGCGTGCGTGTTGTTTTTAAGGGATCCTCTCCAACGGATAATGGTATTTCCCTAAATGACATTCAATACACTGGACCAAACCTACAGGATGATATTCTCTCCATTTTGTTGAGGTTTATAGTTCATAACATAGTTGTGTGTGCTGATGTGGCCAAAATGTATTGAATGATTATGGTGCACGAGGACCAAAGGTGTCTTCAAAAAATATATTGGAGGGCTAATCCCAGTGATGAGCTTCAAATATATAAACTAAACACTGTTACTTATGGTACGGCTTCTGCCTCGTTTTTGGCAATTCGATGTCTAAAGCAACTTGGTTTGGAGTTTGAGGATAAATACCCTAAGGCATCTAATATTATTCTACATAGTTTTTTTGTTGACAATATGCTTTTTGGTACATATACTATTGAAGAGGCAGTAATGCTAAGTAAGCAGGTATCAGAAATTTTAGAAACTGGTTGCTTTATTTTAAGGAAATGGATTTCAAACTCGTCTCAAGTTTTGGAGAAAATTGTTGATTGGGTTTGATTGGGTTTTATAGCCACTTTTCGTTGTTTTGTATCTCGGCGAGGTAAACCAGCCCATGTTTGGTCAGACAATGGTCTCAATTTTGTTGGAGCCAATTCTGAGTTGAAAGAACTTGGAAAATTTTTGCAGAAGCAAGGTACAAATTTAGTTGAAACTGTCGAAAATGAAGGTGTGAACTGGTAGTTTATACCTGCTCAATCCCCAAACTTCGGTGGTATTTGGGAAGCGGGTGTTAAGGCTTGCAAATTTCACATGAAGCGTATTATGGGAAACGCGTCTTTAACATTTGAGAATTTTTACACGTTACTAACCCAAGTTGAAGCCACCTTAAATTCCCCTCCTTTAGTCCCAGTTTCTCCTGATCCTAGTGATTATGATATCCTTACACCAGCTCACTTTTTGATCGTCAGAAGATTAACCGCATTACCAGATTTGAATTGTCAGTGATGTACCTGACAATCGCATTTCTAAATTTCAACACATACAGAAATTATATCAACATTTTTGGTCACGTTGGTCAAAGGAGTATGTGATTCTACTTCAATAACGCCTGAAATGGAAATACCCACAAAGAAATCTTCAAGTTGGTGAGCTCGTCCTTATTCGTGATGATAACTTACCTCCTCTACATTGGAAGATTGGACGAGTTAAGGAGCTTCACTATGGACTTGACAAACAGTGCCGTGTTGCTTCTATTCAAACGAGTCATAGTGTGTTTAAAAGACCTATCTCAAAGCTTTGTCCTTATCCAATTGAGAACAATGCGTAAACTAAATGACATTACTAGTGTTTTTTGCGCTATTATCAATTAGTATAATTATCATAATGTATTTTGCATGTACCTTTTGTACATATAGGAATAATCATCTTTGCAAGGGTTTTGTGTTGAAAGAAAGTAGCCCTTTCAAGGTGTATGTTAGATATTGTTAGTAAATTTGGACTGTTCATGAAATGATTTGGCTGCACTGTTTTGTCTCAAAACATTGAACTTTCTATTTAACATAAGAAGATTGTGCTGTCAAGCCCTAAAAGGGTGACTATACTAAGTTTTATTGCTGTGATTGTTAAAAAAAGTAATTTGGTATGTCAAAGGAGTTGTAATAAAAAAGTTACAATTTTGTTGGAAATTGGTTATTTTGGATACAAAAAAGTGCACAGCAATCAACTGAACGCTCAGAGAAGTTCTCTGACAGTGGTAATAAATGTTGTTATTTAAACTGCGGCAAGTCTCCGCGAGCTAGTCCAGGTTTACGATTTTCGTTTTCCTATAGAAGAAGGTAGACAGAGTGGATTATAAATAGCAGTATGCTTTATTCAACTTTGTAAATAAAAAACTTAATTTATTATGTATACAGCGTTCCAAGACGTTGTAGAGAAATGGAAAATGTTCACCTTACAAAAAAAATTCCAAATCACCAATTTTTAAAATTTGACTTGTTAAAATATGTACATACACAATATGTAAAATAAAAATACGCCTCACCCTTAGTAAAGAAAATAAGTGGTTTTCCAAAAATAGATTGTTTTAAGAAAAATCACCACAAACAATTTGTTCATACTAGAAAAACATTCTCTTTTTGTTTAATAAAGGCGAGGCGACATTCATTGAAATCTACATTTTAAAAGCTTTAGATATTTTTGTACATAATTTACTACACATAATTTTTGGATGTCAATTATAATTATTAATTTCTAAGCAAAGCAGGACTTTTTATGCGTTTTTATATTTAATAAAACAAACAACAAACACTTTTCCACTTATCTCCAACCGTATATGTATTAATCAGTACTTAGTTTATTTTATTTATAGAGAGAACAAACTGATAGAATGATAAAGATTTTGTTAAAAATATACCGGATATTATTTTACCTATTTTTCGCTGTTCTGACTAAAATCTGACGTTCTCTTGTTTAAATACGGTTATAAAATCAGCTTATATGTGTAGTACGTATTAATTTAGATTTTTATAAAAATTCTATAGGTAGTTTAATAGTTACCTATGCAACTGATAGAAAAAATTTACTTTTATGGCACATAAAAGCCACATGGAATATAAGTATAGCAAGTGCGATAAAGATACTTTTTGCACAGTATTTTCTTTTTGATCATGTTCGGTTTTAAAAATTACGACTTTTCCATTGATCCGAGGCCAAGTTATTAGAAGCTTCTTACACAAAATTTACACCAAAGACAAAACCTATGTTTTGTCCTGGTAGATAGATAAATCATAACATTTAACTGAAAATTTTAATTCCATTTGTTATAGAAATTGTCTAAATATAAGATGTAAATAAGGATAGGTATGTTTGTGATTATGCCTCTTACCACAGTTAGATTTCAGGAATTCGGTAACCATTTTATGTATCGTTAACAATACCTAAACTCTATTAATAGATTCTATGAATAAAATTTTTTTATCTACACACAGGGTGTTACAAATTCGATACGTTAGTATATCAGTATCTCATTAACAATAAGAGATATAGAGTTGGTTAAATTGGGCAAAGCAATTTATTGGCGAATCGTAATCTACTGAGAAATTAAAAATATGCCACTAGTATCGGAGACATCCGAAAAAAATGAAATTTCTGATTTTGGTTTTTATTTCTTTGTACCCTTTTGAAATTATAAAAAAAATTAAAAGCACTTTCGCAAGGCATTCTTTCAAACTCTTCAAAATAGCGGTAGCTTTTTCAACAGATAGTTATCAAGTCTGATTTTATTAAATATGTGTTCCGTTTTTCCACTAATTTTCTTTAATTTTATTAATAATTTTCTTTGGTTTGTTTTAATTAAACCTTCGTGATATTGCTCGCGTCAAATCCCCTCCGTAATTGGTCGATTGTGACGCGCAGGTGTGCGCGAAGAACGATGTTAGTACCGGCAGGACGGAACTACCAAATTTTAAAACCACACACACATAAACAAGACTTGAATTGAGTTGGTGTGTCCCGCAATTTTGTGTTATTTAGTGATCCGCTGATGTAGATCCCGTAGCAAGGCCTTGCAGAAGCCCCCAATTGGAGGACACTGGTAAGACCTTTATGTAAGGGATTCTTTCGCCGCTATACATTTTGAATTTCGTTAAAATTAATCTATTTTGCTGAATTGAATGAACTAGCAATTTCATTATTACAAATATAAAATACATTTTTTTTTGGTCCCTCGATGCCGATTTTGCCTTTAATTCAATGGCAAAATTGATTGGAAAATAATTCAATTAGTAATTAATTTTATTTGCTAATTTGATTGATAATTTAATAATTTTTAATTGCATTAATTAGTTTGCTAATTAATGACAAACAATTTATGGCAGAATTGCTTACTGTGCTTTACCCAGCATTTTCGCCGAATTTTCGTTAATAAAAAGTAATATTGCAAAAATAAATTTCGAGACATTCCAGTTTGTTTTTGTAGTTTTTTTTGCTTCGCTTATCGTCGGTATTGATTAGTAATATTTCTTTCAGGTGTTTGTTGCCCCGGCGCTACTCGCCCCAGAGTGACTCGACACCGTTCCTGAAAGGAACAATTGACAATTTTGACATTAAGCTCAAGTCATAGGTGATGCACGAGAGGGCAGGGGAGGGGGGCGTGGTAGGGCTAGAACGGTTGATGCACCAGTTGAATGGAACAACTGTATGCTGGTCTGGAGCTGTACGGGAGCTCCTCCTTGGGGTGAAAGGAAAATACTTATTGCCGATGAGATAAATGCAGGTTTATTGTACCAATTTATGTTTGAATTTGATTTAAATATTCTGCATTAAAAACATATTTTCCCAAATATTTTAATTTAAAGGTCTTTAGTGCGTATTACAAATTTAAATAGTTCAGATCTTCGCAATGACTTATATTTTTTATATATTGTTGTTTATTCGATAGTTGCTAATAATAAATATCGACATTTTATTAGAAGAAATTAATTTAAAATGTATTTAATCTTCTTTTAAGAGTACCAATTTATTTTCAAAGATAAATTGTGGCAGCTTACCGTTCGTTAATAAAATATCTATAATTAATTGCTATTTTCTCTATAAAGATAAAATTTGAGTGCTGTTTCCTTAAATTAAATTAAAAATGAGTAGCAATAAATTTGAAGCGCTTAAATTAAAGCGGTCTACGACAATCACACGTGTACAGGAGTTGTATGATATTGCTACAACTTGCATGGGTGATCGAAAACAAGAAGAAAACTTTTAAGTCCGTTGCGAACATTTGAAAGATTATTATGATAGTTTTGAACAATATCATTTAGCGATTATAAAGATATGGAAGAGTCGCATTTAGATGACGAGGAAATTATACGGAAAACCTTTGACGATCAATATTTTGCTATAAAATGTATTCATAGGGAATTGTTTGCAAAAGCTGATGTCAAACCTAACGATTTAAATGTTAGTAATTCAGGAGGTACGGCTCAGCCTTCAAGCAATGCCAAGCTGCCTAAAATAACTATCCGTTTTTGAGGGAAATTATAAACACTGGCCTACTTTTTTCGATTTATTTAAAAGTCTTATCCATAATCAACAAACCCTTGCCAATACTGAAAAATTTCAATACTTATTAACTTTTTTACGAGGTGAACCTTTAAATACTATAAGAAATATACCGCTAGTAGACGATAATTACCAAATTGCCTTTGATACTTTAGTCAATAGGTATCAAAATAAAAGAGTTTTAGCTAATACTTATTGGCATGAGCTGAATAATATATCACCATTGACAAAACGTACTAGAGGAAGTCATTCTGCTTTACGTCATATTTTAGACACACTTTCAGACAATACTGAAGCTTTAAAATTATTAGGATTTCTGGTTAGTAGTTGGGATTTCGTGCTTTTTAATTTACTTTTACAAAAATTAGATGCAGAACTTGTTCATAAATTTGAAATGGCACATGGTCATTTGGAAATACCAACATTTAACTATTTAAAAATATTTTTGGCAAATCACTGCAAAGTATTAGAAACTATTGCTAATTCAACTTCTGATTCTACAAAAAATTATTCATCGCCTCGAGGAAAGGGAAAAGGGCCGATGAGTGCCTACTCATTCCAAACTAATATTTCTAATAAAGGCAGTAACAGCCATAAGCTGAAATGTAAATTTTGTAAATCTAATCATTTTCCGTCTAACTGTGCAAATTTCCTTCAAAAATCCCCAAAAGAAAGATGTCAGCTTTGCAAACAGGACGGACTATGTATAAATTGTTTAAGTGTATCGCATACATTTATCAAATGTAATTCAATTTCAACGTGTCGCCATTGTCATTCCCGCCATCACACCTTACTTCATTTTGACAATGCACCTGTTTCTGTTTCTGATGAAGGAACACTGCTTTTACATAATAGTCCTTCTACGTCAGGCCATGTTAATCATACGTATAATCACTCGCCGATTCCCCCTGCTGCAAACGTGCAGCACCCATCTATCGCTGTACCTACCGTGGTTAGTTCTTCAACCTCTTCTAATGTTAATGCTTTGCTAAGTGCGGCCCAACCACATGGATTTGTGCTGTTGGCCACTGCAAACTAGAGGTAGTGGATTCAAACGGTAATCCACATAGAATACGAGTTTTGCTCGATAGTGCCAGCCAAGCTAATTTTATAGCAGAACACTGTTTTAACAGATTACATTTGAAGCGTTCGGCATGTAATATTGCTATAATAGGTTTAGATCAAATGGCCTCTATGTCTTCCAAGGGTATAACTTCATTAGTTATTCGACCTATAGAGCAGCCAAATCTATCGTTTGCTGTTGAGGTAGTTATTTTGAATGAGTTTTGATTGGGTTTGGGTTTTTGGCAGAGTACTGATGGGAAAAATTACCTTGCCTGCTCCGCAACCCATGTATTCATTTTCTACTGCATTAGGGGATGAGTCACTTGGTGCTACATTGTAAAAATTTTGGGATCTTGAGGAAATTCCAGTGTTGGCCACTTTGTCTAAAGAAGACATCACAGCTGAACAAAACTTTGTGGAAACACATTCCCGCCTTCTTTCCGGCCGTTTTATGGTCACATTGCCCTTTAAAGAGGGTGAACCGCTGTTCTCAAATTCTCGCTCTGTAGCGGAGAGGCGTTTTTATTCATTGGAAAAACGTCTTGCAAAATCTGGCTTTGCACCAGACTTATAATCAGTTTATGAAGGAATATTTGGATGTAGGTCATATGGAACCGGTGTCATGCGTTCCTAATGAGTCGGCTTCCGAAAAAATCTATTACATTCCGCATCACTGCGTTACAAATATTTATAGTTCCACTACCAAGTTACGTGTAGTGTTAGATGCATCCGCTAAAACCCAAGATGGTTATTCTTTAAACGATTGTCTTCTGGTAGGCCCGAAGTCACCGAATGACATATTTTCTATTTTGCTAAATTTTCGCTGTTTCCCAATTGTGTTTACAGCACACACAAAAATGATGTATCGACAAATATTAGTGAACCCTAGTCACACTGACTATCAGAGAATTGTATTTCGTTTCTCTCCTCATGAGAGGCTTCAAGACTTTGTCTTAAAAACCGTTACGTATGGGGTATCTTCGGCACCCTTTTTAGCCCTTAGATGCATTCAGAAGTTGGCTATAAAGGAAAAACTTAATTTTCCCAAGGCTTCTAAGACGCTACAAAACCAAATCGTTGTGGATGATATTGTTTACGGTTCTATATCCCTAGAGGAAGCTCTAGCCACAAAGGAAGAACTCATTTCACTTCTTAAATAAGGCTGCTTCGAATTGAGAAAATGGTCTAGTAATAGTCAAGAATTCCTAGCCACAATCCCTACTGATATTCATCAGTCTCCTTTGTTATTGGATTCCGATCATAACAATTATTTTAAAGTGTTAGGACTGCATTGGTGCCCGATGAAAGATATATTTTCCTATCAAATAAAAGTTTTAAGTACCGAATGTACAAAACGTTCTATCTTGTCTGAGGTAGCACGTATATTTGATCCACTTGGGTTTCTTTCTCCAGTATCTTTTCTTCTGAAGCATATGTTGCAATTGCTTGGGTCTCAGGGGCTAGACTGGGATGATACACCTTCTACTAATATGGTTGATCAATGGCAACATCACAAATCGGAATTGTCAGTCTTATCTACTTTAAATATTCCCCGATATTGCTTTATAGGTCATTATATTTCCTTACAATTATATGGCTTTGGAGACGCATCCAGCATTGGATATGCTGCATGTGTTTATTTTCGCCTGGAGGATTCTCACAGTAAAATACATACTTTCTTGGTGTGTGCAAAAAGTAAAGTAGCACCCTTGAAATCTATTACCCTCCCTCGTCTTGAGTTGTGTGCGGCAGGCTTGCTGGCAAAATTGATTCAGTCTATTTTGAAAACTTATTCAGACTTAAACTTTGCTGTTTCTGCATGGTCTGATTCAGCCGTTGCTTTATCATGGATAAAGGCTCCACCGTATAAGTGGAAAACTTTTGTTGCCAATCGCGTGAGCCAAATTCAGCAAATTGTTGCTCCTGAAGTATGGCATCATATCGCCTCAGAAGACAATCCAGCCGATTGCTCTTCAAGAGGTTTGCTTCCATCGAAATTGATTGAATTTTCATTATGGTGGAAGGGCCCTCCGTGGCTTTCGTTGCCCGATTATCTCTGGCCAAAATCCAAATTTGTCCAGGATAATTGCGAGGATTCGGCCAAGGAAGCAAAACCATTAGTACTTCTGGTCTCTCAAAATACGCACCCTCTTCAAATGTTGCTAGAGAGGTTTTCTTCAATTCAGAAGAGTTTAAGAGTTTTAGGTTATTGTCTGAAATTTCTAGGTTCTAGGTCTGCTTAAATCGAGTATTTCCTTCACCCTAGGTACTGCGTTTACAGAACAAGATTTAAATTTTAGTCTTATGGTTCTTGTTAAATATGTCCAACGCACCTGTTTACATGATGATGTTGATAGTTTGTCGAAAACTGGGCGCTGTTCAAAGTCGTTGAAAAAGTTGTCCCCTTTTTTGGACGACCAGGGAGTCCTCAGGGTGGGCGGTCATCTTACCAATTCACAGCTGTCTTTTGAGCAGAAGCACCCTATACTACTTCCCCGTCAACATCGGTTGACAGTTTTAATTATAGAACACTTTCACCGCAAGTGCTTACACTGCGGCGTTGAAAATCTGCATTTCTTGATTTCACAACCGTTTTGGATTATTGGCGGCAAGAAGTTTGTTCGCAACATTGTATCCAAATGTCTAAAATGTTTTCGAGTCAACCCCTCTTCTTTACAGCCTAAAATGGGCAATTTGCCTCCTTATACAGGGTGTTTCAAAAAACATGTGCCATCGCTTAAAGGAAGATTCTTTGAAAGAAATTAAGGCAAAAAGTTTATATGAACATGGATCCGCAGATGCTTTGTTTCAAAGATACAGGACGTTAAATTTTTAAATGGTCTTTACATGTTAAAACCGATGGTTGGGAAAACTAAACCAGTAAGACGGTTAACAAAATTACATTTATCTCCTAAACGAAATGAAAACTGAAAAAATATGAAGATATAAGTTTTGTTAAGAATGTAACATACTATTTGGCCGATATAAGAAAATGTGAAAAAATCAGTGGCGTACATGTTTTTATTTGAAAAATATTGTACCATCTTCTCATATGTACGCCCCTGGAGGACCTGTCAAAGTCTTTTCATGGTCAGAATTATGCTTACTTTAAGTACTTTACACAGTGTAAATTTCGTCAAAATTGATGAAGCCATTTTGAAAATATTTTGAAAAAACTGAAAAAAATTTAAAAATTTGACACCCTGTATCTTTGAAACGAAGCATCTGCGGACCCATGTTTATATAAACTTTTTGCCTTAGTTTCTTCCAAGGAATCTCTCCTTGAGCGATGACACATGTTTTTTGAAACACCCTGTATAGTGACCCAGATGAAACCTTTTCTGTGTACATCAGTAGATTTCGGCGGTCCCTTATTTATCACCATGACCAGATCAAGGGGTGCGAAAGCTCAAAAGGCTTCTTTGTGCCTTTTTGTGTGCTGTGCCACGAAGGCGGTCCACTTAGAACTGGTCTCTGACTTATCAACCCCAGCTTTTCTGGCTGCATTACGCCGTTTTATTGGTCGCCGGGGAAAAGTAAGTTATTTTCATTCTGATTGTGATACGAACTTCGTGGGAACAGCTAAGTATCTTTTTGATATTTTTGAGAAAGCTTGTGCAGAAGAAAAAATTGCCTGGCGGTTTCAGCCTCCGTCAGCACCTCATTTTGGTGGCTTGCACGAAGCTGGTATAAAAAGTGTTAAATCACACCTCATAAGAATTATGGGGGAACAAATATTGTCTTATGAGGAGCTCTATACCGTACTAGTGCAAATTGAAGCTGTCCTCAATTCGCGACCCTTGGGTCCATTAAGCGCTGATCCTAATGATCTGTTACCCTTAACTATGGACCCTTTATCTTGCATCCCCGATCCGGACCTTACCTCCCCACATGTTAAATGTTTGGATCGCTGGCAATTGTTGGTGCAATTTCATCAAGCATTTTGGAAGAGGTGGCATACTGAATACCTTCATACGTTACAACAATGTAGTAAATGACTTAAGGGCTCCGATCAGATTCGGCCAGGAGCATTAGTCTTAATAAAGGACAACTTAGCCCCCCCCCATTAAAATGGCGGCTAGGTCGTGTAAAATCGGTTTTTCTTTAAAAAGATGGCATTGTACGAGTTGTTTTATTACAAACCGCTAACGGACTTTTAAAAAGGCCCGTGATAAAGGTTTGCCCTTTACCTTTGTAGTAAGTTTACTATGCCTAAACGATTTGTACATATTGTGCTGTTCCAATATTTTGTTAGGATTTTTTTTTGTTTGGGAAAAATATGAATCTGAAATTACTTTTTTTCCGGTTAAAATGCTCGGTAATATTTTCATTGAAAATGCTGTAGCATTTTGGTGGGCGGTTATGTTCCGTTTTCCCACTAATTGTCTTTAATTTTATTAATAATTTTTTTTGGTTTGTTTTAATTAAACCTTCGTGATATTGCTCGCGTCAAATCCCCTCCGTAATTGGTCGATTGTGACGCGCAGGTGTGCGCGAAGAACGATGTTAGTACCGGCAGGACGGAACTACCAAATTTTAAAACCACACACACATGAACAAGACTTGAATTGAGTTGGTGTGTCCCGCAATTTTGTGTTATTTAGTGAACCGCTGATGTAGATCCCGTAGCAAGGCCTTGCTACGCCCTGATATCGCATTCTACTCGTCAAACCTTTACATTTGATACCCATATCAAGGGGATTATGAATAAAACGGTAATGCGCCATCTTGTGGCATCCGCCATATTGAGTTTAGAATGACGTCAGCTTATCGTATTATACTTGTCAAACCCTTTCATTTGATGCCCATATCAACAACAATCAAAGAAAAAGGTATTCCGCCATATTGGGTTTATAATAACGTCACATAGGTTATCGTATTTTACTCGTGAAACCCTTTCATTTGATGCCGATATCAAGGGAATTGTAAAGAAAAAGGTAATCCGCCATTTTGGGTTAGAATGACGTCACATAGCTTATCGTATTCTACTCGTTAAACCCTTTCATTTGATACCCATGTCAAGGGAAATGTGAAAAAAGGTAATCCGCAATCTTGTGGCGTCCGCCATATTGGGTTAGAAAGACGTCACATAGCTTCGTATTCTACTCGTTAAACCGTTTAATGTGATACCCATGTCATGTACTAATGAAAAAAAGGTAATCCGCCATCTTGTGGCGTCCGCCATATTGGGTTTAGAATGACGTCACATAGCTTATCGTATTCTACTCGTCAAACCCTTTCATTTGATACCCATATCAAGGGGATTGTAAAGAAAAAGTAATCCTCCATCTTGGGGCGTCCGCCATATTGGATTTAGAACAATATTAAATATACTGTATTGCATTGTCACCGGACTTATGTACGTGTGCAATGTTTCAAAGCTCTAGCTTAATTAGAACTAGTCGAAATTTTGATTGCAATATTTGACCTAAACATACTAACAAATATACCAACATACATACAGACATACATACATACACACATACACCTATACATACATGCATACATACATACAAGCAAACTAACACTTTCAAACATATTTATTACTTCAAAACAATTTACAGTGACACTTAGGTATTACTATTTAGAACAGATATGTGGCCCGTGTTACGACTCCCATTCAGGGGAAGTCCAACACGGCAACGCGACTAGGGTGCGGCCGGGGCTGATGTTGACCCTTGGTACCCATTGCGTCACGACGGTGCGGGGTAACGACTTTTACCGATAAACTTACAGAGTCGGGGAGAATAGTTTGCAATTTAATCTGTACGTCAGTGTTTGCATGTAACTTGAGAGGGATTTTGGTTATTTACATTTTCCTAATTATTTAATTTTTATTTGACATCACTGGAAAAATACAACGAAAAAAAAACAGTTTAAAAAGCGAACTAACAGGTGAAGTTAAATAAAAGCTTATAAAAAAAGTAGTAAAGAACACCCGTTTCGAATCTACATCTAGACGAGCGAGACCGGTAAAGCTGCCGCTTACACACTGTCCACATTGAGCAATCACCGTACTCAGGCAAAATTTGCGTTTGTACTAATCTTACGATCAGAATCGTGTAAATATAATTGTTCGTAATAATAACTGAGTTACAAAAAATATTGTATGAGACACGATGCAAAATAGCTTCTTTTTTGCACACGACGTGTTGAACCACTCGCTGCGCTCGTGGTTCAATCTCCACATCTAGTGCAAAAAAGTCGCTCATTTTGCAACTTGTTTCATAAATAACTATTCTTATGCTTGTGTTGAAATTGGTGGGAAAATATCTTGTTTGAGAATCTCTTTGGGAAAAAAACTACTAAATACAATACATAATTTTTTCATGGAACTAATGACTAAGTAAAACCTGCGGCAACACTGTCAGGGAATAGGTCCGCCGTTAGCGACCTCTGAAACGGGAAGCATTCATAAGAATATATAGATTTATGTTCGTCTCCTAAAGGCGGCCAAACCAACTCCAATCGGGGTTGTCAATTCTGCTTACCAAATTTAATGGTGTAACCAGAGAAAAACCAAGATAGAGAGAAGAATGTCTCTTCTTTACACCAGCTCGACAACGCGATGGCCTTCAAACGGCAACACCCAGAGATTGGCGCGCGGGATTCTCACAATGCACCCCGACAATAGTCAGTGCGGTAGTAACACGGCAAGCAGAGAGAGTTTTGTGCGGCGCGGCGCATCTCAATACTCACTCTCACTGTGCTTTAGACCATTTATACGGGCGGACTATTCTGTTTTTAACGCGTGGCTACATTTTTGGAGAATCTTTTAAACTTTTGATTGTTTTTCGTATGTGTTTTTTATTTTGCAGATTTTTTTTTATATTAACCCAAAATCTGCAACGCACGCCTGTGGCAGCTTTATTTAAAGCAGCTTTGGAGGTCATAGAAAGCAAATCGTATTTATGAATGAAATCAGTACGAGATATTCTTCTCTCTGTCTTGATTTTTCTCTGGTACGACCTTTATGTAAGCCGCTACTATACAACAACACTTCCATATTTAAATTATTTTTAAACTACCGCTAACACTTTAAAGGACTATTTCCTCTATAAGAGGGTCCGCTCCCTAATCGCGTAGCACTCACTAAGCGTCGTTCGCGTATCTCTAATTTTTACTCTATTTAGAAATTAGCAAGAACAAAGCTGCTTGCCTTAGAAATTACTCTACTAATTTCTAGCGTTGGCAAATATCATGATATTTATATAAATATCCAAATATCCGATATATATCGATATATATATATATATATATATATATATATATATATATATATATATATATATATATATATATATATATATATCCGATACATATCCAAATTTGGATATTTATTTATGTTTTTAATTATTTTATCTGTTTTCTGTAAAGATATATCTTAAAAATTCAAAATCACTTAATTATAATAATAATAATAATAGGTTTATTCAATAATTCATATGATACATGTACAATTGAGATATATATAGTTTTTTGAATAAGCCACTATAAACACTTGACTCACTAAGTAATACACTTGTTGTGAGTTGACTCAAAATATAATATTAATAATTTTATACAATTTATTTACAGTAATAGTAATAATAATAAATATATCAGACACAACTAGATTATTAATAATCCTGAATTGAAATGACAATATATCATAATGAATATCCAGTTGGTTTTTATTAAGTATTTATAAATTATTTATTATATTATGTATTATTTGTCTTGGATTTGATAATATCCATTTTTTAATTTCATTTTTATATTTATTTAAAGATTTAATTATTTTAATTGATTGTGGCAATAAATCAAAAATATATGGAATTATATTTATAAAATTTTTATGACCAATTTTTTTGTTAACTCTGTTTTTATATGTGGTTGTATTTTTATTACGAGTGTTATGAATGTGATTATTATAGTTAATTTTATTTTTATTTTTAAAAATATATATTAACATATATGAAAAAAGTTGTCTGATATCCATTTTCTTGCTTTCTTTATATAACAAGTCAGACGAATATAAATAATCTCTTCCATAAATAATTTTTAAAATATATTTTTGTATTGTTTCTATATTATGAAGATAATTTCTATTGATACCTCCCCAGCCAAGTATTCCATAATTTAAATGTGTCTGTATCAATGAATAATATAATATTTCAAGTTGATCAATATTTAAGAATTGTTTTAAGTGTTTAAATTTTGGTATAAGAATTCTTAATTTTTTAGTTATATATTCACTATGAAAATTCCATTTTAAATTTTTATCAATAATTATTCCAAGATATTTGATACTTTCTGTTTCTTCTATACTGATATCTTTAAATTTCAGTTTACCAATATTATGTGAATTATTTATATATGAAGTAAATGGTATATATTTTGTTTTTTTATAATTTATAGTTAATAAATTATTATCAAACCAGGTGCTTATTTTTAAAAAATCTTTTTCAATTGTAGTTTTTAAAACATTCCAATTTTTTTCTTCATAAAAAACTACAGTATCATCTGCAAAACTGTAATTTTCCTTGACAATTTAGGTTAAATATGTCATTTAGATATATGTTAAATAATAATGGTCCTAAGACAGTGCCTTGAGGAACCCCATAATCAAATGTTTTAGGTAAACTAATGTTTTCTCCAATTTTTACATGGTGTATTCTATTATTTAAATAGTTTTCAAATAAAGTTAATGTATGTCCACGAAATCCAATTTTTTCTAATTTTTCTAAAAGTATTTTATGGCTTACTGTATCAAAGGCTTTTGCTAAATCTAAAAATATACACGCACTACTCATCTTATTATTCATTGAGTTATATACTTGACTGGTTAGATAACATATCGCATCTTCTGTAGTTTTTTTTTAAATCCAAATTGTTTGTCAGATAATATTTTATTTTTATTTAGGAAACTGTCCATTCTATCTTTTAAGACTTTTTCAAAAACTTTTGCTAATGATGAAATTAGTGTTATAGGTCTGTAATTTTTAATTTCAGTTTTATTACCATTTTTATAAATTGGTTTAATTATACCTATTTTAAAAGCAGTTGGGTATATTCCTGTTTTAAAAATAGTGTTTATTAAGTAAGTCAAAGGTTTACAAATATACGAATTAATTGATTTTAAAATTTCAGATGTGATACCGTCTATTCCAGGGGATTTCTTAAATTTTAAGTCATTTATAATTTCTTTTATTTCGGTATAATTGGTTTCTTGTAAATAACAAGAATTTAAATTATTTTGTAAAGTTTCTACTTTTATTTTATTTTGATTTTTATTTATTATATCATTAGCAAGTGACTCTCCAACTTTAGAAAAATATTCAATGATATTATTTGATATTAAACTTTGATCTGTTGTTATTTCTCCATTTTGAAGTTTCATAAAATTAATTAAATTATTTTTATTATTGTTTTCATTGCAAAGTTTTTTTACACATTGCCATAGTTCTTTTGATGATTTGCACTAATTTTCTATTTGAGATTTGTAATAATTTATTTTAGTTTTTTTAATAATTTCTGTTAATTTATTTTTATAAATTTTGTATTCATTTTTTAAATTTTCATTATTTAAATTTTTCATTTCTCTGTAAAGTTGATTTTTCTTGTTTATTGATACTAATAAACTATTTGTTATCCATTCTTTCTTTGGCATATTTTTAATTTTTGTTTGGTATTTACAACATTCAACATTTAGCTTAATTTCTTTAATTAAAAAATTAGTTAAATCTTCTGGGGATTTTAATAAAAAATAAGGATCCCAATTAATTCTGCTAAAATTTTGATTTAATTTAGTATAATTTATGTATGTCTTATATTTACTAATTTGTGATGGTTCATTTGTGGGTGAATTTGAGAGATTTTGTAAAATAATTGGATAATGGTCTGTAATTTGATATTGAAATATAAATGACTTAAAATTGAATAAGTCCTGTTTAGTTCTAATAAAAATGTGATCAATACATGATTTTTGATCATTTATTTCTCTAGTAAAGTTATTAATATAAGATACGAAATTATATTCACTTAAAATATTAAAATAATCATTGGTATAGTTATTACTTAATTCTGATAGAATATTAATATTTAGGTCACCAATAAGAATTGTTGTTTCATCATTTTTAAATTTTTTATAATATTCTACAAAAAAAAGTTTCAAATCATTATTAAATTTATGTGGACATGTAGATGGAGGTCTATAAATTGTTATAATATTAATTTGTGTTGATTTGTTAATAAACAAATTAATATATATTATTTTCATTTCACTAAAGGGAATGATTTCGTAATTGTATATAATATTGTTTTTTATATAAACAATAATTCCATCATTTTGATTGGAATTACTGTTGTTATAAATTAAATTATAATTTGGTATAGTATATAAATTTGTATTTAAAATAGTCCACGTTTCTGTAAATACTATAACGTCAAAATTTTCTTCTAAATGTTGAATAAATAACCTACTTTCATCATAATTTTTCGAGATGCTACGTATATTATTGTGATATATTGAAAACGTTTTATTATCAAATTTAAGACTGTTATATTCATTTTTATTACTTACCAGTTGTGTCTGAATTTTTTTTACTTTCAATTCTTTTATCATTTGTTTTTTCTATAATTTAAAATTGAAATGTATTAAAATATTAATAATAAATTTATAATGAAATAAAAGAATTAATAGAAATTCTAAATCAATACAACTAAAAGATTTCGTTAATTTGTTTTTCTGTGGTGATATTTATTATTTCTTCTTGGTCATTTTTTCTAATAAAAATTTTTCCATTTTTGATCCAAATGTATTTAAATCCTTTTTTTTTTAGCTCTTTTGACTTTCCAAATAGATATTTTGTTCTAGTTGTTAGTTCTTCATTTATATATATTATTTTTTGTGTGTCTGGTAATTTAATGTCATAATTTAATAATTTTCCTTTGTTTCTAAAATACTGCTTAGATTTTTCTATAATTTGTTTTTTAATTTCTTCGTTTTTAAATTTAATACTCAGGACATCTTCGTTTTTTGTATCTTTTCTTTTAACATCTAATATATTTTCTTTGTTTACTTTTAATCCAATTTTATTTAAAATTCTTTCTGTTATTTCTTTATCATCAACATTTTGATTTTTTGGAACACCTTTAATTTCTATGTTTTGTTTCAATAAATTTTGAGATTCCAAATCATTTTTTTGATTAAAAATTTCAATTTCTTTTTTTAAACTAGATATATCTTCTTTCAACAGTTTGTTTTCTTTTTTTAATTCCCATTGATCTCTCAGTATTTCCTTTAATGTTGTAGATATCTGTTTGTTTTCTTTAAAAATTAAATCGTACTTTTCAGATAAAAAATTTAGAGATTGTTGAATTTCCAGAATAAGCTTTAGTGTGTTTTTAGAATTTAGATTAGAATCTTCATTAATATTTTTACACTTACCGCAAAACCATTTATTACCATTTACTTTTTTTAGTTCATTGATAAAAAAATCTAAGTCTTTTTTTTCAACTTTGGAACATTTTGCATGGTACCAATTTTGGCAGGTACCATTGCACTGAATAGAATTTTGATTTTTTTTTATAATGTTTTTACAGCTAACACAGAAATAAGAATTTGATGGTCCTGCTGTTACTTTATCTTGGGTGCATATTTTAAAATTCCTAATTTTTTCCTTACATTTATCCTGGCTTGATCTTGTTGGGTATTTTAATGGAAGATAATCGTCTTCGTCACTTAAATTTTGATTAACAATGTGTTCAATTGACATTTCTTCAATATTTTGACTGGTATTTTTTTTAGAATTCCTTCTTGTCATTTCTGTCACTTTCAATGTCCAAAAAATATTTTAAATATATTAATCCAATTATTTTCTTAATATAAATCAACTGAACTTCTATTTCCTTGGATAGAGCAATTTTTTTTGTATCTTCTCCTGTTGGTTTTATATTTTTATATTACTTTTTTCTTGAATAAATTATGTAAAATGTTAGTAAATATATTATAAAATGTCAGTTAGATACAAGGTAAACAGCTTTTTAATATAAACATGTTATAAACCTGTAAATTTGTATTTCAATTCTATTCAATGATAGTGCTATCACAAGAACAAGTTTTTTTAGTACTCCTATGTTAGGAATGTAAAATGTAGGTAAACAATACAAGTTTATGAATATGAACACATCATATATTTTTGCTTTTAACTATGGTTCAACTTAAAACAAAAATTGAGAACAGAACAGCAGCCAAAAGAAAACAACAACTAAAATAATATTTCTGATATAAAACAAAAAACAATAAAACGAGTAAAAAATGCTGACTGGTAACAGTCAGTGGTAACAAGTAAGTTTTCGATGAAATCAGTCTGGCTAATGGTTGGTCCGAATCTGATGAATCTTCATTTTCATTTGTAGAGGGATTTTCTAATTGTTCCTGTCGCTCCAGCCAAACCCAATTAAGATCATGTTGTTTCTTTAAATCCTCTCTTTTGCGCAAATATTTAAACAAGAATACGGAAATATTAAGCAGGTTTTTGATACTATTTTTTTAGCTTTTATTACCTTGCTTAAAAACATTTGCAATATGAAAAAAAAATTGTCGTGGTAAAAACGTCTTTGGTATCACTGTGCAACGGTTTTTTAATTGATTTGATTTCTATCCTATCATTGGCCGGACATTACCAGGACCTGCAGTTCCAGGATAATGCTGTCGCTGAATAGAGTACGAACTATGGCTATTGCGGTTACTATCCCGTACCCTTGCGTCTCCCTAAGCTCCTGACTGGCGGCGGCTTTAACGGACGCTTCGGGAAGTTAACCTAGCCTTACACACAACCGTGAGTATTTATTTATTTTTAACATCATTTTTTCACTTAACACTTACAAGTTAAGGCTGGCTGCGCACTTGACCGGTACCCTGGAGGATGGATAAATATTATTGCTTGTACCAATCGCAGCGAAAATCCCAAACTGATATAATGGATGATACCAGGTAACGAGAAAATCGCCATCAGGTGCACAATGAACGACTCGCGAGTTTCGAGTCCGCACGAAACGTAGTATCAGATAAACCAGGCACTATCTGATGCTTAGCATCTAAAAATATCGCTATTTATAATTGGCGACGGTAATTCCCCTAAATCAGAATCACACGATCTTTTCCAGCCAATCGCTGGGCTCCTCGGGATGAGGTGATGTTTTCAGTGTACATTTGTAAACTTTTCCAATGCTAAACGACATGTTCATCGCCTTGATCCGGCCGCTAGCGACGAAATCGGAACGTTTGTCAGGACGAGAAGCGATGTGGAGCCGTGAACTGCCAGTTTTCGGCTATCCAGTTTCACAACACCCTCCCCCAAGGCGCAAAAGGGCATTATAACCTTAAGTCGAACTCTGCGAATCTTTAGGATTCTTGTCCTTATGCAAGATATGGTATTAGGGCATGAATTACCCCTTCTCCGAGACAGTGACTGAAGGTGGGTAGCGAACGAATTTTTTCAGTCCCTAAGCCAACAAGATTTAGAAACTTGGGATTAGAACCTCCCAAAACTCGTGATTGCGTTGGAAAAGTTCGCCCCATGAGTCACTAAATGATCCCGGCAATCTAGTGCTTGATTTCAAATTCAAATTGTAAAAGCATTTGGTACGAATTATCGCGGTTTTATTTGTTTTATGTTTAATACTTTTACTGATTTGAGGTTGTGCTTCCTGCACTATCTCTCTATTCGCTGGAACTTTAACCTTTACCGGTTCTTTTGGACGTCCCGGTAGCCTAACTTTAGGTTGTGCAACCTGCACCCTCTCTTTAACCTCTGGAACCCTCGACAGTCTCTTCTGGATGTTCCAGTAGCCTTATAATCCTTTTGAGACTGTCGACTTACGGATAACATCCAAGCCTAAAGTTTCCACATTATCTATCTCGAGTAATTTTCGGGTGATTATTTCCTCCAGATACTCGTAATGATTCCTGCTTTTCCCGAAGATGCTTTAACCATCTTTTCAAGGACTTTAGTGCCTTCGTTGATTTTATCCGGGGCTTTTTTACTGCTGTGGCCTTCAGCGGGTATTTCATCGTCGGTTGGTATATATCCTGCCGACACGCTGGGTATTTCCACAGGTTCTTCGGCGCTGGGTCCCGGTGTTTGATCGTCCGCCGTTGATTGTTCCTCGGTCGATTCTTCTTTTTCGGAGGGGAATTTATATTCAGAGTCCGAAGGTTCAATATGGACTCGTAATCCACCTCCCTTTCTAGATCCACAATATTGCCAGCAGACACTGGTGTTAAATCATCCACGTAGATGTTGACTTGGGCATCATTCACTAGTACCTCGTTTGTGGTATCACCATTGATCTAGACGATCTCGTGGTCCCGTCCACGCAGGCGTGAACGCTCCCGTTGTTCGCCGGAGAGCATTTACTTGATCGCCTACATAAAATCACTGGCGGAGTCTCATCATAATACTCATAATACGTTGAAATTCTAACGGGTGTTGGTACACCTGGCGGCGTTTTTGTTTTCTTTGCCTTTTGGTCGGCCTTTCGCGTGCCTGTGCCCATTTTGTGCGCCATTCGCCTGGAGAGGGTAGTTCATACCCCAGCACGATTGCTGCAGGAGTTTCAGCTGTAGCCCTGTTTCGTCTACTTCGTAGCACTTGCAGCGCTTCATGCAATTGTTGCTCCCATAGAACTTTGCGTTTATGATATAACAATACTCGAAGTACCTTTTTTAATTCCTGCACTCTCCTTTCTACAGGGTTCGCCTACTGATGATAAGTGCTGGAGTAAAGTTGTTAGATTTCTTTTCCCTGGCAAAAGTTCTTCATTCGACCGCTGCCGCTGGTGAAAACGTTAGCGTTGTCAGTTATTACGGATTTCGGTGTGCCATATTTAGCAATGATTTCATTTTCCAGAAATCCAACAACGTCTCTGGATTTTATCTTAGAGTAAGCTTTAGCTTCCACCCACTTTGAGAAAACATCTTCAGCCATTATTATATATCGATTCTTGGTACCTACCGCTTCCTTGTACGGTCCCAGGACTTCTAGAGCCAGCATCTCAAAAGGCTGTTTGAGCGTGCGAGCATGCAGAGGAGCATTTCCCTATATTTGCTGTGTCTTGCAGACAGAACAGATTACGCAATTCTGGACGTATCTGCGGATTTCCTGGTGCATACACCCTCAAAAATACCTCTCAGCTATCTTTCTTCGTCTCTGGCATTCCTGGGTGGCTCTGTTCTGTATTATCATGATAAGTGCAAATTACTACAGTGGTGATCTGTCTGGGAACCACTAGTCGGTTGCCATATCGGGTTGGTCGCTACAGTAGATCATCTGACGATACAAATTTTCTTAACAGTCTTCGTTGTCGAGCTGTAGTAGGCTCCTGTCTTTGTAGGAGGACAAGAATAGCCTTGGGTTGCCGGATAGTTGTATCTTGCTCCTGGCCTTTTGCGATTTTATCATACAGATCCTCCACATTTGGCTCTATTAGAGCACATTTTGTCGTTTCGGGGTAATTGTCTGGCGGCACGAGACCTTCGTTATCCGGCTCACCTTCGTAAGGTTGGTCCAGATTTCTCCTAAGGAAATCCGGTAACTCATTATTTTTTCCTGCTACGTGTTGAAGTTCAAAGTTGAATTCCTGTAACAACAGTGCCCATCGTGTGAGCTTAGCCTTGGAATCTTTGAATTTAGCTAGCCAGGTGAGTGATTTTCTGCCCGTGCGGACGATAAAAGGCTTATCGTCCAAGTACGCGCAGTACAATTTAACAGCCCAAACCAAGGCTAGACATTCCTGCTCGTTCACATGATATTTTTTATGTGCGTCATTAAACTTCGCATTAGCGAACGAGATTATTTCCTTCTTCGTCGCTCTCTTGATATAATGCAGAACATTCCTATCTGGGAAGCGTCGGTAGTATGAATGTTTTATTAAAATTTGGTCTGCTCAGCTCTGTGGCTGACGCTATCGCCTTTTGAGTCTTCAAGAACGCATCATGCTATTCCTTACGCCATTTAAACGGTCATCTTTAAAGCTTCCGTCAAAGGAGCTGTCAGGGCCATCAAGTTAGGAACAAGCTCGCCCCATTGAGTGTTCATTCAAAAGCAGACGGATCCACATAAAGTAGTTTTGAGAGAAATGAGAAAAACCTGTATACTTGCAGGGTCTTAGAATTAAAATTACCCAAATTGTACCAACTTATGGTGGACTAAATTACACCCATAACACATATTACCATTGAAAAAAAAAATGATCTTTAAGAGAGAAATTTGAAAAAAAAAACAAATGGATATGTCTGATTTTGTCTAAACGTCATATATGAAGTTTGAGTATTTTTTAGTCCTTAATGGTTATTGTATGTATTTATAATATGAATAGGGTAGTAACAAATTTATAATGCAGAAATGACCTACGAAATCGACATGCATATAAGTATCGAATTTCAATATTTGTTGACTTTCTGTATAAATACTTATATCAAATAAAATTGGATGTCTTGTTTTGACTGATTTGCTAAAATAATTTTCGGATGTGGATATGTTTGATTTTGTCTAACCAATAGATATTTAGGTGCAGATTACTACTAAATTTGGACTGATTTTGAGATGGGAATCGATAGAATCCAATGAAAAACTCCATCCTCCTTTGGTCCTTGCTTCCGCCCGTACAAGTCCGTTTTTAATTCCGCCAAGGCACCTTCTTAAATTGTTGCGTCTTGTCAGTCGCGTCGCAAAGTCTCGGTAGGCGAGCGCATATCCTTGGAAGGGCATGGCCCACGATTTCGCGATTCCTTTTAACCGATCGCATGCTAAAGCTAACTTATCCCTATCATCAGTTATGTGATTTTCGTGAAAATATGTTTGTAAGTCATGAAGAAACCGTACGGGACCTTGATGAGGAAGTTCACTCAAGGTTACTAATCGATGACTTCTGGGACATTTTTAGCCCTCCCAGAGTCTCACCTATTTGTCTGAGCGATTGGGCCAACAAATTTTGCGAATGCACAAACTGATGATCCACAGGTATCATGTATAAGTTATTTTGACTCTTTTTTGTGAAAGCGCTATTATTCGGTGCATCGGGGGCGCTCTGTAATTGGTCCGCAGGTGTAGCATCCTGCCAGAGTAGCAGGGGGCCTCTGACGTATGATTTAGAATCACCACCAGGGATGCCATGTCGCACAATCGGTTTCTCCACTTTTGTTCGCTCCTGAAGTCCCTTTCCGGAATTCCAGGCGCGACGTGGTTCAACTCATGGTCCCTCCCGGCTTGTACTATGACTGACTCCGACTCCGAGCCTAATCGGAAGCGCCTTAGCTTCTCAAAAAGTCCGGGAGAGCCAACCCGAATATCATCGAATTCCCCTGAAAGTATTGTGCCATGGTAAAGATCAATTTTATTTTGTCCCTTAAATCAGTTTCTATCCCTGGGTTCGAAAAATCCCAACCAGGCTGTAAGGGGGTCCGTTCCTCAGAGGCTAGCTGGAATCGACTAGCGTTCCACCAAGGAAGGTAATCAAGGTTTATTTTTTCAATTTAGAAAAATGGGACTAATTTTAAATCAGTATTTTTTTGGGGTTAGGATGAAACCTAGAATTCCCCAAGAAAATATTTTCGTCCAACTTTCTAATTTATTGTTAAAACCAAACACAATCCAAAATGTTTCGTTTTAGTGAATTCACGGGAGGGGGGGGGGGGGAGACAAATGTGTCAAATTGTTTGTTGTTTGCTTCGAATTAAATTTTTTCAGGGTAGCGTCTAAATAATAGGTTTGGCTGCGTTGTCTCTCCTAAGCTGCCTATATACAAAGCTAATTAAAGGACCTAAAGGGCTCTAAACTAATTACTTGAGACGTTTTCAGATGGCTTTGGTCATGGTTGCGGTTGACATTTAAACAATGGGTTAAACATCATTTGTCAACCACCCGGTTGACAAATGAAGTGTAACCCATTGTTTAAATGTCAACCGCAACCATGACCAAAGCCATCTGAAAATTACTTTGGTATGAATTTTATGTAAGCCGCTACTGTACAGGGTATCCCATTTTCGGCACTTTTGCGGAGTATCTCCCATATTTTTAAAGATAGATGGTTGCGGTTTTCGCGAAAGTGTGCTACTTTTTTGTGAATTTAAAGATAGCGCCAGCAGAATTTTCATAGCCCTTTTGATTTTTGAGATACAGGGTAGAATCGAAAAGTGTAGCGTTTGAGGCACCCCCCGTATCTGAGTTACTTTTAAACTTATCGAAGAAGTTAAAACGTGTTCTTATAGAATTTTTTCCGTAGAATCCAGTGGCATAGTCGGTTTTTTTCTAACACTCCGTTTTTTAGGTATGAAGTAAACATGTTCTTTTAAATGGAACATCCTGTATATTATTTTTCATATTTATTAGGCATAATGTGGACTTTCCAAAAATATATAATTGTATACAATTATTTTTAAAAACAAGCTCAGAATTTAAGATTTTCTAAAATTTTCTTTTGTATCCAATCAGTAGGTAGTAGGCTATGGCTAAAATTTACTAAAAACAAAATCGATGTAAGTAATTATTATACTTTCAAACTTAATTCAAAATATCTTTTTTAATTCTCAAGTCTTAATTATTTATTACAGCATTGTACTTAATTATGATAAAATTATTGAATTTTACTCAAAACAAAACAATAATTACCTATCTTACTTAAAACTTAAGTTAGGAAAAACAAAAGAGAAACAGAATTTTGAAAAAGCAAAGAGTTTTTAAAAGTGGTTTTCAAAATGATGGTCCCGTACGCAAAATTGGCACATTTTCGTTATTCTTCTAATAGCGTTCAAAAGAATCATAGACTTTCTTTCCAAATTTCGGAAAGTTGAATCGATTGCCGCACGAAGATCCGCTACAGACTGATATTGTGTTTTATAGATTTTATTTTGCATGACACCCCATAAGAAAAAATCCAAAACTGAAAGATCCGGATATCAAGGGGGCCGTCTTACAGGTCCGTAGGTACCAATCCATCTTTGAGGAAAGTTATCGTCTAAAAATACCCTTAAAAGCGCAGAGTTGTGGCTTGGGACACCGTCTTGTTGAAGATAAACGGCATTATAAAGGGCCAATGGAACATTTTCCATCAATTCTGGAATAACTTCCTCAAGGATTTCTCGGTACCGACGAGCGTGAGACCTTCAAAAATTCTGTAGACTATGCATCTTCCAAAAATGAAACACGAGACCCCAACCCCAAAGCGTCCTCGTTGTGCCCTCTCAAAAATCAAATGGTGATTTTCTATGGACCAATTCCTTGTATTTTGGCGATTGAAAATTCCCGCACTTGAAAAATAAGATTCATCGGACCAGATAACGAGTCTGCCAAGAGATTCATCAGTATTGATTTGTTGTAAATACCATTGGCAAAACAACATTCGGCGCTCGGCATCAAATGTTGAACTATGTGGAATTTATAGGGGTGATACTTATATTTTTGCAGAATTCTTTGAGCATTAGACTTGGATACACCAGGTGCTTCCTCTATTCGCTTGCAAGAAGATGAAGGCGTCGCTTCTACATAACCCAATGCGTTTATTTGTTTTATATCTCTATCTTGTTTGGTGTAGGCCTTAGGACGGGGCTGGATAAATAATCCATACTCTACTAAATTTGATTTAAGGCGGGCAAATATATCTGGGAAAGGTTGCCTTCTCTCTGGATATCTAATGAGAGCAAAAAAAAAACACTAAGATATTATCCTAACCATAGCGCTGAAAATGCGTTACCTTTGTAAATATAATTCTGAAGCTTCTTGGGGATTTTCATTAGATTGTATAAAACAAACCAACATATCATACTTTTCATTATTTTCGTAAACCGCCATTATTTAAAAAAAAATAACACCAAAACAACAAAAATATTTTACTAATAATCAAAAACTGACAAAACCGCAAAGTTTTTGACATTTTGTCGTTTGTTCCAAACAAATTAGCCATAGCCTACTACCTACTGATGGGACACAAAAGAAAATTTTAGAAAATCTTAAATTCTGAGCTTGTTTTTAAAAATAATTTTATACCATTATATATTTTTGGAAAGTCCACATTATGCCTAATAAATATGAAAAATAATATACAGGGTGTTCCATTTAAAAGAACATATGTTTGCTTCATACCTAAAAACGGAAAGTGTTAGAAAAAAAGCCGACTACGCCACTGGATTCTACGGAAAAAATTCTATAAGAATACGTTTTAACTTCTTCGATAAGTTTAAAAGTAACTCAGATACGGGGGGTGCCTCAAAGGTTATACTTTTCGATTCTACCCTGTATCTCAAAAATCAAAAGGGCTATGAAAATTCTGCTGGCGCTATCTTTAATTTCACAAAAAAGTAGCACACTTTCGCGAAAACCGTAACCCTCTATCTTTAAAAATAAGGGAGATACCCCGCAAAAGTGCCGAAAATGGGATACCCTGTACAACAGCACTTTCCTGTTTATATTATTTTCAAACTACCGCTAACACTTTAAACGACTACTTCCACTCTAAGAGCGTCCGTTCCCTAACCGCGTAGCACTCACTAAGCGTCTTTCGCGTATTTCTAATTTTCACTCTATTTCAAAATTAGCATGAGCAGAGCTGCTTGCCTAAAATTCTAGAACCTAACTTCTCGAACTCGTAAAACTTTTCCGCAATCTCAAGATAACGCGTGTCACTCTAATTCCGAGCTGTTTTAGCTTTTTCGAGTAAGAACTTTTTACGGTTCCAACAGGAACGTCTGCAAGGAATTTTCCGCCAAAAAAAAGCTCGGATCAAAAAGCAGCCACGATTACCCTAAAAAGGCGCAACCGTATAATGGCTGGGCGTCGCGAAAAATCGAACGGATTTTCATTTAACGACGGTTTTTTAATTTATTTGATTTTTTTTGTTAATTCTTTATTCTCAACCAACCTAAAGTTTATTACAGGGAATATATAACATAACATTAAAATATATAACATTAAAAAATATAACAGTGTTAAGACAAACTAATAAAATTCGAAAGAAAAACTATTAAAACAGTCAATTTGTTAAAATAGGTAATCTTTTAGGTTTATTTTAAAAGTCTTTAAAAACTGTTAAAAACATTCAAATTTTTAAGTAATGCTTCTTCAAATGTATTTTAAATAATGTCTGGATTTTCTTTATGTTTTTTGGAAGGTCATTATAAATTTTTATGCCATTATACAGGGTGATTCAAAAGTACTTTCACAAACTTCAGGAGGTGATTGCTGGCATTATTTTAAGGCGAAAAGTTCATATAAACAATGGTCCTTGGCGGCTTCGTTACAGAGATACAGGGTGTTGAAAAATTAGATGCCGCCATCTTGTCTGTGGGTGGACATTTCCAACAATTTATTTAAGGCAATTTTATAACTGTTACTTATTTATTTAAATAAATAGTTGTTATTTTAATAATGTCTGAGTGTTTGATCAATTCAAAATAAATGTTTTTGATCAATTTAAAATAATTTTTTTAATACATTTGTATAGCCGAATAAAATAATGATTTACCTTTAAACCGTTCCCCGTATGAAAAAAACGCAAGAGACTTTTTTTGTTGCAAATAAAGCAAGGACTCACAAAATGACACTCACAATAGTTAAATTAAAATAAATCATTGGCGTAGCATAGTTTTCACAAAAAATGTTATATGAAAGTTTCGTGCCGACGCCACTGGATAAATTAAAGTACGCGATATACTTTTAAAATGAGTGGCCTTAGGTGCTTATCTTATCCACCGAATTTCATAACACAAGCTCAAAACGTTTAGAAGCTACTTAAAAATTCTTATTTTTTTTTAATTTTTCAACACCCTGTATCTCCGTAACGAAGCCGCCAAGGACCATTGTTTATATGAACTTTTTACCTTAAAATAATGCCAGCAATCACCTCCTGAAGTTTGTCAAAGTACTTTTGAATCACCCTGTATAATAAAGACTGCATGCCAAAATTGATTTTTACAGCTGCTGTTTGCAATTATTTAGTTTGTCTCTTGTTATGATTATGTAAATCATTAATGGGATAAATCTGTACATTTGTTTGTTTTTTACTTAATATTAAAGATTGAGTGAATATAGATGTTTCTCATTTATACAAATTATCAATGTTTAAATATCCTAATGGTTTATATAAGTTTATTGTTGGTTCAAGGTATGGTAGTCTGTAAATACACTTAATAATTTTGTTTTGAAGTATTTTTAATGGTTTTAGATTTATCTTATTTGCTGATCCCCAAATTGAAATTAAATTTTGAATGCACTAAACAATAATAAATATTTTGTAAATATTGTATAGGTATATTATTTCGAATTTTGAATAATATTCCAATTAATGGTGAGAGTAACTTCTAAGATTTTCAATGTGTTTTTGCCAATTTAAACTTTCATGTACAGGGTTTTTCCATATAATTGGCCACCCGTTTACAGACTTTATTTAACGAGATACAAAAAAAAGTTTATATGAAAGCGGTAGGTTTTTTCATGAAAATTTTTATTATGTTAATTAGAAAAATGGATGTCTGTCACACGACCAGTAAATTTGAAAAACATAATTTTTTCAAATAGAACACCCCGTATGTTAAGATATTTTTAAAATCTTCTTAACTTACTCTTTTCAAAAATATATAATATGTCTATATTTGGATCAACGGTTTTCGAGTTATTTGACTGTAAATAGTTTCATCTAGTTAGCCATGCCTGGCAAACCAAAATAATAATATATGACGTGTTATCGCACTGGCCATGGAAATCAAAACAAATAAATTATATGACACTCAATCTTCATTTGCGTTTGACGCAGTTCGTAAATTAATCGGATTATTTCAAGATTGCCGTAATAACGGAGGTTCTCATATAAATTAAGACATTCGGTATAACAAAATATGCATTACTATTTAATATAGATAATAAGCCTTCTGTAAATTTTTAAAATATAATGTAATACTATTAGAATTTCTTTGTTTTGATTTCCATGGCCAGTGCGATAACACGTCATATATTATTATTTTGGTTTGCCAGGCATGGCTAACTAGATGAAACTATTTACAGTCAAATAACTCGAAAACCGTTGATCCAAATATAGACATATTATATATTTTTGAAAAGAGTAAGTTAAGAAGATTTTAAAAATATCATAACATACGGGGTGTTCCATTTGAAAAAATTATGTTTTTCAAATTTACTGGTCATGTGACAGACATTCATTTTTCTAATTAGCATAATCAAAATTTTCATGGAAAAACCTACCGCTTTCATATAAACTTTTTTGTTGTATCTCGTTAAATAAAGTCTGTAAACGGGTGGCCAATTATATGGAAAAACCCTGTACATATATTCAAGCCCAAAAATTTTATAGTACTGGAGTAAAAAATATTTTTATTATTTATTGTAATACAAGCTGTTTTTTCATTTATTTTTTGTTTATTAATAAGTATATATATATGCTGATTTATTTAAATTTAACGTTAATTTATGCGACTGTAGCCAGTGAAATAGTATTTCTAAATCATATTATTATTATTTAATATTACATTGAATATCAGAAATACTATCCGCAAAATAAAGGATTGTTGTATCGTCGGCAAACAATTTTAAAGTTCCCCTTAATTTTAATGTAGATATAGAATTTAAATTTAAAATAAAACAGGACCTAAAATAGATTCTTGTGGGACTCCACAAGTTATTACTTTCAAAGAACTTATATTACTTCCAATTTTGACGTACTGTTTTCTTTCGTTTAAGTAGCTTTTAAACCAGTTATGAACTTTTCCTCTGATGCCTATATTAAATAATTTATCAAGTAGTATATCATGATTTACTGTGTCAAAAGCTTTACACAAATCTAAAGACAATGTGGCACATTTTTTATTGTGATCGATATTTGAACGAATATTTGTAATAAGATCAATAACTGCTGCCTCAGTGTCTCTGGATTTGCCAAAGCCATATTGAAAATCTGAAATTATATTTTGTTTTTCTAGAAAGTTAACTAATTTGCTATTCATTATCCTCTCCAAAATTTTTGAAAGAACTGGCAAACCAGAAATTGTTATATAGTTATTTGGATTGCTTGTTTTGTTATATGCTATCATTCGCCGGACATTACCTGCAGTTTCAGGATAATGCTGCCGCTGAATCGAGTACGAACTGTGGCTATTCCGGTTACTATCCCGTACCTTTGCCTGCCCCAGCTCCTGGCTGGCGGCTTTAACTGACTCTTCGGGAAGTTAACATAGCCTTACACACAACCGTGCATTAACTTTCTCTCCAGGAGACGATATAGCGTATATCGTTTTTTATGCCACTCCCCTAATGACGAGAGGAGTGTAGATAATTCTGTTCCTTCCATTTGTAATGTAATATTACTGTTCGTTTTATTATTTTTTGGTTTGCAGAAGTACTTCAATATCACACGATAAATTAAATAGTTTATAATAATGAAAAGTATAGTAAGCGAGCATTATTTTGATAAATATTTTTAAAATTCCTTGGGTGTACCTACATCTACAGGTATTATGCCATGCTTTGAATTTATTTGTGTATTTATGTAGGTACCGGTCGTATTGTCTTAGCCAGCTCTAACTAGCATATCTGAACCTTTGAAGAGGAAATATGTTTCTTGAAACCTTTGTATTTTTATTAAATTAAATTTATTTTGGTATATCTACATGTATCTAACTTTAAAATCGTTATTATACATTCTAAAATATATACATTTTCCTACTTTATAATATATACAGCGACCGGCAAAAAGTTCGCAACATATGGGAAAAAATTTTATTAGTATCGAAAAAACTTTTCCAGGATATCGGTTCTGCATGTCCGATAATCTAAAAATCGATTTTAACATACGTCACCTGACCACTGGTATACCGGCAAATTAAACAAAAATTGTGAATTTACAAAAAGCGAGGTTAGTTGACGAGATATCACAAAAAATATTTGGAAAAGTTGCTTAGAATTCAATTCTATGCCCATATGCAAAATTTCAAGATTTTATATAAAAAAATTGGAAAACTCAATTTTTTTAAAATATTTTTTCCAGTTTCGGGGTTCCCACTTTTCCAGAAAGTCAGGGAATGCCAGGGAATTCAAAAGTGGTCAGGGAAATCAGAGAATGTCAGGGAAAACTAGTTGAAAACCTGGAAAATTTGCCGTTAACAGTTTTAGATCAGAATAATTTCATTTCCTAATAAAACTAAAAATAATCCGGATCTGTCTTATCGATAAAAATAATTTCATTTCATAACAAAATTGGAAATAAAGTAATAAAAGTAGGTAATAAACTATCTATAAACCATAAAGAGCAATTTACTTGCTTGATGAGCTTCTTTTTAGTCATTGACATTTTATTTAAGGAGACCAGGAAAGTCAGGGAATGTCGGGAAATTCGATTAAAGGATTTTGGTGTTAACCCTGAATTTACAAATTTCCAGATTTTTTCGTTTAGGTAGCTTGGCTGATGTAAAGCTCATGTATTTGGATGAAAATAAACGAATGTAGTAGTTTTTTCTACAGTCGACAGGACAAAATCAAAAAATAGGATTTCGCCGGACGCTCGATGTTGCAATGGCTTCAATCTAATGACTGTATCAAAGTTTTATTAAGATTTTTGTGCTAAATTACCTATAAAAGGACTATTTTTCTTTTTTGGAATCAATTTTCATCGATAATCCCAAATAAGTATTCTACTCGCACATAAATTTAACAACTAAGTCTAGTTTTGTACTTGATTTCATCAAATATTTTCTCAATGTTACCTTTAATATCCTCGACACGTATCTAAATTTGTAAAAATATTTGTTTAAAATAGATGCTTTCTATTTATTTTTGCTAACTCTGTAAGTTGCAGGAAATACAGAAAAAGAACATTATTATTTTCATTCTAAACTACCAAAGCAGGCTTTGAAATTTTTGAAACAACCAAATAATCTAGTAGATTAAAAGCAACAGAAAAATGTCAAACAAATTTTAATTTGTTTGATTTCAACCTATTATTATTGTCTTTATTTATGTCTTGCATCTTACTAAGTTTGATATTTTACATACGTTTATTAATATTTTTATTCCTTCAAATGACACCCACACTATCTCTTCAGGAAAAGATAGAAATTATTTTAATTTCTGGAGATAATTACAAAAGCCATAGAGTACCGTAATTTCCCCTAACAATGATCCACTTTTTGGAGTTTTCTTTGGTTTACAGCATTATGAAGCGTTAATGGTCTAGTGTTTCTGTTTTAAGTTGTACCTTGTAGGCACACCTAATAACTTTTTTTTACAAATTTAATTAATATTAGTCGGAAGTATGTAAAAAAATTTATTTTAGTGTGGTTCATTGTTGAGCTCTAAGTTGCCCAACTATGGTCCGACCTGATTATACCCTTTAGAAATTACAATGGACTAGAGTTGAGAAATCAGAGCGTAACTGTATGTCACAAACCCTAAAAAAAACAAAAACATATTTTTTAAATTTTTATTAAAAGAATTTAAATGTATTTACATAAAGATTTATTATATGTTTCAAGTTAGGATAATAACATAGAAATGTACTTTTAAAAACAAAGAACGCCGTGAATGTAAAATGAGTTAGAAGTATATTTGCTTTAAACTAAAAAAAAAATGGTATATAACAAAGAAAGCAACTCTTAAAATCAAAGAATGCTTTACAAACTCTGTCGACAAACCTACAGCTTCTTTGTGACATTTTGCCAGACTGAATATCATTCATGCATTGTTCCAGTTTTTCTCAGAGTAAGGCATATATGGTCTTCCACCAACTTTTCTCCGCTCCAACTTTGATTTAGGCATCTGCAATGAAGAAAAAACCAAACTTTATTGTTTTAGAATATAACAATGGTCCAACATGCAAAATGAGTGATTTTAAAAACCAATATTAATATATCCTAACAATGGTCCATGTGTTTCTAACAATGGTCCAGTGGTCATTGTTGGGATCCAAGTTACAATTTTTTGCATTATTATTAATAAAAAAAAAGCCAAACAAATATTTCAAAAATTTAAGTTCTCCCTAACCTGGTGAAATATGTGTGACTTTATATATCAAAAATTATTATGGTCTTACTTACCGTAAATGACGTACAGATGAAAGTTTGCCGTTAACGAAATATCCTTGAAATATGATATTCGCAGGTGTATGCGCTCTGCTCTTCGGAACATACAGAACAGCCACACAGCCACTAATTCGATATATTTCGGTGGTTTGTTTATTTGCCCTTAAAATTTGGCGCGTGGAACGCACTTTGTAGTGGGGCTAAGAAAAATGCGATTTGTTTACATTTTGGGCGGCCTTGGACCATAGTTGCGGCCCAGGACCAATGTTAGGGGAAATTACGGTAACAGCAGCAATTTTTAATAAGAGGCACCCCTACAAAACCCACCATTATTCCACAGTATCTCTGGTCAATAAATTTAAAGAAACAGGATCGGTAGAAAATCAGTATAAATTTTCCCATGAAAAGCCGGTAATTGGTGGCGAAGGTTCTCTGGCTGTGTGTTTGATGATCACAGAAACAGTCCAAATAGCAGTTGGTCAAATTTCGGAGATCGCGAACATTCACGAAACATCTGTGCGGAGGATATTAAAAAGAAACAAATTTCATCCGCACCAACCAAAATTTGTACAAGAATTAAAAGATAGGGATTATGGCTTCGATTTTAGCGATGGGTCATTCGTTCATTTTCAAGAGAGCCCGCTCACTCGTTCAGCTCACTTGGAAGAGTCGTTCGCAAGGAGTCGTTCGATCGAACGAATCGCGGAGCTCTTTACTTTAACGTGACACCTACACTTGTTCGTGTGCATAAAAGAGAGCATAAAAGACGGATGTGAATTACACATTTACGACGGCCCGCTGCCTGGTTGTGGCGCGACGGCTTCAAAGAAAAATAATATACATAACATGAATAAATGAAATAAAATTAATTAAAATATTGGAATGATTAAAATTTTTAGTTGTTAAATTATGTTCCAAATAAAAGTAAATACATATTAACAAAAATGGTTTTATTGTAGATTAGATAATGATTATGTAATATGGATTTCAAAGTTATAAACTACCCGCAGTATACGCCGTTAAAAAACGTTGTTGCAGATTTCCGGCAAAGTAATTAATCGTTAATCGTAAAATAATAGTAATACGAAAGACGTACAAACTGTGTAATGTATTATCATACGCCGCTAGATGCTCCACCACTCTCGTTCTTATATATTATACGTCTGAGCCGCTCGCGCTCTCCCAAGAAAATAAAAGGGTATGGCGCTCGCGCTCTCCGAGTTGTCTCGCGAAAGCGTGGAGTGGAATTTCTACGGAGTCGAGCGGACGAGAGCGAGCCAATAATGCAGATCTTTTAAAGAGCGGTGAACGTATCGTTCAGTTGATGGGAGAGGCTCATTCGCGACTCTTTGAAAAGAGTCGTTTAAATTGAACGACCCGTTCGCGAACGACCCATCGCTATTCGATTTCTGTGCCTGGTTCCAGCGTATGATTGAGGAAGATTTTAATTTCCCAAAGAACGTTCTTTTCTCGGATGAAGCTACAATATACCTCTAACGCAACCGTCAATTCACAAAACTGTAGATAGTGGGCCACCGAAAACCCAGAGTTGGTAATTCAGAATAAAGACCAATATAGTTTTAAGGTTAATATGTGGTGCGGAATTTTGAACCTCAGAATAGTGGGACCTTTTTCTTTAGAGACAATTTAAATTCAGAACGATATTTAGAATTTCTACAAACTGACTTATCTGACTTTTTAGACAATTTGTCATTAGCCGAAAGGAGAAATTATATACAAATATACTTTCAACAAGACGGAGCTAGCATTCATTCCACAAATGAGGTGAGAAGATGGCTGGATCAAGAATTTGGAAAGCAGCGGATAGGACGGTTTTCTTAAAATCCGTGGCCTGCGAGATAAGCGGATCTAACTCCGTTAGATTTCTTTATGTGGGGATGCCTAAAAAACTCTGTATACAAACATCGACCCTTTAGGAATATACAACATTTAGAGAATGTCATTAGAAATTGTGTATTGCAAATAAATCGTATAATGCTCCGAAATCTTAATCGAGAGTTGCGCTCGAGAACAATAGGAACACTAGGACCACTAAATGGTCATAGTTTTAAATTTTACCAAGGAAAGAAAAAAATATTTTTTTGTGTTAGTACAGAATTTTACTACTTTTAAGTTTTTCTTACATTAAATTGTTTTTTGTTTAGGAAATGACGATTAAATAAAAAGGTAATTTTTTGTTTATTATGTATTTTAATCCCCTTAACTTTACAAAAAGTCGAACTTCAGATATGTTTAAGACGATTAAGCTTTTTTCATCGTAATCGCATTAAAATGTCTCTAAAATTTTGGCCCTGCTGCTAGATACAAGTCATTGCAACAGCGAGCGTCCGGCGAAAACCTATTTTTGCGATTTTGTCCTGTCAATTGTAGAAAAAACTACTACATTCATTTATTTTCATTCAATTACATTAGCCAAGCTACCTAAAAGGAAAAAATTGGATATTTGTAAATTGATAAAAAAATATTTAAAAAAATGGCGTTTTCCAAATTTTTTAAATAAAATCTTGAAATTTTGCAAATGGGTCTAGAATTTAACTCTAAGCAACTGTTTGAAATAATTTTTTTTTTGATATCTCGTCACCTAACTTCACTTTCTGTAAATTCACAATTTTTTGTTAATTTGCCGCTTTACCAGTGGTCACGTGACGTATGTCAAAATCGATTTCAAGGTTACATATGGAGAGCCGATCCCCCGGAAAAGTTTTTTCGATACTCTGCTAATAAAATGTTTTCCCATATGTTGCGAACTTTTTGTCGGTCATGTATATACAGGCTGTTATGGAATTCACTGCATATATTAAAACTGGTAAATTCTGATTTTAATTCAGATTGGGGAAAAGTAAGTGGCGCTTCGCGATAATAAGCTAGGTATCGCCCCTCAAAAAAAAATTTTTTAATCACTGCACACCACTGGAAATAAAACACATGACCATATAAAGAACAAGAGAACAGTGAGCTAGGTTGTTGTGTTGCCAGGTCTTTTAACAATATTTCTATGTAACAAGTTTAAAGAAATTATATTTTTAATACATTACCCAGTGGCGGTTGGTGAAATTTCAAAGTTGTTTATCTCTGTTCATACTTACAGGACCCGTACCAAATTTAGGGGTTTTAATAGTGAGCCCACTGGGAATGTTTTGGTAAAGAAAAACAACATTTTGTAATTTGCCAAAAAGAAGTTAAATTTGTGGTGCGCCCCTCCCAAGAAAAAAATGAACACGTCTAGGTATTTGATTTCTTTTTTTTTCTAAACAAATTTTACATCATTTTGTCGACAGTTTTTAAATTTTGAGAGAAAAAAATGTGTTAGGAGAAAGTTATGGTCATTTGAAGTTTTTGTAAAAATATATTTTAGGCGTAAAAAAATTCAATTGACTATAACTGTCTACGAACACATTTTTTGCTCTCAAAATTTAAAAACTGTCGACAAAATGATGTAAAATTTGTTTAGAAAAGAAAAGAAATCAAATACCTAGACGTGTTCATTTTTTTCTTGGGAGGGGCGCACCAAAAATTTAACTTTTTTTCGCAAATTACAAAATGTTGTTTTTCTTTACCAAAACATTCCCAGTGGGCTCACTATTAAAACCCCTAAATTTGGTACGGGTCCTGTAAGTATGAACAGAGATAAACAACTTTGAAATTTCACCAACCGCCACTGACATTACCTTTAAAGAAATAAATCCTACCAACTCTTCCAAAATTCTCAATTTGAAAATGTTAAAATACCGCCTATAACACAAATTTGATAAAACTCTCTAGAGAAAAGCTGTTTAAACCAAAATAAATACCCCAACTTCAACTAAATATCCAGAACTAATTTAAAATGCACCACACCAAGCGACGATACGATATTTTGTTAATATTAAACGGCTTTAACTTCTGTTAATATTTAACGGCTTTAACTTTCACAAATTAAGAAATAAATGGCAAAAATAATGTATACGGTATTATTAAACTGGTCAATAATATGGATCCATACACACCTGACGCTGACGCATGAGTTCGGCCAATCGGGATCACTCTAGCGGACTGAGTGGGGTCAACAACCCTTTACCTTCGCTTCAGGTACATCAAGAGCTACCACCTACTCTTCTGCTTAGGCAACTATACCAACACGCGTCCTAAAGCAGTCCCTACACGATCATGCTGTGAAACTGGCTTTTCACCAATGCTCTTTCAATGGAAATTGAAAAAATTGACCATTGATCAACGAAATCTGAAAAAGAATATAAATTCAATATGGGAAAAGGTCTTTGCGAAAACCCAATTGACTAAACATCGGACCGAGTTTCGGCGCGTTCCTACGCATGCAGGGCTTCTACTCATACTACTACTACTCTCATACTCTACTACTCATAATTTCGACCGCCGCGCCGATGGATATTTATGTCAGAATTAACTCCCTTAGCAGTAATGCAAACCATGGGAAAGTATTGCGATTGGTTACTTTGTTTAATATACTCTAGAGACATTCGCCAAGCGGCAGAACATGCTTGGACGTTAGAAGGAATTAATAAGTTAAAAAAATGACTGCTACAATCGTATGAGAGTACAATCGTTAGAAAATCATTGAAATTCATTATTTCAAGTAAGTAAACCCTAGACTTGCCGGTAATCACTCGCTGGCCAGCAGCAGAATGTGAGGTGCAGCGTGTGACATTTCTTATTTAAGAGAGACTTGACGCCTCTAACAAGCCCCGCCCATTTTGCACGAATCCACAATCTGGAGTGACATTGGTTATTAAAAAATTCTGGTGAAAGATAGTCTAAACCAATAAGGTCGAAAATCCAATAACCAACTGGAAACTAAAAACGGGGAATTCACACCGAAAAAAGGGAATTTAAAGATTGTAAATAGTATATAAAGGTGGGAATACGTGCTTAATATAATAATCTACGTGAATAAGTCAAAATACATCAAAAATCATAGGAAAAACAGGAAAAGAAATACGGCAAATAGCGAGGAGCGTTGTGATTGGCAGAAACGAGAAATATGAAATCCCGCCAATTTTGGCTATAAATATGCACGGGGACAAGGTAAGAGGCAGTACTTCGGCGGCAGGAGCCGCGAAGAAACTCCAAGAACATCGAGAATTTGAAGACACCGCGGTCACCCAAGTTCAAAAGTCTGCGATCATCTAGAATAATTCCGACAATCCCGGATTAGCCGATACTTGGTGGAGAAGCCGCCGATAAGCAGTCCGAGGACCGGTTATAGACGTAGGAGGAAAAAATTGGGAAAACTGTCATTAGGGCATTTCATCTTTAAGAAATCAGCAGGACATAGGAGGGTCCGTGAGATCTTCATAGTGAGCTTCAAGAGTCTCGTGCGCAACCGAGATATCGCGTATCTTCTTCAAACATTTTGAGCCTGATTTTCTTTATTGATATCCATATATTGATTTGAATTTCAGACTTGATTTGGTTTGTGCCGGTTGGTCCGGTGATGTAAAATACCTGGGAATCCTGGGCTGTCGGGCTGTGGGCTGTCGATCATCCAGGGTATCGGTCAAGTGTGCAGCTAGCCTCGACTCTGTAAATGTCGAGTGAAACAAAGAAAAAAGAAGCAAACAAGAAACAGGAAGAAAATCAAATTACAGTCGCGATTCAGGCTAGGCTACGCATCCAAAGCGCTCGTAAAGCCGTCAACCCGGGTTGAGGAAGGCTAGGTAAGGGTCGCTAGCCAGAATAGCCATAGTTCGCCGAATACCCAAGCAGCGTTGTCATCGAACTAGAGGCGGCGCGGCGTCCCGGCTGTGGTGGGATTAAAATTCTCTTATAAATAAAACACTCGTCGCAAAATAAATTTCGCGTCGTAACAAAGCGCGGGATTTTGCGCAACAATTCATTCCAATCCGTCGCCAAAATAAATTTCGCGTTCTAACAAAGCGTGGGAGTTTTGTGCGACCACTAAGTAAAATACATGCTCCCAGAGACCCTTCTGGACCTTGGGAGCCGAAATAGAAGTACAACCGTAGTTCGAAAGGACCCCAAAAGTGCCTTGTTGGAAAAAATTCAAAATGCAACTGGGGAATGGACGATCTTGTCTTGCAATCGAAAGTTTAACCGAGCTGCTATGTTCTTGTCACTACGTTGGGGAAACAAGGACGCTTTCGAGATTTGTCAATGAGAAAATTGCTTAGTCTGCGGACTCTGTTCTTGTTGTACGTCGGTGGGAAAGGCTTAATAACCTATTTCGTATGTTGACAATGAAAATTCTTAGTCTGGCGGTTCTTCGTAATCAGATGAAGGAAATTAATCTCCGGCAATTCATTGTTAATTACCAATGACGACATTAATAAATCATCTTCAACTTAACTTCAATTAACATTTATTTGTGGGCTGTGCGTCTGGGGAAAGGACGCACATTACTCAATCATGGAAATGGAAATTCTTAGTCCAGCGGCGTTGCCTGGTTGAGATATGGACATGTAAAAAGGCATTCCAGGGCGAATCAGGAAAGACCGACTTTTCATCATAAACTCCGCTTTTAGGAATAGGCGTACTTGGTGCTCTCCGATATAAGTAAAGGAAAATTCTTTGCTAGACGGCACTGCCCTTGCTAATTTTCGCGAGAAGCAGGTCGTTCTAAGTACGCGTCTTGGGAAATGGATATCAATCCAGGAAAATTGAAAATGGTTTCTTAGACAGGTAGTGTGACTCCTGCTAAGTTATAATTCCGGAGACAGCAAAAATACTTAATAGTGGAAAAACAAACTTCTGATCCAACGGCGTCGCCCTGGCCAGCGATAAATAAAAAGAGACAGAGGCATAAAGCATCCCGACGATGTTTTGGAAAAAAGGACAAACTTTACCGCTCGAATTAAATTTTTAGGTTTGTAGGCTTTCTTTACACTGAAACCTTTTTTGATTTACCAAACAACTCGATTTTCATTTCGTCAGTAAATATGATGTTTTTACAGTATTCAGTATTTTTGTCAAGATACCTGTGAGCAAACTCGAGGCGATTCTTCTTATTTTTCTTATTTACTAATGGTATCTTTCGATCAACTCTTGCCTGTGTACCCTGGCTTCTTAAAAGTTTTTCTTATTGTTGTTGCATGGATATTATTTTTCTAATCACTGGCTTCACTTTTCACTATATTTGTCGCAGTAGTTTGCGGATTTTCACTAACTTTTCTTAGTCTTTCTTGTTTCTCTCGAAAAGTCAATACTTTTCTTCCTCTCAACAATTTTTCTTATGTATTCTTGATATAATTTTATTATCAAATGTCTGATTTTTGGTCACTTCTGCTGATTTGCGACAGATTTTAAAATTTGCTTGTATTCTTTAGGCAACGGAGTATGCTATTATAAATAATTTAGAATCTATATTTAGGAATTTTTTATCACTATAAGAACAAATAAATACATTATATGTACATCTTTAAATTTTTTTGGAAGTCGACGAATAATTTTGCTCGCCGAAATTTTATCAAATTATCTTTTTTTTTTGTCTTTTTTGTCTAAGGGACTCTGATAAATATGAAGAGTATTGTAATTTTCATTTCTCGGGAAAAGAGATATCTGTAAGCTTATTTTTAAAATTTTACTAAGTTTAATGTAGAATTTTTATCTCTATCTTTAAAAAAATTTCAAGTGGACGAATAATAAATCTCCCGACTGTATGTAGGTATTAAAATTGTTTAAATAAAAAATGCATTTATTTCTTTTTATTAAAACCACTAACATAAAAGGGTATTTTTCATTACTTTTAACAAATCCTCAAAAGATAACTTACAACGGCACAAAAGAACATTTTAAAATTTGATTGCAAGTTTTTTTTAGAAATAAAAATTGTCTCTTATAAAAAATACGTTTGGCAAAAATTCAAGATAAATAATAATAACTAAAATTTAATCAAAAAATCGCGACGAATACGCGTCTCGAACCTACAACTATTCACGCGGCAGATCGGTAAAGCTACAGCTTTACACCCTGAACTACCACCCTACGTAATATAGAAGCTGTGTTTGTACTAATCTTATAATAAGGATCATGTAAATATATGACACTTAGCATTCTTGATTCTAACCAAAAGGGAGCCATTCGACATCAATGACCCAGTCCTCACAAGAAAACTCCCTTCTCTCGCTCGTCGCCGAGCTGTTGGGAATTTATCCTTTTTCTACCGATACTTCCACGGATTTTGCTCTGAAAAACTAGCTGCTATAATTCCTCCCTTGACTGTTCCTAACAGAACAACAAGATGCGCGTTACGTATGCATCCCTTTACTGTCCAGCTACACAGGCCTAGAACATCCCACTTCTCTCGCTCATTCATACCTAGGGTCTCCAGATTATGGAACGGACTGCCTGCAGATGTTTCCCTTCCCCTACCATCCTCCAATCCTTTAAATGCCGTGTGAATAGATTACATTTTTCTTCCCTTTAGACGCCCACGGTACGTTAGTACTTAGGCTTGATGTATACGCGGGCTGTATCAGATAAAAATAAGTTAAATATAAATTCTCAACTGTACAAATGCAGTTATGGTTTATTTCATGTTTGTTTTGAAATCAGAAGGAAAACAACTTGTTTTAGAACCTCTTTAAAGATAGACAAGTAAATGCAATAAATAGCACATTATTTTTTTTATGGAAATAATGACTAAATGAAACCTGTGGCAACACTGTTTAAACCCAAACAAGCCTCCGTAAGAATATATAGATTCGTCTCCGAATGGCGGACATAGACAAAATATATTTAGACCATCACAACGTATTCGCGACACCAGCTGAATCCGTCCAATGTATAGGCGAAAAAGTGCGTTTGTACGCATATGGCGCCAGTCAGGTTTTTAAACGACGTTCTCTCGAGGCACTCGGGACGTCTCGCAAAAGTAGTTGTTGAACTCGATGACGCAACTCGGCGATCAGAACCGGGCCGAAAAAATCTCAGTCATTTTTATGTTATGGTATTTTTGGTTGGGGTGGCGCATATAGCGAACCTCTGAAGCTTGTTATTTCGATACAAAAATATTCTTTACAAAGTGTTAAAGACATTTCATATGTTTCGCCAATTATGTATCAAACTTTTAAATATAAGGAATTATTTTGTAGTCTATTTCTTACAATTAGTGCATAAATACAAATAGTTTAATTCCAAATTTAAATTATATCAATATGTGAAAGAATAGGTAAAAAATATGATTTATCTTCAATGCACTCCGGTGTTGAAGTGAATACACACACGGAGAAGTAGAAATATTTATCAGTGACGTATATTGAGTGTGGTCAAGGTGTCAGAAAGGCACTGATGGGGTGTGTGTGTGTATTAGGGGCATTGTATAAGGGGTAAGGTGGTGTAAGAAGGTCATATATATAGTGACAATGCCTCCTTCCCCTATATTGCATAAGGGTGAGTGTCCAAAAGGCATATTTGCGCTTTCGCCAAAGGGGCACTAAAAATGCTAGTGGATTAGGGTAGAGGGGAGTATTTTAAAAGGGATGGCGAAAGAAAAAAGCGCTTTCGCCAAAGGATCGCTAAGATATCAGTGAATTAGATTGACATGGGGCCGTAAGTAAGTAGCGCTTTCGCCAAAGGGGCCCTAAAAATACTAGTGGATTAGGGTAGAGGGGAGTATTTTAAAAGGGTTGGCGAAAGAAAAAAGCGCTTTCGCCAAAGGATCGCTAAGATATCAGTGGATTAGATTGACATGGGGCCGTAAGTAAGTAGCGCTTTCACCAAAGTATCAAGCGCACACACTATAAATAGGTGTCCAAATAGTTTCATCTTACCATAGAACTTGGTCTGTTCAATAATTATACAGGATGGGATGCCAATCCAATAAAATATACACATAGTTTTGGTAATTTTTTTATTTACTATTTTACTTCTTAAAACAGTTGCATATTTTATTTCTATTGTTTATCTATTTATATTTTATTTCAACTTTCAATTTTGTAAATGTAACGTTTCACAAATTAAGAGGGGGGACATTAAAGAGACGCACTGTATATTTATAAACTGAGCTATTTTCGAGGACTATAATATATATATATATATATATATATATATATATATATATATATATATATATATATATATATATATATATATATATATATATATATATATATAATATATATATATATATATATATATATATATATATATATATATATATAGAGAGAGAGAGAGAGAGAGAGAGAGAGAGAGAAGGGTAGTCGTTGCTGACTAGTTAAGGAGTAAACTAGTAAATATTGGGGTATGCAGCAAATGAAAGTGTACTCTTTAAAGTTTAGTCCGAGCTTTCGGAAATTTTTATTTCCATCATCAGGGAATCTACAATTAATAGTTAAATGGGAGTGTGTTACATTAAACGAGCTTAAAGTAACTTACAACTTTGTTGAGGTTGGTCATCAAGATATCAATTGTAGAACTGAACATTGTCAAGACAAAAAGCCGTAATTTGGGTCCAAAACATTAAAACAAGTTAAATTTAATTTTTACAGAACACACAAACACTGATAAAATTGCTTAATTATTAGGAAAAAAGGCATTAGTTATATAAAATATTGTTTTGAGTTTAATCTTAGGTTTCATTTTGAATACTGTCAATGACAGGAGAAAATAATTTTTTTTTATTCTTAACATTTTTGTAGGGTTAGGGACTAAATGTGTATAGTGGTTACACGAATTCATGTTTTAGTGTGCAGTATCTTGATACCCGAGCAATAGCAAAGTTAAACCAAAGAAAAAATGGTACCATTCATATTAGAGGGTGGTTTATTATCTAGGAAAAGAAGATAAGAGTAGATTGAACTTAAATGATTAATATCTGTTTTTTTATTAATGCAGTTAGGCTGTTGTGAAATAAAGGCCATCTCCAGAAAAAGCCTCCTGGTGTAGTTAGGTTCTGAGATTAAAATTTTTGTGGAATTGTAGTCCATGTTGTGATTAAATTTATTTGCATGTTCTGCTAAGGCGCATCTTTCTGGGTGAAGTCTACAGTCACTCCTGTGCGAAACAATGCGGTTAGAGATAGGTCTTGAAGTTTGACCAATGTATATTTTATCGCAGTCCGCACAAGGTATACTGTAGACCACATCAGACCTAGCTGTTAAAGGGGTTTTATCTTTGAGTTTAGAGTATACAGAGCGAATTGTAAGAACTGATTTGTTTGCAATTTTTATATCTTTAATGTGACTAAAAATCCTAGTCAGGCCGGGAGTGACCTCTCTAATGAAGGGTAAAGTTGCGAAAATAATTTTCGATCAAACCCAATCAAAACTAATGCCTTTTTTCCTAATAATTAAGCAATTTTATCAGTGTTTGTGTGTTCTGTAAAAATTAATTTTAACTTGTTTTAATGTTTTGGACCCAAATTACGGCTTTTTGTCTTGACAATGTTCAGTTCTACAATTGATATCTTGATGACCAACCTCAACAAAGTTGTAAGTTACTTTAAGCTCGTTTAATGTAACACACTCCCATTTAACTATTAATTGTAGATTCCCTGATGATGGAAATAAAAATTTCCGAAAGCTCGGACTAAACTTTAAAGAGTACACTTTCATTTGCTGCATACCCCAATATTTACTAGTTATATATATATATATATATATATATATATATATATATATATATATATATATATATATATTATAGTCCTCGAAAACAGCTCAGTTTATAAATATACAGTGCGTCTCTTTAATGTCCCCCCTCTTAATTTAATTAATTGAAAAAGGAAAAAATAAATTCCGAAAGCTTGGCGTTTGTGAAAAAAGAGTTTTACTTCGTCCCGAGACCGCTACCCCAAGAAAATCAACAGTCGTTCTATTCAACTGTCGGTCAAGACTACCCTTCCCAGTATATATATATATATATATATATATATATATATATATATATATATATATATATATATATATATATATATATATATATATATATAGTAGAAAAATGGAAGATTTCTTGGCCTATAGGTAATATAATAAATGTAAATGCGAAGATTTACTTCTTCGCTAGTGCAGCGATAAGGCCGTGAATGAAAAATAAAAATAAAAATAATAAGGACTATCTTATTATTTTTATTTTTCATTCACGGCCTTATCGCTGCACTAGCGAAGAAGTAAATCTTCGCATTTAATTTATTATATATATATATATATATATATATATATATATATATATATATATATATATATATATATATATATATATGAGAATATAAATGAGAATGTCTCAGGTAGTGTGGAGAGGTCGCGAGACTCCCACATCCAAGCTACCATGGGAGATCCGATAAGGATCCCTATGACATTTCTCAGAGAGCAATCTCAAGAACTTCTACCTTTCAAAACTTTCAGTTTGTCTTTTATAGGCAAGAACTGTGGAATTATATGGTAGCAGAAATGCTCATGCTACTGTAAGGCCTCTGATGAGTCGATGTGGTGTCTTTTAACAACTTAGACACCGAGGAAGACGAAACAGTAGTTCTCCAGATAATTCCAAACATACTTCACTATATATATATATATATATATATATATATATATATATATATATATATATATATATATATATATATATATATATATATATTAAATGTGAAGATTTACTTCTTCGCTAGTGCAGCAAGAAGGCCGTAAATGAAAAATAAAAATAATTCCATTTTTCTACTAATATATATATATATATATATATATATATATATATATATATATATATATATATATATATATATATATATATATATATATCGCCATTATCGAGTTTTGTATAGCAAGAGAACTCAGATTTAAGACAACAAACTATACAATTTTTGTTAAAATCTCACTAATGGTTACATTTTTATCATTAATCAAAAGAATAATTACAAGTAATATATTTAGCATTATTATTAGCAACTCGATAAAAGATTCACGTCATTTGAAATAAATTTTGAAGTACGGTCCTGTCTGTCACAAGGCAAACGTTCGACAAGGCGCAAGCCCGCAGAAGACTGTCTGTGTTTACGGATTCAGCTGGGTAAATTTGCCACATTCGCATATTGACATTATTTCTCTATTATATATTTTCTCTATGATGGCGGACAAACCGTCTCCAAGCGGGGTTGTCAATTCTGCTTCATTTTATTGGGCGTTCTTTACCTCCAAATTTAATGGTCAGGCTAACGGTTGAACCTTGGTTTGGAGGTTAAACCGTAATTGCAAAATCGAGCCTAAAGCCTATCTTATTAAGGGTTTCATTTGTTGCCCGAGGTTTAGCAAGATGATTTGGTCTCGTGGTATCTACATAAGTTATTATTTGCATGTTTGATGTATTTTTTTGTCTAAATATATTTTTTTAAGAAAAAGGAAAATAAAACCTAAGCTGTTTTTGAAGCCACAAATTGATACAAACAATGTAATATAATGACTCTTATACAGTCGAATAAGTTTTAGATAAATTGCAAGATTTTCATATTATTTTTGTTTGTTGTAGCAAAGTTCACACAAATATAGTCACGGATAACAATAAATAATATTTATTTTCTTAAAATTGGTGATCATTATCACATTTGTTCATATTTCATTTAATTGTATAATATTTAAAAGGGATTAAAAGTGGCCCTTTAAAGGTATGGTTTCGCTGAATGCGTCTGGCGACAGCGTCCGACGGTAACCTCCGGCGGTAACGGCTGGCGGTCGCGTCTGTGTGTTTTTGCTAAAAGCGTTGGCATTTTGGCGCTTGTTTAGAAACGACAGTTAAGTGCAGTATCTCGTACAGTAGATGGATAAAAAAGAACTCGCTGCTGTACTCTTAATTAAAGATGACGAAGAAGAAGAGGAACTGGCTTTACAGAGAAAAAAGCGTCAAAAAGTTGATCCCATTTTTAAAGCAAGACGAGCATCAAAAAGGGCGGGATACCTTCTAACTTCTTTAATTAGTAATTCGTCTTCATTTGCAGTAAATTGTGGAGCCATGATGTAAAAAAAAAGCAGTGAACACCGAAAAATGCGTTTACAGACTTAAAACAATTACCTAAACTGTACCGATCGCGCGACCGTCGGCGGCTAGACTGCTACTATGAGCAGTCGAGACAGGAACGCGCGCGTTCGGACGTCGGGCCGCGCGGCTCAGACGCATAAATGAAAATAGCGCCATATAAAATATATTAAAGCAGTACGGTACCGCTAGCAGTTACCGCAGGACGCTACCGCCAGACGCACAAGTAAAAACATACCTTAAGGTATATTTTTACTACCGCCAGACGCACAAGTAAAAACATACCTTAAGGTATATTTTTACTTGTGCGTCTGGCGGTAGTGTCCGGCGGTAACCGCTAGCGGTAGCGTACTGCTTTACTATATTTTATATGGCGCTATTTTCATTTATGCGTCTGAGCCGCGTGGCCCGACGTCCGAACGCGCGCGTCCCTGTCTCGACTGCTCATAGTAGCAGTCTAGCCGCCGACGGTCGCGCGATCGGTAAAGTTTAGGTAATTGTTTTAAGTCTGTAAACGCATTTTTCGGTGTTCACTGCTTTTTTTACATCATGGCTCCAAAATTTACTGCAAGTGAAGACGAATTACTAATTAAAGAAGTTAGAAGGTATCCGCCCTTTTTGATGCTCGTCTTGCTTTAAAAATGGGATCAACTTTTTGACGCTTTATTCTCTGTAAAGCCAGTTCCTCTTCTTCGTCATCTTTAATTAAGAGTACAGCAGCGAGTTCTTTTTTATCCATCTACTGTACGAGATACCGCACTTAACTGTCGTTTCTAAAAATGCGCCAAAATGCCAACGCTTTTAGTAAAAACACACCGACGCGACCGCCAGTCGTTACCGCCGGAGGTTACCGTCGGACGCTGCCGCCAGACGCACAAGCGAAACCATACCTTGAGTCTCCGAAAATTAAGATTATAATATCATTTTGACCTGATAGTTCTCGAGAAATTGCTTTCTGAATCTAAAAAATTATTAACAATTTTAAATTCCAATCATTCGTCCCGAGTAGATTATTTTCCTCAGATTCGCTAAAAGTTTCAAGATTTAGTACTGGTTTAAATTAAGATCTAGTTAATCAGTTAGGTTTTGACAGATTTTTATTCTGTCATTGTTAATAAGTCGTCATTAAAAACTTATGATAGTCCGAACTCCCATAGCAGTAAATAATACGTCACAAGACAACTAAAATTAAAATGGCTAAAATAATAGTAAAACATGTCAGAAACATAATAGGGGTGGCAGACAAATGAATTGTTGTTAACTGCTATTTTTTATGAATTTTTGAAAGTATTAAAAAAAAAAGAAATGGGCGTTAAAAAAACACCTCCTTCAAATTCACACTATTTGTGGTAAATAATGTCTAGTTTTTGAAAAAATTTGTCTGACTTTTTGTTACTATGGCAGACTTAATTTTTTATTAATTACTATTTTTAATGTAAATACTTGACATAACACATTTTCTTTTTTTTTCAAAATAAAGTTTGAGATCTCTACCTAAAAAATCTGCCCGACTTAAAAACGTTTTTTACTATGGCAGACTTAATTTTTACGGTTCAGCTTCCAGGTATGACATCAATGTCACTAACAATCGCAAGCATCTCAAAACACCGGTTTTTTCTGTTTTTAGAATAAAGTTGGGATCTCCTTTACCTATAAAAATGTTTTTTACTACGTCAGACTTAATTTTGAAGAGTGGCGATCACGTTTTTTTTTATACAAATGATCGGTCTCCGTTGCCGCGTCAACACCTATTTTTGATTTTGAGTATAAAATTTGAATCTCTATCTATTGAAATTTGTCTGCCATTGAATAACAGTTTTTTACTATGGCAGACCTAATTTTTAAGTATCGTGATCACGTTTTTTAATGAAAAAATGAGATATCGCTGTCAAATAATTTTTTTTTTATCATTCTAAAATAAAGTTTGAGATCGCCTTCAGGTATCGGAATAAGTTTTTCACGGAATTTTTTTTTTTAATATGGCAGACCTAATTTTTTAAGTATCGTGATCACGTTTTTAATAAAAAAAGAGATATTATCGCTGCCAGATAAAAAATAACATTTGAAACTGAACTACTTTCATAACTTCAGAACGTTTTACGGATTAGAGGTAAATATTATGCACAAAAATATTGAACAGATAACTTATTTAATTAGTTTTGTTTCGTATGTATTTTGACTTACTTGTTAATATTTTTTTTTCATCCACTTTTATGTCGAAAAAATAAAATAACAGGATGATTGAAAAAAATTAAGGGACATGATTGAAATTATATAAATAATTCTATTATTTTTAATAAAAAAAAATTACATTATTTTTTTATTACATTTCGAAACAAAAGTAAACAATACAAAATTTGCCAGTCATTATTGTACAAAATAATTATTCGCTGTTGCTATCGCTATCGTAACCTAGTACAGGTTTAACAACCTCATCTGATTCTGAATCGCTTCAGTTTTCTTCCTCCGCAAGTACATCTTCCACTCGTCTTGGAAAAGGTCACCTTCGAACCATAATGATTTAAGCTGATTTTCATCAACAAACCAACCACACTCTTCTGGAGAAAGAATACTGCAGCGAGGGTTGGTGGCATTTTGCCACATACTACGTTCAATAGACAGAAAAAGATAAACTCCACGGATTTTGAATGCCAACCGTTACATTCCAACGTACACGTGGATGCTGCTGAAATAAAATTAAGTCTGACATAGTTAGAGATTGAGATTAGATTGAGGAGAAATCAAATTTTATTTAACAAAAGAAAAGAAAAAGGTGTTATGCAATGTATTTACATTGAAAATATTAATAAAAAAAATATTTCAGGTGTTAATTAACAAAAATTGTCAGTCGCACCAATTTTTATAGGTAGAGGAGGTCCCAAACTTTATTTTGAAAAAAAAAAAGAAAAACATGTTATGTCAAGTTTTTACATTAAAAATATTAATTAATAAAAAATTAAGTCTGCCATAGTAACAAACATTTTTTTGTAGTCAGATCAATTTTTATAGGTAGAGGAGATCTCAAACTTTATTTTGCTAAAAAAGAAGGTGTTATGTCAAGTATTTGTATTAAAAATAGTAATTGATAAAGAGCCAGACAAATTTTTCTAAAACTAGACATTATTTACCATAAATAGTCTAAATTTAAAGGTGTTTTTTTAACGCCCATTCATTTTTTTGCTATTTTCAAAAATTCATAAAAAATAGCAGTTAACAAAAATTCATTTGTCTGCCACCCTTATTATGTTTCTGACATGTTTTACTATCATTTTAACTATTTTAATTTTAGGTATTTTGTGGCGTATTATTTACTGCTATGGGACCTCGATTGGCTATGAGTTATTCTAATATTTCAGCGATTTGCTTAATTTCCAAATGATTGTCATCTTGAAACGTGTTGCTAAAATAAATTAAGTTTTATTGTTTGCGGAAAGTACATGATAAAACGGCCTTTTTCCTTATAAGTTTGCGAAAAAAAAACCAGAAACAAATGCATAGTACAAAACTTAGCTTCTTATTCCTACATTCGCCAGTTATAGTTGTCAAATTAAGCCGGTCTAACGTTGGAGAATCTGGTTGTTAATGTTTTGAAGGTTTTTTTGCTTGGTTTACTTTTTCTACACATATGCAGAAAAAAGATGAGTTTGATGAAGTAAGAACATTAATATCTTGGTAGTCGGTGATATTGTGCTATCCTTTAATTTGTTGTTTTATTTTCGTTGTTGTTTTTAAGATTTATTATGATTTATACCATTTAGGTATAAAAATGGTAGAAATCATTTCACTTTTTTTCGGAAACAATGAATGTGCTAACACTGGCTGAAACAGCTTTAAAATAGTGTGCGATTTATCCCCCCCCCCCCCTTGTCAATTAAAGTTTGTTGGGTGGATTTATTATATAGGTGCTCCCACAAAGGGCTTAAAGTAACGAAGTCGAAAATACCCACTGAAGGTGTTCCCCTTAAAAGAAAAAATTTCGGGTCCAATCATTTTTTAAATAGCCTAGTGCCAAAAAACCTGGTTTAATTTCGGTTGGCTACCCTATATAATCTAGCGTTATTTATTATTAAAATACACACCACACTTACATGAACATTATATTCAATTATTCTATCACCAACAAAAAGAAAAAAAGTTAATTATGATCGCCGGAAGGAGGAATCATTTATTTCGAATTTTGTGCCACTTTAAGTTTGATGTATTACTATTAATTTTTTTTAGGTTTTTGGTAGAAAAAGCTGAGCAAACTAAAAAGGCAACTGTTATATCTGCCGAAGGTGACATCATTCTAAAATAAAGTTTGAGATCGCCTTCAGGTATCGGAATAAGTTTTTCACGGAATTTTTTTTTTTTAATATGGCAGACCTAATTTTTTAAGTATCGTGATCACGTTTTTAATAAAAAAAGAGATATTATCGCTGCCAGATAAAAAATAACATTTGAAACTGAACTACTTTCATAACTTCAGAACGTTTTACGGATTAGAGGTAAATATTATGCACAAAAATATTGAACAGATAACTTATTTAATTAGTTTTGTTTCGTATGTATTTTGACTTACTTGTTAATATTTTTTTTTCATCCACTTTTATGTCGAAAAAATAAAATAACAGGATGACTGAAAAAAATTAAGGGACATGATTGAAATTATATAAATAATTCTATTATTTTTAATAAAAAAAAATTACATTATTTTTTTATTACATTTCGAAACAAAAGTAAACAATACAAAATTTGCCAGTCATTATTGTACAAAATAATTATTCGCTGTTGCTATCGCTATCGTAACCTAGTACAGGTTTAACAACCTCATCTGATTCTGAATCGCTTCAGTTTTCTTCCTCCGCAAGTACATCTTCCACTCGTCTTGGAAAAGGTCACCTTCGAACCATAATGATTTAAGCTGATTTTCATCAACAAACCAACCACACTCTTCTGGAGAAAGAATACTGCAGCGAGGGTTGGTGGCATTTTGCCACATACTACGTTCAATAGACAGAAAAAGATAAACTCCACGGATTTTGAATGCCAACCGTTACATTCCAACGTACACGTGGATGCTGCTGAAATAAAATTAAGTCTGACATAGTTAGAGATTGAGATTAGATTGAGGAGAAATCAAATTTTATTTAACAAAAGAAAAGAAAAAGGTGTTATGCAATGTATTTACATTGAAAATATTAATAAAAAAAATATTTCAGGTGTTAATTAACAAAAATTGTCAGTCGCACCAATTTTTATAGGTAGAGGAGGTCCCAAACTTTATTTTGAAAAAAAAAAAGAAAAACATGTTATGTCAAGTTTTTACATTAAAAATATTAATTAATAAAAAATTAAGTCTGCCATAGTAACAAACATTTTTTTGTAGTCAGATCAATTTTTATAGGTAGAGGAGATCTCAAACTTTATTTTGCTAAAAAAGAAGGTGTTATGTCAAGTATTTGTATTAAAAATAGTAATTGATAAAGAGCCAGACAAATTTTTCTAAAACTAGACATTATTTACCATAAATAGTCTAAATTTAAAGGTGTTTTTTTAACGCCCATTCATTTTTTTGCTATTTTCAAAAATTCATAAAAAATAGCAGTTAACAAAAATTCATTTGTCTGCCACCCTTATTATGTTTCTGACATGTTTTACTATCATTTTAACTATTTTAATTTTAGGTATTTTGTGGCGTATTATTTACTGCTATGGGACCTCGATTGGCTATGAGTTATTCTAATATTTCAGCGATTTGCTTAATTTCCAAATGATTGTCATCTTGAAACGTGTTGCTAAAATAAATTAAGTTTTATTGTTTGCGGAAAGTACATGATAAAACGGCCTTTTTCCTTATAAGTTTGCGAAAAAAAAACCAGAAACAAATGCATAGTACAAAACTTAGCTTCTTATTCCTACATTCGCCAGTTATAGTTGTCAAATTAAGCCGGTCTAACGTTGGAGAATCTGGTTGTTAATGTTTTGAAGGTTTTTTTGCTTGGTTTACTTTTTCTACACATATGCAGAAAAAAGATGAGTTTGATGAAGTAAGAACATTAATATCTTGGTAGTCGGTGATATTGTGCTATCCTTTAATTTGTTGTTTTATTTTCGTTGTTGTTTTTAAGATTTATTATGATTTATACCATTTAGGTATAAAAATGGTAGAAATCATTTCACTTTTTTTCGGAAACAATGAATGTGCTAACACTGGCTGAAACAGCTTTAAAATAGTGTGCGATTTATCCCCCCCCCCCCCCCTTGTCAATTAAAGTTTGTTGGGTGGATTTATTATATAGGTGCTCCCACAAAGGGCTTAAAGTAACGAAGTCGAAAATACCCACTGAAGGTGTTCCCCTTAAAAGAAAAAATTTCGGGTCCAATCATTTTTTAAATAGCCTAGTGCCAAAAAACCTGGTTTAATTTCGGTTGGCTACCCTATATAATCTAGCGTTATTTATTATTAAAATACACACCACACTTACATGAACATTATATTCAATTATTCTATCACCAACAAAAAGAAAAAAAGTTAATTATGATCGCCGGAAGGAGGAATCATTTATTTCGAATTTTGTGCCACTTTAAGTTTGATGTATTACTATTAATTTTTTTTAGGTTTTTGGTAGAAAAAGCTGAGCAAACTAAAAAGGCAACTGTTATATCTGCCGAAGGTGACGCACAAGCTGCTATTTTGCTGGCTAAGGCTTTTGGCGATGCTGGTGAAGGTTTAGTTGAACTTAGAAGAATAGAAGCAGCTGAAGACATTGCTTACCAGCTGTCACGGTCTAGACAAGTTTCATATTTGCCCGGCGGGCAAAACCTGCTACTTAATGTTCCTACCCCAGGAAATTAAAGTATCAAACGAACACAGTTTAAACTGCTGTTAACAAAGGTGAAGTGAATTGCTGGATCACGGTTTTAGTCAGTCAGTATAAGAATAATTTTATATTATCTGATTGGTAATGTTAAATAACTAAATATTTTGAAACAATGTTGTAATTAATAATAGTGAACTGATAATAAGTGATAGTAACATAAAACTGTTACTACAATATTTTGTTACTATTTTGTTATATTGTAAGTGGAGTAAAAAGCTGCAAATATCTTAAATCTAAGTTTATATTTCTCCATAGCAGAGACTGGTAAATTAGACTTATATTGAAAAAGAGGACAAAAAAGGGCTACCCTTCAAATAAGCCAAGTTAATAGAACTATCAGTAATCAGTTACGAGCTGTAGTGGTCGTCGCAATGGGCGACCCGTAGCTCATACAGGTCTGGTAAGCAACTATTACAATCGGACGCCTAACGGGCAAAAAAGAGAACGTAATCTACCAGCTATAAATTAAATAAAGAGAAAACAGATTTCCTTGTCGTATCCTAATTCGCTTGCTTTCCCCTTCCAGCAGCATCCCGCAGAGCCGACGGCCTCGATAGGCAGCCAACCTAGCATTGTATTTATTTAGTTTAGTATTGCTTGAGCTACGGTGGAGGTTAGTTGAACGCTATTAACAATTGCGAGGGAAGATGCGTATTTCTCATTTCATTTGTTTTAGTATAATTGTTGAATCATAAAATACAACAGTGATTTTAAAATGATTAAGTTTTATTAGCCTTTGGCGTTAGAATAAATACGGATATTCTAAAAAATAAAAACAACCTTTTAAGCAAAATAAACATTTTAAATTCTTTAAAAAATAATAAAACAAAAAGGAACTCTACAAAAAATTTAGTGTGTTAAATGTTCAAAAAAGCTACCCTGCTGGGTCTCGCAGTAACCCAACCTATCATACATCTCTCCTCGAATATTTGTTAAATTTTCCTGAAAGATGGAATTGGCAATATTAATAATTGTAGCCCTTAACGCTTCTAAATCGGCAGGCCTATCATGATGGTGCCCGTAAATTTTTTGAATTAAATGGCCCCACAGGAAAAAGTCCTTGGGGGTTAAATCCGGTGATCAGGCCGGCCACGGTATGGTACCTCGGGTAGAAATGAATCGCCCAGGAAAAGTTACTGCTAAAAATTCTTGAACTTGTCTTGCATTGTGTGCGGGACAGCCATCTTGCTGGAACAAAATTTCCTCAAAGTTGACATTCAGATTCCGAACAGCTGGTAAAATCTCCTGTTGCAACAATTCCAAATATCTATCCCAATTTAAGTCGCCATTAATAAAAAAAGGCCCTCCAATATTATCGCCTATAACTCCTGCCCTTACATTTATTTTTTGCGGATGTTGAGTCCTTACTGGCACACAGTGGCGGCTCGTGAGGTATTAAACTGGGCGTTCAACTCGGTGGTTATACAGGAAAAATACGAGGAGAAATATTGCAAAAAATGCATACCAATTTAAGCTTACCTATGTAAAAAGTCAATTCTCCTGTTCTTCATTTTTGCAAAAATTTCAATTACGCGATTAAAATTTAAAATCCGGTACTGCATTTTAATCAAAATAACCTCGAAAATAATCTACTGCCACTACTAGCCGTCTGGGCTCCCGCGTATATCACCATTCTATCAGCTGACTACTCATATAATTCAGGTGCATTGTGCAGTGCACGCCAAAACGCTAAAATTTGCATCATTTTGATACGACGATGTTTTGTCTCACGCGCCGGACTCCTCTTTCTCCAACACACGGTCTTTGCCGATACTCTCGGCGTTCAGTTCTGATATTGAACGCGCTAGAGCTCCTATTAATGTTAATGTTAGACGGCGAAAGACAAGAGCTTGGCTGAATACAAAAATCTATTATACAGTAGTAAAAGTAAATGTAAAATTTGAAATCTTATAATAGAAAAATTAAAACAAATTATGGTTGATGTGTAATAGTCTAAAGGCGCGTATACATCTGAGCACGAACGCGAACGAGGCATGCGATGCCAAACGAGGCATGCGATGCCAAACGCTTTAACATTTTTTGATTGCGAACAACAAACGCCGAGGCACCGAACGAGGCGCCGTTCCTATCCTCCGTCCGTACGTTCGTTAGTTCGTTCAGATCAGCTGCGGGGTATGGAGAGCGTCGACGATGTGGTAGTAGCTAGTACTGCGTTTATATTGACGGCGGTTTTATTAAAAAAAGATTGAATTTGATGTAGCCTTTACTTGATGAAGATCCATTATTAAAATATTTAAAAATAACAACAAAATTGTTTCAATCTGCACTAAATTTTTAGTCATAAACATGACAATTGTTTCGACAACACAGTATCTTCGTCGGATGGTTGGTATAAACTAACTGTTCTCATTATATGTATTAAATACTCAACAAATTTTTTAGGTAAAAATTTTTAGGTAAAAATTTGTTGAGTATTTAATACATATAATAAGAACAGTTAGTTTATACCAACCATCCGACGAAGACACTGTGATGTCGAAACAATTGTCATGTTTATGAATAAAAATTTAGTGAAGATTGAAACAATTTTGTTGTTATTTTTTAAATATTTTAGAAAAAAGACGCTGGTGGATAACCAGAATATACCAAAATAGACTTATCACGCGAGGAAAATTATTTTTAAATGGTATATGGAGGAAGATAGTGGCCATTTTCGAAATTTCACGAGAATGTCTCCCAACGACTTCATTTTTTTGTTGGAATCAATTCGTGAAACAATATCAAGAAACGATACATATTTACGAAAATTTGTTACTCCGGAAGAGAGATTGGCTATCACATTGAGATGTTTGGCAACTGGTGATTCATTTATTAGCCTACAATATCTTTTCATTATCCCAATTCATTTTTAATTGAAACCTAAACCAAAGTTTACAAAATTAATTTTGTAAACTTTGCCTAAACCACAAAAATAATAAATACGTACACCACGACTTTTTAATTTGAAACTCAACGAGGCAAAACACCGTCCACACCTGAACCAAATTCTCTTTGATGTACCGACTCCCGTCGAATGGTATCGCACGGCCTCGCTGCGAACGTCGTTCGGCCGAATGCCGTTTGCCTCTCCTCGGTGATACGTACACACCTGTACGTGAGCGGCGGCTCGCTTTTGCCTCGTACCCGTTCGTGCTCAGGTGTATACGCGCCTTAACAGCATAGTTATAATCTATAATCTTTTTGCGTAGATTTTTAGGGTGTTCACTCCACAATTGATCCTACACAAAAACCGCCACTGCTGGCACACTTAAATATTTATGTTCTCGGGACCAATACCTGGAGACTGAAGGATTATGATGGCCATGAAGGGGAAACGATGATTCGTCTGTAAAAAGTTCAGTTTGGAAAAAATGTTCATTTTCATCTATTTTTCCTCTCATGGTCTCACAAAGCTTGCAGCGTTCTGGGGTTAAATTGATAAATTGAACTACTCAGAAGTGCTACAAGTGCGCGGCAGCTTTTCGCCAGGAGCATTTATATGGGCCGTAGGTCTTTAATTTTCCCTTTTCCTCTTTGCTTAGGTTTTTCAAGGCACTAGGGCGCCACTGAGTTTTTGTTAAATAAATACCCTTACAGCTTAGTAAACTCAGAACCTAAGCTGATGTTATATTTTGATAAAATGTTACAAAATTCTTTACATGTGTTTTAGTAGTCAATAAAACAAACTATTCCCCAAAATAAAATATATGTATTCTTTGTTTAAATGACCTGTCGACGCTAAATGGATTTGGTAATAAAAAATACGGTACCTACGTGAACACATATACTTAAATTAATTTGCACATAAAAGGTAGTAAAAATCAATAATCCATCAATTTTGGTAAGTATGATTTAGTAAATATTAAATATACACCTTTCTACAAAACAGTATAAAGATAATAATCGACACTAAAAAATCAAATAAGGTAAACCATCAGGTAACGCAACGAGGGTAGGTAACGCAAAAAAAATCATGATCTTTTTCGCTACGCCGCGGCGTAGTGGTAAGTTTTATCTCATTTTTCTTTACGGCGCGCCGTAAAGAAAAATGAGATAAAACTTACCAAAATAGCTTCATACATACTCTATTACATTAATATTCATTTGATAAGCCGCATGGCACTCAAAAAATACAAATTTACATGTGTCAGTAATAAAAAAAACAATACGGCGGATTTACAATAAGGGTAATTACGTAATAATAATACTTTTAATGCTTATTTATATATAATATACATTAGTCTACAGGAGACTATACTGCGCAGCTTTAAAATAAAAGGGATTATGTAATAATAAATTTATGCTTATTTTTATACGTATAATAACAATCAAAAATCGGCATTCTGACCTTACCCAGAGACAGAATGGAGTACAAATCCACCGTAGCACACGAAACTGAGTGCTTAGGATGGCGATCCTGACAGAGGAGGGAAGCTCTGACCAGCTACCTAGACGTGGATCAGCATGGTCCCGAAGTTGGATCAAGGTGATGTGACTGGACCACCTGAAGTAGGCACTCCCTCAAACTCTACGACGTTGACGAAGCCTCAAATGGAAACCCATCAGAATGCGTGGCGGAAAACCATATACAGAGGATTGCATCCGTCTCGAAACATCTCTTCAGAATGAGTAGCGGGAAACCATATACAGGGATTTGCATCTGGCACAAAACATCTCTTCAAAATGGGTGGCAGAAAACCATATACAGAGGATTGCATCCGTCATAAAACATCTCTTCAAAATGAGTAACGGGAAACCATATAAAGGGATTTGCATTTGGCACAAAACATCTCTTCAAAATGGGTGGCAGAAAACCATATACAGAGGATTGCATCAGTCATAAAACATCTCTTCAAAATGAGTAACGGGAAACCATATACAGGGATTTGCATCTGGCACAAAACATCTCTTCAAAATGGGTGGCAGAAAACCATATACAGGGATTGCATCCGTCATGAAACATCCCTTTAAAACGTCGAAAACTATTCCTCTACCGGAAAAACCCTGTAATACAACAGTACAAATCACTCTTCGAAATCCAGGGACAATGAAAGCTTTGCTTACCTCATAACCATTGGAGGGTTACCAAAACAAAAAAAACGACCATCGGCCATATTGCGGCTCTTGCCACAATCACGAACTAATATATACAATCTATAAAAAACGAGGTTTATAACAAACGGCCCTCTCTTGCCAAGACTGTTTGGCCAAGACTGTACTCACAACCACCTTGTCCTTTCTTAAATTTACCCCAAAAATCTCCCTCGACATCAAATGCTCTTGCCCCTCACAATTGGAACTCCATGTGTCACATTGGACCAATGAAAGCATTCGACGTCAGCCCGAATGTGCGCTGTTCAAAACTCGGCTTAGACATAGTAATATTTTGTTGTTCCCAAATGTAAACACGATGTTTTGAAATGACAATCATATTAGGAAATGAGAAGAAAAGAAACGGAAGATTCTCTGGACTTGCAGACACTGTAGCCTTAGAAAAACAAGGTATTCACTTCGTTAATTAGAATTAGTAATCAGTTATTAGTTAGTATTATATTTTAGCATAAAAATAATCAAAACCTACCATATAAAATTAAAAATGGGAGAAACGTGCTACAAGAAAGGAAATTTTCGGCCAGGGCCGAACACGCAATGATAAAGGTAATATTCGTAAGAAATGCTAAATTAAACAATGAATATAATAGATACTGTTAATTTTTCTTTTAGGGTGAAATATCTCAAGTGCAGAAATAATATTAAAAACATTCTGGACCTGCACAATATTGTGTACCATGGGTTGAACTGTATAGAATAAAAAAAGGATGCCAAAATGCATAACCTACATCCTTGTAAACATGAATGCTTGTTACTTGTGTAAGAAATTAATAACTTAATAAAATAAGATTTTATGAGATATTTAGTGTTTGTCTTAAAGTAATGTCAAAATTTTCTAAAAAACACCATCTTGTCAAGAAAAAATGCACTAAAAAGAATTTCAAAAGCAATGTAGCATTTCAAATGCTACACTACCCCCTTCGAAAAATAAAAATATGTTAACTACAGTTAACATATTTTTCATTTCGCACACCAAGTTCTGGGTTGATATCTTACGCGTATCAAAACGTCCTACTGGAGTCACAGTTTGGTAAGTCACAATTCGGGTACAGTCACAATTCGGCTATAGTCTTAATCGGTAAAAGTCTACCAAAACTTTAGTGCACGTATAAAACAAAATTTACAACAAGTTACTAAGTATTCAAAGTTATTCGACAGTATTCTAGACATTTTTCTTTTTTTGAGAACTACGTAAGATCTGTATTCCTGTTAATTTACAGAGACCTGAATTAGAACCAAAATATGGTTTTAAATCTTTCGCGTGCCAACGACCAGCAGGTGTGCCGTCTGAATTGCGCAATTCATAGACTAAACGAGAGATTCTTTTTTCTACGGTACAAAGAACATATTTAGGGGCAAATTTACCGGAAAACTTATTTGCTGCGTCCGATAAAACTTTGTTGCGTCGCCAAACCCGTTCACCTTGTTCAAAACTAGCATCTCGCTTTCGGAGGTTATAAGACTTGGCATAGCGTTTATACGCTTCATGCAACCGTTTTCGAACTTCTTCGAAAATATCCGATACATTTTTAACATCGCCGACGTACTCGTCGCGATCTCCGACAGTAATCTCTATACCTTCGGTAGAAGTTATATCTCCGTAGTAACGACCAGAAATAGGTACATAACGACCGTAATTTAAAAACGCTGGTGAATAACCAGTCACTTCGTGTTTGGCGGTATTAATGGCCTGTCTAATTTTGGGTAATTCTTTATCCCAGTCTTTATGTTCTTCAATGTAGCAACGGATTGCGGTTCCGACAGTTTTATTATTTCGTTCGACGAAATTACAGTGGGGGGAATATTTCGGGCTATACCAAATTTTTTGAACATTGTATTGCTGAGAAAGCTTTTAAACTCCGAATCGGCAAATTGTGAACCATTGTCACACAATATAAATTGAGGAACACCTCTTTCAAGAAACACTTCTTCTTCGATAAATTTAATTACACCCTTAGCTGTAGCTTGTCTAATCGGATGAAGGAGAGTATATTTAGTAGACCAGTCTCCCACGACGAGTAAATAAGCATTACCCTTGGAAGACCGGGGAAAATGTCCCATTAAATCGACAGCAATAATTTGCCAGGGAAATTGTACAGATTTTTCAGCACCCATAAAACCCATACACGGACTGTTAGCTAATTTTTGTGAAGAACACACCTTACAAGCTTTAACATACCGCAAAATATCTTTTCTCATTCGCGGCCAATAATAATTATCTTGAACTCTACCTAAAGTTTTAAAGAAACCAAAATGTCCAGAAGTAGGTGGACCATGACAAGAACTAACTATTTTATTACGCAAGTACTTTGGAACTAAAGTTTTCCACTCGTTTATATTAGTCTTTACTTTAGACCTAGACAAAATAAGTTTATAAGTGATATTATTTTCTACCTTAAAATGAGGATAAGAATCAGGGCTTTTAACTATTTTTTCCTTCAACGTAATATACCACTGATCTAACTGTTCTAAGGAAACGTCTATTAAGGATACTTGTGGAATTCTGCTTAAAGAATCGGGAACTACATTAAAACGTCCTTTTCACGAATTAAATCAAAATTGTACTGGCGCAATGTCATTGCCCATCGTGCAAGTCTTCCCGTAGGATTTCTTAGATTGTTCAGATAAAGTAAAGAGTAATGATCGGTTATAACTGTAAACCTAACACCCTCTATCCACGGTCGAAAACGCTCTAAATTAAATAACAAGGCCAGACATTCCGTTTCGGTTACAGTATAATTACGCTCAGTTCTAGTGAGAGAACGACTCGCGTACGCGATAACCCGTTCTTCACCGTCTAAAATTTGGATAAGCACACCGCCTAAACCCGTATCACTAGCGTCACTTTGAACAGTAAAAGGTTTAGTAAAATCAGGTTGACATAAAACTGGGGCAGACACCAAGGCACACGATTAAATTAAATATACTAACCAGAAGGCTATCTCCGATCCCGTGATCGCCGCCTGCTCTTGGCCTTCGAGCGCATCTAACCCGAAATTCTAGCCCGAAACTGCCAGTGTAGTAGCGACTTTCACGTCAAGAGTTATAAATGATGTATGATGGTGCGAATAAATTTTATAGATTTCCGCAAGAGGTTGGAAGCTAATATAATACATATGTAGGTAAAGTACAGGGTGTTTCAAATTCATTGTTACTACGTGATACCCCAGTAACTGTTAGACATAGAAAGTTGCCGTTTTCACAATATTCGTTTTTGAGAATTATTAATTTTGAGGGTTGCTTACAAAATCTATTTAATATTTGGATACGGTTTAAACCGTATAGATTTTGTAAGTAGAATATCTTGTTAAAAACAATTTTTATGTACTGTTTTTGAAATACTACCAAAACTTATGATTTTTTTTAACAGATGGGGTATTAATTGTAAACTTTAGTTGATACTTTTTTTTAATGGCAAAAATTTAAAAAGTAACCCCTTTCAATGTAGTGCAGGGTGTATATTTTTACACTCCTTTTAGCTTTTTAATTTTAAGGGTTGAAAAAACAAATACAAGAAGAATCAATGACAACCCCTTAATTAACATATCTTAGTGTTTATTAAGTAGTAAAAATTTTAGCAAACAATATATGTATATATATATATATATATATATATATATATATATATATATATATATATATATATATATATATATATATATATATATAATAAATGTAAATGCGAAGATTTACTTCTTCGCTAGTGCAGCGAAAAGGCCGTGAATGAAAAATAAAAATAATGAGTACTATCTTTGATTCTGGTCTGGGTGACCTCCTGCTATCGATTTCTGGGCCCTTACCCATCAGCGGGCAGGCTTACACCCAGGGTGGCTGAAGAACAGACCACGATTTGACCAGAATCAAAGAGAGTCCTTATATCCAAAATGATCGGAAAGGATGGGTAAGATGTAGTGGCTCGCGCCAACTAGTTCACCCAGTGTTGCTCCAAAAATGTTTGGCTGCTAACACAATAATACTCGAAAGTATGTCGAATGTCGATTTTCTCGACGTCGACGGTACAAATGCACCATTGTACAACAATAGTAGAAAAATGGAAGATTTCTTGGCCTATAGGTAATATAATAAATGTAAATGCGAA